>JARYHS010013631.1:105168927-105524125 GCA_031002005.1 Vandiemenella viatica
AAAGAACACCACATATTTTAAGTTCCTTCGAATCAATGTTCAGTAAAATAAAAATCTTCGAAGTAAGCATGTCTCGAAATAATAAAAAAACATGGTTGTAACTTTTATTTTTTAATTTGCGAGTTTTTTTCATTTATAATATGGTTGCAGTCTCAACCTTTCGTTATGGTTCTTTATTTTTTTATCAATGTATAAAGTAATTTTATGAATTCACTGGCGCCCAAGATATTATCGAACCACGCAATAAGTATCAGCTTTGCCGAAAACAAAATCTATACTAATATTATAAATGTGAAAGTATCTCTGTTTGCCATGTTATTGGGCTAAGCGGGCTATTCCGATCGTGATGAAATTGACAAGGAGATTCAACTGACATTAGGATGGACATGGGATACTATTTTCTGAATAGATAATACATATTGTCATTAATTATGAAAACTATCTGAACTGTGAAACAATGTAGTCTTCACGGGTGTGCAGCCGGATGGTGTTTTAAAAACGACGTTTCGACAACCAGCTCGGTTGTCTTCATCAGGTTCCGGTGTCTACAGGCTGACGAAAGCTGGCAGTCACCGCGTAGACTGGCTTAGCCTCCCAGACAGACCTCCTAATATACCTGTCGGCGTGGCGGAAACCCGCTGAGCCAGTCTACGCGGTGACTGCCAGCTTTCGTCAGCCTGTAGACACCGGAAACCTGATGAAGACAACCGAGCTGGTTGTCGAAACGTCGTGTTTTCAAACACCATCCGGCTGCACACCCGTGAAGACTACATTGCTTCAGTACGCCGGGAAAGTCTCCATGAACTGTGAAAGTCAGACGCACAATATGTATACGAGCTGTAATGATAACGACAGAGAGGGCTGATAGCGCAGTGGGTAAGGCTTGCTTCTTAAGAAATTTACCTTGTTGGCTTCGAGTTCAAACCCCGGTGAGAGCAAAACATTTTAAGAATTGTTTTTGATAGTTTGAGCCAAGCCTGGGATTTTGTAGTAAGGATACCATGGTGAAATGTACCGGTAGGTCCCATAAATTCAGGTCTGGAATGCGTGGCAAATCATAGGTGGTAGAAGAGTGCCTTAAGCGTTTACTTATTCACGGTATACTAGTTCCACAGGCAGTTTGTGTGTTATATAAACTAATACGGTTATTACATGCGAAAGTAAGTCTCCGTCTTTTTGTTACGTTTAGACGACTATATGTGTATACCGATCACAAGCAAAAAATTCTTTGTTATCTTGGAAGGAAATAGGACACCTTTTTCCGCTACGAATAACCATTTTAGTCATGAGACAGGTTCGACGGTAGAATGGTATATCGATGGCGTTCCCGACATATTATGCCGACTCGGTGTTGTTTGGGACATATCTTAGGTAACTTTCAGCTTTGTATTTCCAATTCTAGCAATCAAATTCCAAGTCCACGCGTACGAAATCGCGGTAACAGCTAGTACCGAATAATAATAATCACATAAAATGGTGGGTATTATACAGTACATATTCAAAGCGTTCGGTGCGTCTGATCAAGTTGGTACCACTTCGATAGAAAATTCGTGGGACCTGAACTACATACAGAGTAATGATGAACAGATAGCGAATTTCATTCATTAAATTAATTCATAAACATTGTTGGGTGTGGGTATTCATGTTGCATGTGTACAGATACGTCAAAACGTAGTATTAGGTTCCTTTCTATGCCAGGAAAGCTTGAATTTGCACTGTAGATAGTATCAAAAGAGGATCATGCGAAACTGACCTTCACAAAAGGGGTTAAGATGAAATGTTAAATTACAAGTACTTCGACCCTGCATTAATTTACAATAGAACCATCTTTGAGAAAAAGTGAAGTGAAAAAAAGAATGAAGTGAGCTGTGACGGAGAGCGGTTTATTCGTGTTCGATAGCTGGTGATGTATTTTTATTTTTTTCGGATGATCAGAATAAAAGTGGTTCATAAATGGTACAAACCTTATTGATTTCTGTGAAGTGTATAAACAGCGTACTGCATCGAGTTATCAGGTACTGCATATTAAGGTAAACATTACTATAAACGTCGTATTGTGACATGGCTTATGCCTGTGTATTTAATTTAATTTGCAAAAAACGTAGTAATCTGACAATCAGTCGATAGTTTCCTAGTAAATCTGGTGATTGGATCTCTTACGGATTAAACGGGGTGGGTAAGGTATTAAAAAAAATTATTATTTACATGGTTCGGAAGTTAACAGTTTTTGAGAAACCGTGGTTTTGTGACTTGCGAGCACGCTTTATTTACAGTTAAAGTTTAAATCATTTTGTGGACAGCATTTTTGTAGTCGGTAACGGCTTGACTCCAATCATTGGTGCTTAGTTTCGAGTTACCCCTCTTTAAATAATTATTAATAATTTTTTTAAAAATTCTTGTTTTTGAGAATCATTTTGATCGTGAACATAATTTCCGTAAAAATACGTAGAAGTCAGAGAAGATGTACAGATGGTTCCACTATACGTCAGAAGTACAGCGACCTAACCTACCGCCTTTGTTTTGGCTATTCTTACTGAGAAGTGAGTGAATGGTAGGAGTCAGGATAGATAGTGTGTTTTCACAAATATCGCGGGCGCTTCCTTAATTTGTTGTGACTTGGCAGTTCCTAAGCTCAGCGTGTCTTTTTGGGAAATTGGTTACGATGGGAAGGATACACACAAATATGTAATGAAGAAACAATCTCAATGAAGGATGAAAACAAAATTGATAAGAGCAGACTCGAATCCGAACTTGAATCATTTGTAATCAAACCCGCCATCATCTAGATCACTGCGGTGGTTCGAAGCGTTCTACTTTTTACCATGCATCAAGCTCGGCTCACAAGTTACAAACTCCGCTCTTTCTGAAAACCATTAATTTACTCACCTCATATAGTAAATACCGAGACCCATATTATAAAAAATATTTATTTTTTAATTATCTGTCGATTCTCTTTAGTAGGAAATTAAGCCGACGCATAGCTTTTGGCGTTTCATTTTTAAATTACTGAGAGTTAACCTGTTAGTGGGGTCAGCTTTGAAAGGTAACATAGAAAATTCATTGATGATGGTTAGGTCCAAATTCTATCCTCTCCTTGCAGTTGATGTGGCATTAAAGTTGAAGTGACTGAAATCACTGTTACACCGGAGTAACACTCAATCTATACGTAATTCTTAGTGAGCAGAGATTTGAGGAGGGATTGATTCCTGCCAATTAGCGTCCAGCAGGTAACCGATATGACAACAGCCAGTCTGTTACCACACTGGACGCCATAAACGAGCTTAATGGATCCCGCCTAATTCGACTTCTAATTTAGCCATCGCTAATGGTCATTTCTCCTTGTTAATTCGACTAATAATCATTCTGCTCCGACTATTGGTCCGCCAGGTAGTGAGGATTCTTAGTAGCCGCGAGATAGTTTTAACAACTGTGTATGCACTACAGCGGTTTCTGGCAACGGAGCTTGGAATTTCGCAACATCGAAAGATAACAAACATTCACGCGACGACGATTCCATAGACAGATTGTGTATTAAATCGAATTCACAAAGCAAATTATTTCGTAAAACTTTTTTATGTATAAAAATATCTATACCGTGCGATTTTTAAATTTGTGAAATTGTCTTTAAATGGTAAATATAAGACTAATAAATCTTGGTAGAAAAAAATTACAATGAGTCTTATAAAAATTTAAATTTTAGCTAAATATTTATTATTTGATTCGAGAATTCTCTAACAATAATATATAATTTTTATTCGGCACAAATCAGTCCAAAACTGTTAAAATTGCTTATTTCTGTCATTATTGAAGACTATGAACTACAAAAAGATCGCTATACTGTAGTTTACATGTAACATTTTGGAGGCTAGATATCACTGGAAATTGTGAAAAAAATTTCGGATCATTAGTTTCAGTTTTGAAAGGAAGGGCATTTTGAGTGACAGCTTTCATTTGATACCAGTGAACGTTTAATGAAATAAATTTTTCTATTTTTCTCTCAGTAAACCCCCTATATTTATTTCCATCCTCATGATTTTTCCCAACATTTTTTGTTATAATCGTATAAGAACTAAAATAGTGCGCAGTTAAAAACTTCTGACTTAAAGGATTCAAGATGAGGCAGGTGAATGGTTTTATTAGATTATCGTCTTTAATTTAGAAGGTACACCAAAGCTACAAAGCCTCAGTGATTCCAAATGTGCTACAATATTATATTGTCGCGTTGGAACCGGGACAGGTGTGAATTCGAAGGTTACTTGTCAATGAACACAGCACTTAAACTGAGAACAGGTTTATTGAGAACTCAAACATACACGCAGCACTGACTGCCTCTTGGGCAGAATGCTCTTCTATTTATACACAGATAGAACGTACTAGAGATTACAAGAGTAGTTAACAAATGAAATGTGTAGAAGTTACAAGTGACCTTAGGAAACATGTAGAATCTTCTGGAAATAATAAACAGAATTAAATAATTTTTGTCAGTGGGCGGGATTGAACCGGCGACCTTCGGTACCGCAATTCGTGACGCTACCCGCTGCGCCATGCTGGCAGACGGTACACTGGCGTTCATGCGGCATTGCTCCCTCTCCTGAGGAAAACAGCGTCCCGCTGTTAGATTTCTTTTGGGGCACGCTGAAGTGTCCTGGATCTTGATCTTGTCGTGGGTCCTCTGTATGGCAGTTCTGGAGGGCCCCTCCTGTTTGTACTATTATCTTCCTGTCCGACTTCCTCAGTATCCAAACCGTCCTCAGAGTCCTTGAACAAGAAGCTGGTTGTGCCTAGCTGCTCGTCAGGATTGTAGTAAGGCTTCATGCGGAGGACGTGAACAATGTCCCTTCGCTTTCGTCGTTTCGAAGACGGCTCATAATCCTCGACTTCGTATGTGACGTCTGACCGGCGGCGTATGACACGATACGGACCAAAGTACCGCTTCAGTAACTTTTCTGATAGCCCAACCTTCCGGACAGGGGTAAAAATCCATACGAGATCTCCTGGGTTGTACGCAACAGGTCGGTGCTTGCCGTCATACCGCTGACGGTCCTCTCCTGGGTGGCCAGTGTTCGTATGCGAGCCAGCTGTCTTGCTTCTTCGACCCTGGTAATGAGCTGTTTTATATAGTCATCCTGAGTGTCGTCCGGCTGGAATGGGAACAGCGTATCCATTGTGGTCTCAGCTTCACGGCCATGGAGCAGAAAAAACGGAGTGAAGCCTGTCGTATCTTGCCTTGCTGTATTATAAGCAAATGTGACCACTGGCAGTATTGTATCCCAATCCTTCTGCTCAACATCCACATACATCGACAGCATATCGGCTAATGTCTTGTTGAAGCGTTCTGTGAGACCGTTTGTCTGAGGGTGGTATGCAGTTGTCATCCTGTGGACAACGTCGCATCTTGACATGACCTCTGATACTAGTCTTGACTGGAATACCTTTCCACGATCGGATATCATCACACGTGGTGCTCCATGCTTCAAAATAATGTCTTCTACTAGAAATTTTGCAACCTCTGGAGCTTCTGCAGTCGGCACAGGTTTGGTGACAGCGTAGCGCGTGAGGTAGTCGGTGCAGACTATTATCCATCGGTTACCGGTTGTCGACTTCGGGAACCTCCCCAAAAGGTCGATCCCAATTCGGTGGAATGGAACTGCTGCAGGTGGAATTGGTACTAGATGACCTGGAGGTAATTGCGGCACATGTTTCCGTCGCTGGCACTCTTTACAGTGACTCACATAATGCTTGACAGATCGGTAGAGACCCTTCCAGTAATACCTGCGTCTGATTCGGTCCAGGGTCTTCACAAATCCCAGATGACCGGATATTGGAGCGTCGTGGAAATACTTGAGAATAGCTGGCTGGAGATGAGCTGGAACGACCAGAAGCCACTTGGGGCCTAGTGGATCGTAGTTGTTCTTATACAATGTCCCATCTATCAATTGAAACCCTCCTTTGGCCGGTTCTCCTTTCTCCAAGGCGTCTATGGTTCTTAATAACTCTGAATCTTCCCTCTGTTCAGCTGCAACGTCACCTAATTCAGCGAGGGCTGAAATTCCATTCATGCTGTTGTGTTCTATTAAAGGATTCCTTGAAAGGCTGTCGGCATCCTTGTGTTTGCGTCCGTTTTTGAATACCACCGTGACGTCGTACTCTTGAAGTCTAAGTGCCCATCTTGCTAGTCGACCTGATGGATCCTTCAAGCTGGTTAGCCAACATAAAGAATGGTGGTCTGTTACGACGGTGAAAGGTTTGCCGAATAAATACGGACGAAACTTGTTGATAGCCCAGACAACTGCGAGGCATTCTTTCTCGGTTGTAGAGTAGTTTATCTCGGGCTTAGAGAATACTCTTGATGCATAGGCTATCACCTTCTCAGCACCTTCCTGAATTTGCACAAGCACTGCACCGATCCCATAACCGCTGGCGTCAGTGTGAAGTTCAGTTTCTGCATTCTCGTCGTATAAGGCTAGAACTGGTGCGGAAGTTAGAGCCTCCTTAAGTGCCTGGAAAGATCTTTCTTTAGTTTCATCCCAGTAAAACTTGGCGTCTCCCTGCAAAAGTTCTTGCAGTGGACGTGCCATGTTACAGAATCCTTTTATGAAACGCCGGAAGTATGAGCACAGCCCAAGAAAGCTTCTCACATCACGAATGTGCTGAGGAGTTGGAAATTCCATGACTGCCCTTACTTTATCTGGATCAGCGCGGACGCCATCTCCGTTGACCAGGTGCCCCAGGATTTTTATCTCTCTGGCGACGAAGAGGCACTTCTTCGGATTGAGGCGGAGTCCTGCAGTCTGAACACACTTCAGCACCGTTGACAGGCGACTCAGATGTTCTTCAAATGTTTTCGAGAAAACAACAATGTCATCTAAATAACAAAGACACGTCGTCCACTTAAGGTGTCGAAGTAAGTTGTCCATCATGCGTTCGAATGTGGCCGGAGCGTTGCATAATCCGAATGGCATTACTTTGAATTCATAGAGGCCATCAGGTGTAATAAAAGCCGTCTTTTCTCTGTCAGCTTCGTCAACCTCGATTTGCCAGTAGCCTGTCTGCATGTCCATGGTTGAGAAGTATGTAGCTCCTTTCAAGCAGTCTAAGGCGTCGTCGATGCGCGGCAGTGGGTAGACATCTTTCTTTGTGATTTTGTTCAGCCGCCGATAGTCGACACAGAATCGCCACGTACCATCCTTCTTCTTTACGAGGACCACCGGAGATGACCAAGGACTCTCCGAAGGTTGAATAATGTCATTATGCAACATCTTCTCCACTTCCTCTCGAATTATTCGCCTTTCGACTGGTGACAATCGGTACGAGCGCTGGCTAATGGGCGGATGATCCCCAGTATTGATACGATGCTTTATCGTGGGCCGTTTCGTCTGACCTTTTTTTTGCTGGGGTGTGAATACACCAGAGAATTGGCGTAGTATAGCTAACACCCGGTGGTGTTGTTCCTTGGTCAGGCCGGACCCTATTGGCAGTTCCATAGTTGTTTCCTCCAGCGTGTTGTCGGTACTAGTAACAGAGCATGGATCTTCGTTAATGACGTTGAGCTCGCCCTCCTGGACTGGTTCAGCTGTCCCTATGCACATTCCCTGGGGATAATTTGTGACTGCTCGTGACAGTTGGTGATCCAAATGTCTCCTCGACCACCGATAATGCCTTATGATAGCCGCTGGTATGTAGATTTCTTTCGTGAGCCTAATAAACTTTCTACTATCGACAAGCACTTCAAGGTTGCGGTCGTCCGTGTTTTTGACTGGGACTCTTCTCATTGCGAACGGCGGGATTGTCACGTTTGTCAACGGCGAATAACTTCCCAGAAGATTCTGTGTTACGTGTACCCGTCGCAACGACTTCTTCAATTTGCAGCTCAGACGTTCCACAGTCAATGACAGCTTGGGATGCCTTAAGGAAGTCCCATCCAAGGATGACATTATGACTACATTCTGTTAAAATGACAAATTCAACTGGCTGGGTCCTGTTGTTGATGGTTATTCTCGCGACACAAGCTCCAGCTGGCTGGACGTACTTTCCATTTGCGACCTTTAGCACAGTTGCCCCCCGTATCACGGAACATTGTCTTTCTTTAGTGTGCGACGATAATTGTCCGACAATACGGAGAAAGAAGCTCCTGAATCAACCAGCGCCCGGACAGGTTGGCCGTCGATTATAACGTTGATGAGATTTCCCGACATCTTAGTGACTGTCATCCATGGAGGATTTTCATCTGCGGCGGCCTCACCTCCGTAGATGGTCGCCTTGCTTAGTTTTCCTGCGTGCGGCGGCTAGGGGAGCGGCTGGTAGCTCTGTCCGGCGACGATGAACGGCAGCGGCGCGTCGGGGATCGACCTCGTCTAGGGTACGGCGATGGGCTTCTTCCCGTAGGTCGACCGAACTCGTCAGCGGGTGGCTGCCTGGGTAGAACTGTTCGGATGGCGGACGTCTTGCGGCAAAATAATCGTCAAATACTCGTCTTCTCTCTCTGCAGTAGCGTATGACATGTCCAGGGCGCCCACAGTGGAAACATACTGGCGCGTTGTCTTCTGTCCTCCAGACGTCCGTTCGTCTGCGGGACGTCATAGGTGCCGGAGGATTTGGTTGTGGCCGTGTCGGCCGGTTCCTAGGCTGCCGTTTGGCAGCTGCCAGCATACGTCATATCAGGGCGAGGCCATTCTTCACGTCGAGTGCGATTGGCTCGGCAGACAGGAGCTATTGTCTGAAATACCTCTTTTTCCGCCCGCGTCGGCTCCTTCATGACCCACTGGGCTTACATCCATGGCCATGATCTGATGCTCACTCGGTTCAAGAGTCCCAGCTGCCATGAAACTGTTGTAATTCTTCTCTCACAATTTGTCGTATGAGAGACGCAAAGTCGTGCTGGTCTTCCACAACTGCCATAGGGACTACGTTGGGAAGTCTGTCATACTTCTTTCGCCCAACCCTCCTTTGTTGCATCTCCTCAATCCGCTGGCACCACTTGATGAACTCTTCCGTCGTAGCGACGTCTTTTATCAGAAGAGCTTGGTACATGTCTTCTGCAATACCTTTCATTAGGTGCGTGATTTTGTCGGCTTCAGTCATATTCGGGTTGACTACGTTGCATAGGGCCAAAACATCCTGTATGTAAGATTGCGTCGGCTCCCCATGTCGTTGGGGCCCGGTTCTTCAGTTGTTCTTCCGCCGAGCGGATTTGTCGCTGGTGGTCCCCAAACGTTTTCTTAAGTTCCGTCTGGAACATTTCCCAGTTATTCAGTTTTTCTTCGTTGTTCTCGAACCACTGCTGGGCGGTTTCCGTCCAGATAGAAATAAACATTTGCCAAGCACATGGTATGATCCCACCTGTTGTACTTGGCGACTCGGTCGAACCCTTTTAGCCATTTGTTAGGATCCTGTCCAGCGTCTCCAGAGAACACCGATGGGTGTCGAATGTGCAGCTGGCTTGCCGCCATGGGTTTCCTAATGACGCGGACTTTCGGAAGGACGTACTGAGTATATCCTTTGTAGTCCGGTTCCAGTCCGTGTAGGCGGCGACTTTTACGTTGCCTAATCGGAAGCCACGACGATGCAGCTGTTGCACAGGGTACCCGGCGTCTCCACCAAACTATGTCGCGTTGGAACCGGGGACAGGTGTGAATTCGAAGGTTACTTGTCAATGAACACAGCACTTAAACTGAGAACAGGTTTATTGAGAACTCAAACATACACGCAGCACTGACTGCCTCTTGGGCAGAATGCTCTTCTATTATACACAGATAGAACGTACTAGAGATTACAAGAGTAGTTAACAAGTGAAATGTGTAGAAGTTACAAGTGACCTTAGGAAACATGTAGAATCTTCTTGGAAATAATAAACAGAATTAAATAATTTTTGTCAGTGGGCGGGATTGAACCGGCGACCTTCGGTACCGCAATTCGTGACGCTACCCGCTGCGCCATGCTGGCAGACGGTACACTGGCGTTCATGCGGCAATATTAACGGCCACTAGTGGAATATATTCCCCCCAGCTTCAAGCTCTGACTATTTCTTTAGTTAATTCAGTTCGGTAAAACTCAAGCAGATTGTCAATTTCGGTAACAGTCAGGTGCAATGCGAGTTTTTCTTTATACCACTGTATTTTATCTGGATCGACACTTTTCCAGTTATCTCGGAACTTTTTGAAGAGTGGAATATCAGGATTTGTTGTGTACTTAACTAATTTTTACTTCGTACACGCTTTTCAACACCAATTCATATACGTGATGGCGGCAAGGGAAAATAAGCATCTCTCTATTAAGTTTTTGTTCAAGAAGCACATAGGCACCATTGATATGACCTACATTTGAAGCCGTAGTATCGCAACAAAGAATTTGCACTTTATCTTCGAGATTCCAATCTACAATCGCGTTCCAAACAGCCTGCGCCCGTTCGCTTCCTGAAGAGCTTTCCAACCTTGGCACAGCAATAAGTTGTTCTTTATTTCCATATGAAATAACGATCGGAAGACGTTCTTCTTTTGATTTCCGAGCACCTAAAGCAGGCAACAGTTTGCCATCCCAATGAACAGTCACAACATCTGGTACCTCGTTTTGATAATTAGCTTTTATGGCTTCCGCACGCTCTTTCCTTTTTTCCATGCGGATTCTATGAATCGAGGACTTACTTATTGGGAATTCATCAGTATTATATCCAAGTGCCTCAATGGTAGCTTCAAGAATAACACTGAATCTCTCATACTTAACTGACACCTATCTAGCGCTGCTATTAATTTTGGAGTAATGAAATTTTTCCGCAAAGTTCTTTAACTAGATTCGGGTTGTATGTTCTCGATCAGAGTTCGAAAATCTTCTTGAAAATGCAAGTCATTTTCATTTGAATCAGAAGATGAGTCGTTTTGTAACGGTTCATAAGATGATGTCGAAGGAGATGGCGTGGAGAAATATTTAGCACGTCGGTTTTCTTCATTATTAGTTTTGAGGCGCGCCCTTTCCTCTTTATCAGTCAGTTTTTTGTCCACTCCAGCTAAGTGACCAGGCCGACCTGGCTCTCTCTGTCGTTGTAAGAATATTCTATCCTCTTTTATTTTTATTAATTGAAGCGCATCGGCATGTGCAATGTCAAACAAATTATCTAAGTTGTTGACAAACTCTTGTCGGCGCTGCTCAAATACCTTTTGTGTTTTTTGTGCATTTTTTTGTAACTCCCTCCTAACTTGATATAAATTCACTGGTTTCTTCACACAATTAGGCAAAGATGTAGTACGTATACGTGCCTTTTTCCAAAAGATAATACATTCGCGAATAGTGAGATTTGCACTTTCATTGACAGTTAAATTCACTTCACGGAAATTATAAAATAAAACTGCCAGAACTTGTCCATTAGAGGGCAATTTTGAACCTTTTATTTCATGTTTTACGCCCCCTATTAAAAATATACCCTTTTTAGAACTACGTAATTCCACTGAAATGTTCACTGATTGAAAACAATATGTTTACTAACAATACAACAATTGGTTACATGCACATCGACGCATTAGCTCGCGTTCGTCTTACTGCGCAAGTACAGACATGTTCCAATACAAGTCGGCACGGGTTGCCGAGGTACTATGTGTATGAAATTTTATTTACAATTGTTTTGATATCATTAATTAAATTAAGAGGGTATGCGTTAAAAAATAACGACTTCGATTTTTTTGGGACATCCTAATATGCAGTTTCTTCCTTCCCCAGGTATTTCAACAAAGTGACGATAAATGGAATCACTTCGGAGATGCAGGAAATACCTGAGCTGGTTATTCTTGTAATCTCCTCTAACGGCTTCAGGAGCTTGATACATTGTTGCATTAGCTGCCACTGATGTCGAGGGAGGGAGGCAAAAGTCACGTCGGACTACGTGGCGGTGGGGGGGTGGGGGGTTCACAGGAGGCCAGCAGGTGCACGTGGTTTATGGATGCACCCATGAGACAGGTCGTAGCCAGTCACCCGCGAAAGCTACACAGTACACATTTTATTCGGCAAAATCACTATTCGTGGCATTTCTAGTGTTTTCAGTGTCGATTCCGCGACTGAAGTGAACGAGGTTAGGAAGTGATTCTCACACGTTCAGTTTTCGACTGATGATCGGTAGATACGATGTTGCTGTAGTTGAAAATAAACACCCTCAGCAAAATCCCGCGGAATAACAATTTTTAATAACAATATGAAAGAGCAGGCCTACATATTAAGATAAAACAAACGATAAAAGATGATCACCAAAGCACGCGATAGAAAAAGATTAAAAACCCAATTATTAACATAGGCATGACAGCAGAAGATAGCGACTAAGCTGTTCTTAGGCAGCGCTCCACTAACCAGCGACTTGCCACGTCGCTCAAGCGACCGAGATTTGTGAATACTGAAATAAAGTTTTAAACGAAATAAAACAACAAATTAAATTAAAAAGAAATAAAAATAGAATTAATAATAAATTCTAAATACACCTATTTCAATTATAAACGAATGTATTTTTTTAAATAAATACTTACTTTCTAACAAAACACCACTACTTGCTGTTAACATCTATACAAAATAAATTCATCTTACCTAACCTTCTGGACATGAAGGCTAAGGAATTTTAGTTCGTATAGCAGGTGTTCGACGGCGACTTCAATCTAAATTCATACGCGCCGGCCATAGTATTCTGCAACCTTATGTTACAAGAGTTATGTCTTCAATGTAGAGCAACAAAGTTGTCATTTTTCGGTATAACTGCACTGAAATGTTATTTTTCAGTACACCCGTACTTCAAAGGAATGAACTGCGCTTGCGCGAACATTGAATTCGATTTTCACGATTATTGCAGGAATTTCGGTGCTAAAACCCTTTCGGAAATTGGTTATTTTCTTTGCCCTTTTTTCCCCTCCATGTGGTGCGGGCCGCTGGCTACAGCCTATGTAACCTATTGTAACAGCTCTCAAACCTAAACTTAAATGGAATTGTATTTTATGAAGCTATTGTAGCAAGTTAGAGTTTGGTCGAATATGATCTTGTATGTTTGTTTCGCAATTTTCTGTAAATCAATGTATATAGACTTTGTTTATGAAAAGAAGTTATGTATATCTATACCATTTAATATGTTTAAGGTCAGAACTATGCAAGAGGATTGTTTAAATGTTTGTAATTACAAGTATTAATGCAAGTTACGGTGTCTAAAGGACAATTTGCTACAGTTTAAAATGATTCCTGTGGATAATTTTCTGTTTAAGTATCTTTAATTTCCATTTCTGACCATTTTGTAATGATTGTAAATGATTATGTATTAATTCTGATTATTTATAAGTATTGTTAATGTTCGAGAAATATCTGTCGGAATCCTGTGTAGAGTTCTAGAAATTTAGATGGAGCTTATATAAAGCGAACATCCGAGACAAAGAAACTTTTTACAAACTCAATTTACGACCATGGAGGAAGGAAATATATGGAGACGATGCAAGTGGCCTTCACCACGCAATGAAGTGAAGCCGGACGGAGGAGGAGTGGGGGGAGTGGGGAGGCCCGGCCTAACCCATACAGATACGGCGTATATGTACAAAAACATCAAGAGGACTCTAGGATTAACATAACGTCGCAATATGGAGATGGATTATTATGTAACTCGATGAGACAAATAAAAAATGAAAAATAATTTTTTTTGATATGATTCTTAGTTTTCGAGATATTTTGTCTCAAATGTGAAATGGTTTTGGTTGAAATTCAGAAGAAAAAATTGGTCAAAGTCAAATTTGATGACGGATTCTTATTTAAAAAGACGAGAGAAATAAAAAATAAAGAATAAAATTTTTCGATATCTCGCCTACTTCTCGAGATATACTGTATCAAAAGTGAGGTGTCTTGAGTTGTAATGCAGAATAAAAATTTCGCAAAAGTCAAATTTAATGATCGATTCTTATATAACACGACGAGATAAATTGAAAATAAAGAATAAATTTTTTCGATATCTTGCTTAGTTTTCTGGATATACTGGGATTGGATTGATATGTGGCCTGGACTATAAATTAATTCTGCCAAAGCCACAATTCTTAATAATGAATTAACATGTAAATATCATAGTCACCTGAAGATGGATCCACAGGGTCCGAAATGCATTGTGTAATACAATAAAAGTTGTTTTCTAGTGACTGAAGGGTGTTTCTCATTCTACCTTTGTCGAATTAACATGTGGTTAATGGTAGGGACCGTGCACAAACTACATGACTCAGTCCAAGGGGGGGAGGGGGGATAGCTGGAAGGCTACACTGGGCTACGTGGGGAGAGGAGGGGGGGAGGGGTTCCAAGCCAGGCCACGTAGCTTTCCTTTCATAGCATTTGTCACAGTTAAAATGAGTAACTGAACTCACAACAGCATGTGAATATTTATTTCCCTCAGTTAATTATCTCCTTATGTAATTTACAATAGTCTGACAAGAGAAAACAGTTCAAAATGTCTTCTGGAATCAAAAGGGGAAAAAAGCTACATGATAGGTGTGGGGGGGGGAGGCAAAAGTCAAGTAGGGCTACATGAGGGGGGGGGATAGTGGTTCACAGGATGCCAAAATGGAGCTATGTGGTTTATGCACGCTCCCTAATGTATGTATCTTAATTGATGTTATCTATAAACATTAGAAATTAAGAATAAAAGGCTGTTAAAAAGTCTTTTAATAGAATTGTATATGCCAAAACATCTCTAGCCACAAAAAAGACTAGGGGTATTATTATTTTATTTTATTTCAATGGAGCTCACGCTCCGGAATATCTGAGTGTAATTAGGAAGCAGTGATACAAGATTGATTGAAACAGAAATTTATATACGAATGTAATTTGAAAGTGTCCCCAAAGGGCAAGATAATACTTGACAGCAGTAGGAGCACTGGATTCTTAGGTTTTCTGATTTATGTTTGAAGTATTTGTTTAACTCCTTAGTAATTGATCAAAAAATCTTAAAATATATATAGTATCATATAAATTTAGTCAGGATCACTTTGAAATATTTTTACAATGAATCAGATCTTTGTGGAGGAGGGGGGGGGGGGTTCAAACAATCCCACTGCCCATACAATTTAAAACAGCTTCAGCTTATTAAAAAAAAACTACTCTTGAAATGTGAAGTGAAATATGCAAACACTGGTAATTGCATACTCCTGGAACAATTATCAATCATGCTCCAGAACATAGTATAAATTTTAAATCAAAGAATAATCGAATTATTGAAGAGGAAAAAGAATTAAAGAATTACAGTTTCCTCCCAAGTTCGACCACGATTGTATGTTTGATGCAGGTGCACTAACTGTTTTAATAGATCATATTGTATACTACAATGGAGGATTTGTGGTACACAAACTTTTAAAAACATTAAAATCTGAATAGTGTGTTAGCAGTAGTTCTTTTTAATGTGTATAAGGAACTGTTTATTTCTAGTCCTCAAATTTTAGTTTACATTAAAATAGATATATTTCCACATTCCATTTCAGTACTCCTATTAGAATCTTTGATGAGAAATGTTTCAAAATCAATAAAAGTAGGTCTAGATGTATTTACAAACAGTAACAAGTCTTATGAAGCTTTAAAATAACCTAAGTCAATGGCTTGAACTTTTTTTAAAAAAAAATGAATAAAACTCACAGCTTCTCAAATAACAGTTAATTTCATCATATACTGTCAGTATTAAACAGCAACGTGACGAAAGAAATCGTAATACTAAATAAACTGAATCACGATATAAAACACACCCCTTTAAATCTCATTTTCAACACCCGTTAAAAATTAATGCTAGTCTATTATGTGCAAAATAGCAAGGCATGCTGATTTTCTACACTACACCAACAAAAATTTGAGAACAAAGTCATCCCATTGAGAGCTATGACTAAATATTTATAGACATGCGCCAAAGTTTACAATTCCCACTGACCACTTCAACAACAATTATTAGAATAAAACTTACCTATGAAATGATATTCCAGGTTCTTTCCTCTCTTGCCTATTTGTGCAACCGTATGCAACACAAGATGACATTATAAAACACTTATGCACATTACAAAATGAAATAATCAGAGCATCAGACACAGTGTGAACTCGGCATTTGTTTGGGTTACAATACCGCTGCTGCCGCCATGCGGGAGAGTTTAGAGCCTGCTTCACAGATTTAACGTCACTTCTCCTCCATGTTTACGACGGCCAAGGACTGTATTATCTGTGGAAGAAGTTGTCTGCAATCGCTGGATTGTATGTATGAATGTAACCAATATCTTTGATGTCGTGCTTATGAAAATAAAAATAATTTTAAATTGCACTGTATGGTGGACTGGTTATTTATCATATTAATTAAAACCACGAACCATCTAATTCTATGCCTAAATGCGACCCTGCTTTTGGGTGTAGGGGTTCGTCACTCTTCGCCTTGGCATACTTGGTCAACAAGAACATGGAGACAAATTCTCTTAATTTATCACATCTCCATCTGGTTGATCCACTTTTAATTTTCGCCAGTGTATATGTAGGTGTTAAGCTAATTTTAGTATTATAACTTCATTATTGAAAACTTAAAAGATATTCGCGGTATTATTAAAACGGGTTGGGAAAGCATATAAGTAATGTCAGTTTCCTTTCTAGATCTTGTCCCGTGGACTGGGAGTTTCCGCGCTTATTCTGTGGACCACAAACGTTGGCATCTGGGGTACAGGGGACACCGCTGTCCTCCTTTGGAGAGACATAGTTACGTCGGGCGATCAACAACCGTGTGGCTGTTGCGACCAAGTAAAGGTAAGTTCCTAACACATTGTTATAAGCTCAATGAAGTAGAAATAAGGTGGCAGGACAGGAAAAATGCTTCGGGCCACCAGCCGGAAGGGGCCCTAGGTCCCCAGTTGGAGAATATAGAGGACGAGTTCCCTAGTAGTCTGGGCGAATAGTGGATCTAAAAAAGGTCATCAATATATTGGGTACCCCGGTCCGGTAGCTCCTCTCTCCTCCCCCAGATCCGACTCCGAGGGAGGGTCCCATCCGGTTATTTTGCCACGTGCTTCAACGGTGTTGTTAAGCCACTACACAAGTTACCGATATTACAGGGTTGTCTCTGGAAATTTGCGGAAGCAACTGTGATGTGTGTATATACAGGGCTAGATAGGGATTGCTGTTTCGAATATCGTTGGTTGAAGAAATGTTTATTTGCAAGCGGGTTAGGAGAGACATTGGTGCACAAGTAATAATCACAGGAATTTGTATATTACACACGTGGGTAAAATCCCAGACGTATCCCTAATGTGTAGCGAGTGAGAGCAAATGACAATGTTGAATGTAATTCCATCCTCGTATGCGGACGTAAACTTCGTCTATTCTTTCAATTTTGTACTCGGAACATAATATAATACTACACCTTACCACTATCGGAACAGTCATGTACACAGGTAGAACGAAAACGTACTATCATATCTCTGAATCATTGAGCGGAATGGCTGCATTTAGTACAGTGGAACTTTTTTAATTCGAATCTGAAGGGACCATAAATAAACTTCGAATCATTGAATTAGAAACAGGTTATAAAAATAAGCAAAAAAATTAACTTATTACAAATATACTGTATTCTAGAAAGATAAATTTAAAGCTTAGCAAAAAAAAAGTAAAAATTGTTAATATATATATATATAATTTTTTTTGCAATGACTTGAAGTCCTGGAATTTATTCAAAGCAATGAAGAAAGAATACTCGCGTTAGCCTGACCCTCGATGTAACATCGAAGTTCGTGGACATTGTAAAATACAGGGTATCAATACTTAAAATGCACCGAAAACAGCACACAAAATACAAACACAAGCACGGATTACACTGCTATTATACTCTTAAAATAACACACAAAAGAGAAGATAAGACTCCTAGAGTTGATTGAACTGCAACTGGATTGCAAAACAGCAACATAGGTGACAGGCGGGTTGAAGAGTCATCGTCTTCTTGGAAACAATAACAATGGATAAGGTTGGGTCACGTACTCTGGATAGAGACATTAATGATTAGGTACTGTAAAAAACATACTTCTTTATACGATAGCTGTCAAGAAAAAAATGTTTCAACAAACATTAATTTACATGAGAATAAATAGGGACAAATTTTCTTCCAATTAACGAAAAAATTATTCATATTATAGGAGTTATTTTTACATTACTTTAATACAAAATTCGAGGGACCAGAAGAAAATTTTGAATTATCCAGATATTTGAATTAAGATAGGTAGAATTAAAGAAGTTCCACTGGAGTGGAATTATAGGAGGTTTTTCACGAAACGACTCCGGCCATTTTTGTACTTAACTTTCTTTGTTCTTAGTGACGCTTCACGCACAGTATTTCTATTGTATATAGATATCAACAATCTTAGCAAACACTCTGATTTTTGTTTCGTTCCCGTTCTTAGTTTGGATGTTATTCATATGAAAAATTCGTTCTGTCGCTCACACATTCACTGACTGATTGATGATTATCGAATATCTAAGGTACTTCCCGTGGTCGTACAAAGTTTGAATTTAGTGCACAGATAAATCTTTACCACCACATGATAAAAAAGTATAAAACTGGTGAATTTCAGTATATTTACCCCTTACCTGCCCACAGACGTGAATTTGTTTTGTACTCAAATATTTTTTTATATACTTTTTATATACATAGATTTTCATTATAGACAGATAAGTTCAACTGTTTTGTTAAATTGTACATCCTTCCTCTCTTTACTTTGGAAGTTATGGATATTTAAAGTTTATAGGCGACTACGTCAATCCGTCATCTTCCCGCGGTCCCAGAAACTGATAACTGGTACACATACATGATTTCGTTCCCAAAGCGTTGTAAAAGTAAACATTCGTGGATTTATTCAATGGTAACCCCAAATGTGTAACGTTCAGAGCATAATTTAGGTTAATTGCTGTGCTCTATGACTATAATTCCTATTTTAAATGGATATCAGTAATCTTTTTTTTTTTTGCTGTCGTCAGTCTTTCGGTTGGTTTGATGCAATCCTCCATCCTTTCCTATCCTGTGCTAACCTCTTCATTTCTACATACCCCTTACAGCCCACGTCCTCAATTATCTGCTTCATATATTCTAATCTCTGCCTTCCTCTACAGTTCTTACCTTCAACTGTTCCCTCCACTAACAAATTAACCAATCCAGCATGTCTCAAAATATGACCTACCAGCCTTTCTCTTCTTTCCGTAAGCTTCTTCCACAAACTTCTTTTCTCACCCATCATTTCCAAAACTCGTTCATTTCTTTCTTTGTCTGACCACTTAATTTTCAGCATTCTACTGTAGCACCAAATTTCAAATGCTTCAATTCTCTTTATTTCCGGTATTCCTAAAGTCCATGTTTCGGTACCATAAAGAGCTGTGCTCCACACAAAGAGTTTTAAAAAGTTCTTTCTAATTCCTAGATCAATATTTGAAACTAAAAGGTTTCTCTTCTTCATGAAGGCTCTTTTTGCTAGTGCTATTCTGCTTTTAACATCATTCCTGCTTCGGCCATCGAATGTAATTTTACTTCCCAAGTAACAGAATTCGCTTACTTCTCCTATTGCATCCGATCCTATTTTTATATTTAATATACTGTTATTGGTATCATTTCTGCTACATTTCATCACTTTTGTCTTGCTTTGATTTATATTCAGTCCAAAATCTTCCTTCAGTATCTTGTTCATGCCAGTCAGTAACTTCTCAATATCCTCATCCCTCTCTGCTAACAAGACAATGTCGCAGCAAATCGTAGCATACTGATCTTTTCTCCCTGAAAACTTATGCCACATGGAAATTTTTCTTTGAGTTTCTTCATTGCTTCTTCTACATAAAAGTTGAATATTAACGGGGATAGACTACAACCTTGTCTCACACCCTTTTTAACCTATACATGTCTCTCGCGATTCTCTACTTTTATTATAGCCACTTGATTCTTAACTAACATACTAAATTTTACTTGGGAGGGGCTTCAGCCACCTAGCCCCTCTCCCCCGGATCCGCCACTGCACAAATCCATTGTTTGCAGAGAGCGTGGGAATTATTGGTAACGTCACACATACATTGATGTCTTGAGTTTTGAAATGTCTGTATCCACGGATTTTCAAATTGAACCAATAAATTTTAGCGGTGACTCAGAATAAACGATCAACTTATTAAAAGAAATGAGATTACACAAAAACAAATCTTGTAAAAAAAGGTCAAACTCGTAGTCATGTTCACTCTGTAATTGTTGTGTAGCTCTATTGTTGTCAGTTAATAATGATTACCTTAAATTGATTCGTCCTCCAATTAACAGGTTACAGCCGTTGGTCGGCAAATGGTTTTATCCTCCCCCAAAGTTTAATGACTACTGCTTTGAATGGATTAAATAGTTCTAGGAAGTAACAACACCGACGAATCACTTTCTACCTCACTTTTACTTCGCTGTAAGCTTTGTAACAACATTACAGGTGAATAAGGAACCAAACTCGTCCAAAGATACTAAAGATAAAATACATTTTGACGGTGACCGAATACTAGAAACTGTAGCTAAACGGCAACTCTCTTCTCGCCTTCGCCGCTCGCTTAAGTCTACACATATAACCTGCAGTTCGGGAATCATCGGACTCATCGAAAGATGCCGAGCTATTGAGTTCACGTCCAGTCTTCAGGCATAACGCTTTTTACTAAAGTAGGATCATGTTACATTCATTATGATTAAATCAGTCAGTTGCTCCATGAGCATTAAGGCACCAACCTTTTGAGCTTAGGTCTACACATATAGGTTGATTACACATGAAGGCGAGGTTAGCATGGACCTAAATTATATATTTCCTACTCAGAACATGGTACAAAGACAAATTTACGCATCTCACACAGAACACAGGTAATACGGTTCACTAGCAGTTGGTTTCCTCAGTGTAAAAGGGTTCAGTAGCGACCATGACAGAGATGGAATGTGTGGCCGGATATATTTAATCTCGTATATGCGTGCTGCGTAGCCAAACGAAACAAATGTATTGCAGTTATTAAAGTACTGCCCTTAAAACAGTGAGTTTACTTGTAATCGTTCAGATTTGTTGCAAATTGTGCAATATTTCAGTGATGCACTACACAGTTAAAGTAGCGGAGCTGTCTTCTTATTGCGTGTTTAGTTAACAGAGGCGGCTCAAGGTCACTCTAATCTATCCCACTCCTCTGCGCTTACCCTACATGTGGAGGGGAAAGAGACCCACCTGACAAATTGGCCTCTCGGCTGTATGGACAGAGTGATCTTGTCGGAGGGGAAGGCCATTGAAGGGGGGACGATGAGGTGAGGAGCGGGGCAAGGGGGTCATGACCTTGAGCCGCCAGTTGAGGATGAACAGTGTATATTACAGTTGGTTGTATTGTGTTTGCAGCCGCCTAGCTTCTACTACGGCTTCCTGACAATGGTGTGGTGCTGGAACAAAAGTGTATCTCTGTTCTTCTGGGCAATCGTATACGGCCCAGGCGCATTCTTCGAGTGGCTGTTTCCACCACCAGAAACGGAAGAAGAAGTGTTCATAAGGGAGAAATGTGCTGACATAATATAAAACCACTGCACAGCTGTCCGGAAATTAACAGTGAATAATAAACACCTACAATTTATAAATGAATGTAATTTTTCTCGGCGTTGTTTATTTATAAACGTTTCTCGGGAAACAAACCGAGTAATATTGTTATTAATACACAATATTTCTGCGACTTTATTCTCCCTCGCCATCTTCAGGTGCAGTTGCAAGTATTGAAGTCTGCCTTGAAGTCAGGCTGACTTCAAGGCAGACTTCAAGACTTGCAACTGCACCTGAAGATGGCAACGGAGTATAAAGTCGCCGAAATATTGTGCATTAACAACAATATTACTCGGTTTGTTTTCCGAGAAACGTTTATAAAAAAAACTACAATTTAACTAATTTTTATTCGCTTTCTGCCTCATACTTAAGTACTCTTGTCTTTCCTAACAGTTTCAGCCATGTAATATAGTTCCTTTATTTTCAAGCAGGAAACATTAACTCTGAGAAAGATGTTTTCTTCTTTCTTGCTATTTTCTTATTTCTTGTTCCTCCAATCTCTCAAAAGTTTGATTTTCGTTTTCCATATATTTTAAGTTAATTTGATTCAGAGATATTGAAATTACCGTGTTATAACGGTAGCGAAAACATTTTAGATTTGCTGGTTACTAACAGGCCAGAATTATTCAACGACCACTGGAATAAGCGATCACAAAGCGGTAATTGCGACTATCAAATTAATGATCAAACGAAAAAGGGAAAATGGACGGATTATATTCAGATTCAGTAAAGCCTCAAAGGAGTGTTTTAGAACCTACCTGAGGAATAATTACCATAACTTCAAGTCAACAAAGGACACCGTTGAAGAGATGTTGCATAGATTTATACATATAGTCAGGGAAGGTATGGAAGTACATATAGCGATGCGGAAAATAAATGGGGAGAATGATCCACGATGGTACACATACGAAATCAAAAGATTACTAAAAAAGACAAAGGAGGATACACGCACGCTACAGAAGGAAGAGGTCTCGCAGCGATCTAGAAACCTTGGCTTAGTTAAGAGGACGTGAGAAGAATGTGATGCGTGATGCCATCAACGATTTTCATGCAAATACTCTCTCTAAGAGTCTCGCAGAAAACCCAAAGAAATTTTGGTCGTATGTTCGAAAAGTCAGTTGTACCAACAGGAATATTCCAGCACTAGTTCGTGAAGGGTCCGCGGTTACTGAAAGCCGCGATAAAACTAACGTACTAAATACTGTATTCAAAAACTCATTTACTGACGAAAATAAGGATAGCATTCCCGTTTTCCCACGTCGCGTCGTGTCGAGTTGGAGATGGAATGGTTACGAATAGATACTGCAGGTATCATAGAGCAATTAGAGCTCCTGAAGTGCAGGTTTAAAAGTAGATGCAATTTTTTTAGATTTCCAGAAAGCCTTTGACTCTGTGCCACACAACCACCTTTTAGCGAAGCTACGAGCGTACGGTATATCGGATCAGCTTTGCGAATGGATAAAGGATTTTCTAACTGGTCGATCGCAGTATGTCGTTGTTGAAGGAGAAAGTTCTTCTAATCTAGATGTTACATCGGGTGTACCTCAAGGAAGTGTAATAGGACCACTTCTTTTCTTAATTTTTGTAAACGATCTCGGAGACAAAGTGAAAATCCTTTTTAGATTGTTTGCTGATGATGCGCTTATTTATAGGGAAGTAAGGAATTTGGCCGATTGCTTAGAAATTCAGCGCGATCTGGATGTTATTTTGGCTTGGTGCGCTGAGTGACAACTCACACTAAATTGTAAAAAGTGCAAGACAATGAGCATAACTATCGAAAAGAATCCGATTGTTCAGAAATACGAGGTAAACAGTTCAGATATTGATATGGTCGATTCTATGAAATATTTGGGAGTAACAGTACAAAGGAACATGAAATGGGACTTACATATTAATACGTTAGTAGGTAGAGCTAATTCTAGGCTGCGGTTCGTAGGTCGAATCTTGAAAAATTGTAATGAACAAACAAAGGAGATAGCGTACAAATCTGTTGTGTGTCCACATTGGATTATTGTTGTGCCATTTGGGACCCGTTTTGTAAGGGGTTGATCAAAAGTATGGAGAAAGTACAGAGAAGAGCCGCTCGATTCGTGACCGCTTGCTACAGTCCTTATGAAAGGGTTACAGGACTGATTAATAGACTAGGCTGGGAGTCTCTGGTAGATAGACGACGCACGTTTCGTATAAACCTATTGGTAAACATGCGTACTCCCACTTACACTTAAGAGTGTAGTGAAATACTTCGTCCACCAACCTATTTGGGTCGGAATGACAGGAAAGATAAAATTAGAGAAATAAGGTGCCGCACTGATTCTTATATGAATTCTTTTTTCCCTCGTACCACTAGGGACTGGAATGCACAACAAAGAGATTAGGTTTGGTGCTGAGCACCCTCTGCCACCCACAGTTTTGTGAATTGCAGTATATGTAGATGTAGATGTAGAACTAATCGAATTTAAATATCAGGTGGAGCACTGCTGACCCTATTTATAAGTGACGTAATGAAAGTTGTTAATTTAGATTACAAGCTGGTACAATTTTTTTGAATTTTCAGATAGCCTTTGACTCTGTGCCATACAACCGTCTTTTAGCGAAGCATCGAGTGTACGGTATATCGGATCAGCTTACTGGTGGGTCGCAATATGTAGTCGTTATATATTTAGATGTTACATTGGGTGTAACTCAAGGAAGTGTAATAGGACCACTCCTTTTCTTAATTTTTATAAACGATCCCGGAGACAAAGTGAACAGCAGTGTGATATTGTTCGCTGATGAGGCGGTCATTTATAGGAAAATTAGTGTGATTCAGGGTGATTTGGATGTTATTTCGACATGATGCTACCAATGGCAACTTACAGTAAATTGTGAAAAGCGCAAGCCAACGTGCATAGCTAACAAAATGATTCCGTTTGTTCAGTTCAGTTATTGATACGGTTGATTCCATGAAATATTTGGGCGTAATAGTACAAAGCAACATGAAATAGGACTTACACGTTAATTCGGTCGTAGGTAAAGCTAATTTTAGGCTGCGATTCATTGGTCGAATGTTGAAAAATTGTAATCCACAGACAAAAGAAATCTCTTGTGCGTCAACATTTAATTTAATTTAATTTGATTGCAATGGAGCACACGCTCCGGTGGCAATTTCCCTACACACCCAACTTCCCCCTATACTGCACCCAGCTACATTTGCCCTCTACAAATTTTAACTTTAAATTCTTTTAATGTTTTCGGTAAGTTATTCATCATTCCCCTTGGTAACTCATTCCAATCCCTGACACCCTTATCTAAAAAATAAAATCTTCCAACACCCTTGTGCCTGAAATCGAGTGCCAGCTTGTGGTCATGGTCATCTTTTCACTTCCATGAACTATTTTTCATACCTACTGCAATATCTTTCCATGCCTCATCACCAGTATACGCCCTATACACTCCCATGACCCTCCTCATCCTCCTCCTGTCTTGCAATAAATCCCATTCCAGCTCCTTTATCATATCTGTCACTGATTGCATTCTGCGATAATTTCCAGAAACAAATCTAGCAGCTCATTTTTGCACCCTCTCTAATTCCTCTATTTGATTCCCAAATGTGGGTCCCATACTACACTACCATATTCGAGCAATGGTCTGACCAAAGTTTTGTAACCCAATCCCTTTACTTCTCTCGTGCATCCCCTCATCACTCTCTCCAACAAGTGCAGAATTTTGAAACCTTTTCCTACCACCTGTCCAATGTGTCCTGCCCAGTTAAGCTTGTTATCAAATTTAATGCCAAGATATTTACATTTCAAGTCTTCTGCAAGCAATTCTTTCCCCACCTTATATTCATAATTAACCTTTTGTTTTTTATTTGTGTATCTAATTAGCTGGCTCTGCTTTGCATTTATCTTCATCCCATGCTTACCAACCCAACTAGATATCCTGTCCAGATCACCCTGCAACTGTTTACAATCCTCTATCGTTTTGATCCTTTTATACAGCATTATGTCATCTGCAAACAATCTAATTTCAGATAGTAAACAATCAACACAATTATTCATTAGAATAATGAATAGCAATGGTCCCTATACGCTACACTGCGGCACTCCCATTTTTGCTTCCACTTCCTTTGATACCACATTTCCTACCCTAACTTTCTGTTTTCTACCTTTTAAAAATTCTTCTACCCAGCAAATCAGTTTCTCATCCACTTCAATAGTTTTTACCTTATTTACTACCATTTTATGGCTTACTCTGTCAAACGCCTTTGAAAAATATAGTGCTACACTATCAATTGGGCCTCCCTTGTTCATTTCATCTGAAATATCTTGCATATATCCCACCAACTGAGATTCGCATGAATATCCTTGCCTGAACCCATGTTGCCTACTTGAAAACCACTTACTTTCCTCACATATATTTCTGCATGTCAATCTTTCCATGAATTTACCTACCACTTAAGTCAAACTGATTGGCCTGTAATTTTCGACTCTACGTTTCACCCCTCCTTTATGTACCGGTACTACATTTGTACTGCTGTTGTACCATTTGGCATCCGTTTCGTAAGGGATTGATCGACATATGGAGAAAGTACAGAGAAGAGCCGCTCGAATCGTGACAGCTTACTACAGTCCTTACGAAAGCGTTACAGAATTGATTAGAAGATTGAGCTGGGAGTTTCTGGTAGGTAGACGACGCACGTTTTGTTTGAACGTATTAAAGATGCGTACACTCACTTTCACTTAGGAATGCAATGAAATACCTAGTCCACCAACCAATTTGAGTCGCAATGACAGGAAAGATTAGATTAGAAAAATAAGGTGCCGCATTGAACAAAACTGAAAATTATGAAGAAAAATACATGACCGTATATAGAATATGGAAATTAATATAGCTTAGTGATATTTACGGTATGTCTCTACTCGTTAAAAAACGGAATTTAATTGAAAAAATATCTTCGTAGTATTTTTTAAATCTTCATCATAAAGAAAAATTAAGATTTTAATGTAGTTGAAACCGACATATTAAAAAGTATAAAGATTGTAGAGCATAATGTTTTCATACTACAAATAATATTAAATAATACGTTATCAACACACACTACGAATGTAAAACATAAAAATTGGTTAGGATTTTGTGTGTAGTGTGTTATATAGGGTGGTACTAACAGTTGACGGAAGCAAAACTTGCTTTTTCAGGTACGGAAAAATACCGTTCAATCATAACGTAAGATACACAAGCAATTGTCTTAACAGGCTTATTGATGAACGCAGTAGTTTTTTGCTTACATTGTTAGTGTGATATTTAAATTATTATCCGTATTATATTTTTTCCTGTCAGTGGTACTACTTAATGCTTAATTTCCATAGATGTCATGTAAAAGCAGTTTATAGGTACTAAGCCATTGACGCAATCGATAGCGTATATTTACTATGTTTTATGAATGAAACACAACCAATTCATGGCTTAGTTTTAATGGGTGTTTATGAGGAGCGAGATCATGAACGGACATCACTCAATTGTAAAGTACGTAAAATGGCGCCCAGTATGTACTTATATCTTCAAACAACTTTCATCCCTACTTGCAAGAAAATTAAGGACAAATGTGTATTTTCACAAATGGAATTATATCCCTCCAAACTAAAAATAATAATAATAAAATAATTTTAAAAAACTTCCCAGTAAGCTTAGATGAAGCATCCGGTAGTCACATGATAAATTTTCAAATGAATGTTTGAGCACTAGTCTTTCACATTCACGAAATGTTACTAGTTCTTTAAAAATCACAATATTTTATACTAAAATTATGGAAAAGCTTTCTTTTGTATTTTAAAAAGAATTTCTCAATCTTTCGACCGGGACAAATTTTCCCATGACTTCTGGTATTGCAATTGTTTTTCATACAAAATAAAGTCAGATTCAAACTATTCAAGAATTTAATGGTTAAAAGTTCAAACTAAAAAATAAAATTAAAAAATACAGGAATACTGCAGGCAGTACAAAAGTACTGATTGTTAAATATTTCAAATATGTTACAGGATTGCAATAATGTTTATTTCCATGACGCTTTCACAGTTAGTTTTCATACAAACGGTTGATTTTAACCAATTCTATATGTGCATTGTACAAGAAGTTTAATCTGTCAGTATGCTATTAACTTCATGTAGGCTAACTAGCTGCCCCGACAGACTTCTTTCTGCCAAAAGTTATTGGCCTGTGATAGTCCAATAGAAAAAACAAATAAATAAAACGTATTTCAGAGTGATCACTTTATTTATTTATTGAATAATGTCCCAATAATAAACAACGATTACTTACAAAATTAAGTTTTCTATTTCGTATACTGCAAGACGTTAGTAATAATGTGATGATGTGATGATATTTTTATTGTAATGCTTTATGGTACACGATATTTTTTGTTTGAATATCTGGCACGTAAACATATAAAGCTGATGGCTTTCCAATGCGGAAGCAGGCATCATACAACTGTCCATGGAGAAGCATGGTTTTTCAAGATTAATGCCGCAAACACTCAACGACTCACCCTGGGATTTATTTATGGTCATAGCGAAAGTAAGCCACACCGGAAATTGCTGTCGTTTAAATTCAAATGGTTCGTCAGTTGGTACCATTGGGATGCGAGATATCAACACATCTTCTCCCTTATATTTTCCTTTTAGAATGGTTCCTTCGATCACATTTTTCAGTAATTTATTCACTGCTAGCCGTGTGCTATTACAAAGACGCGGATGGTTTATATTTCACAACATTATGACCACCGACCCTATTTTTAATTGGAGATTATGAGGCGGAAAATCCAGCGAGTTTAAAAATTCTGGTGGATAGTTGACGACATCATCTTTGTTAGTTGTGCAATCAACTGATTTGTATGTCCTTAATTCACCAGCAATTTCATTTTGAAATTTATTTATTTTCATTTGTGTTTTTGGCAACTAATATAGCTGGTTCGCTCAACCAAAAATTATGTCTGTAATTCTGAGTGACATTTGGGAACACCTTTTGTATGAGCTCGTTTTTTGATTCAGTAAACTGACAAAAATTGACAGGAAATGTAATGCAACCAGTCAAAACGTCTATAGGGATTTTGCCATTGCCATTACCAATTTCAATGAGTTGTTTTGAAAATATTTCTCATTGATCATTTTCCATTCCAAAGATAATCCTACCACGCCTCTGTTTTGTTATGATTGCCTGTTTTGTATGGGGAAAGTGTTGTTTTTACTATTTTACTCGCAATTTTTACATTTTTTCTCTCCATAAGAACCTTTCCAGTTCCTGAAACCAATGAGTACAATGGCTCCGGTGGCGGAACCAATGGCCCTAATTTCACTTTGGCATTTGCGCAACACAATCCATTTGATTCATTTTTGTATTTCAACGCCTTACAATGTGGGCAAACTGAATTCATAGACCTAATAGCAACGCATTGGTAAGATCTGTAGTCAATTGAAGCATCGCAACAGAAAGCCGCTCGCGAAACACTGAACGCAGCTTGAAAACGACGCGTTGCACGTGATAGTAATATCCTAATCCTTTCAATTTCAATTCGCTCTTCACGTTGCTGTGCAGTCCGATAAGATTGAAAATTAGGTTGGTTTGTAGCGTTTCGAGTTCATCGGCCCAAAATGCTGCGCCCGCGTCTTATAGGCGGCTTTGGTCTAAATGTAAACACACTGAACAAATAAACACACAATTGCTTTTCGAAAGAAGCGAAAATTTAAAAGAAACCAAAAAAAAAATCCACTCACGGTGGAAGTAATGATAACATATACGTCAGTGATATTATTTTCACTGATCACACGCAGGCATAGATTAAAATCCATAGAGCCTAATCAACTTGAAGGCATACCAAAGATAATCCTAACGCGCATTTGTTTTGGTTTGATTGAGGGAAAAGAAAAGTGTTGTTTTTACTATTTTCCTTCCAATTTCTACGTTTTTTCTCTCCATAAGAACCTTCCTTGTGCCTTATCGAAAATATAAAAAAAGAACAGCGTTCTGTTAGCTCGGTGGTTAAGGCGCTTGCTATCAAAACATTCGCTGCGCCAGTCCCGGTTTCGAATCCCGGCAGGCGCAGGAATTTTTCGAGTTGTGTTTGATCATATGAGCTATGCCAGGACGCTCCGTGGTTCGGATTCCACGTTAAACTGTAGGTCCCAGAGGAAAGGATCTGGCCGTCCTACCTCTGACACAATGGCTTAGTACGCCTCCTTCGGGAGGATCCAACCAACCTTCGGGTTGTGGACTATGTTAAGTTTTTTAAAAAAAAAAAGAAAAAAGAATTGACCGAATTGGTTGAGCCGTTTCTAGTTTTCACATTTGGCGATTCATTTTTATTATATAGATATATTCATAAGTTTAGCATTTACTACTTGATAATGTTATTTTCCATATGCTAAAATTATTTCATTGATTTAATCACTATTTAGGAACTTTCTTATTTTATTGATTATAGTTTCTACCAATATTCTACCAGTATTTATTATTAATCTATGGGTAGGTATCATGTTCTAAATTAAACTAATATAGACTCTCCAGGAGTCAAGAACACGTTTTCTAAATTTTCTGTAGCCTACCGCCGCGAATAGAAGAGGAGTGATTTCATTGGCTATTGAATTTATAGAATTTTACCTGATGGATGACTTCCATCCAACTCAAGCAGCGGGCGACAGTGTTTGTATAGTCTCCTTTTCGCGTAATCTGATACCAAGATTCGTCGTTGTCGTTCGGTTTATTATCTAAGATACAGTCATTTGAACCCTAGCATACAACTAACAACAACGTAGCGGAATCCGTTTGTTAGCATTCAAGTTCGATAGTCATTCATATCAGTTCCGGAAATACCTAATTATTGCTGAGAAAATTTGAATAATGAAATTATTTAAAATGAACTATAGCAGCGTTTGTTTTATGCATAACTTTTCACAATAACCACTATTTGCTAAAAAAATCCAACCAAGCAATAATGTCGTAACAGATAATTCCAAGAAAGTGTTTGTGGCAAGATGAATAGGAAAATCCTTTTCCTTCCTAAACTATAAAACGCATAATATGACCCATTGGTTATGATTGGTGAATTACTTCGGCTTGCAAGGACATCGTTCAATATTTAATCTCTGTGTTTCTTTCACATATTCACGAACTACGTGCTCAGTAAATTATAGAAACAAAGGTTTAAGTTTTTATATTTTAGTATTTTTATAACCCAAATGATGATGAAAATTAAAACGATAAATACAGATGGTTCCCTGCTACGTAGTAACTTACCACATTTTAAGAAAATAGAACATGTACTTCTAGACCACTTCGACCAGGCGTGGCCAGCCCAAATGATCTTCTTGCGGGCCACTTTGGAAGTGCAGCATAACTCCGCGGGACGCATATAAAATTATATATCCCCACTAGAGACATTTTTGCTGAGTGAAAATTGAAACATGAGTTATTATTGGGTTTACTATTATTCTTACATGTAAACATATATAATATAATAATAATAACGATACTAAACGCACATTGTAAAGGAATATATAACACTAAAAATGAAATGTAAAAAATATTTTATAAAAGTGTGATGAATCGCTCGGGCCGCGAAAAATGTGTGGTGTTTTTGTTTTTTTTTTTTTTTTATGGCATTCGGCTACTGAGGCCACACAGCCAGCTCAATGTGATTGTGATTCTTTCAGTGTATTAGTTTGTCCAGTGTAAATATTTTCACGTGTAATCACAAGGACTCTACAACACAAACACGACATTCACAGACACAACACTTTAACACCCATGCCCGTGGCCGGACTCGAACCGGCGACCATCGGCGCGTGGAGCTAGCACTCTAGCCCCTACGCTACCGAGGCCGGCAGGAAAAATGTTCAAGGCGGGCCGCGGATTGGTCACCCCTGACTTATTCCAATGCTGACCAACCCCAAACACGCCAACGCATTTGAATTTTCCCGCCAACAGCTGCGGTCTAGAATATGCTAGCTCAAAAATATCTGCAAAGGTCTCATTGATGTTGTTTACTTTCTTATGATATTTATAAAAACCTGCAAAGGTCTCATTGATCTTTTTTTTACTTCTTGATTATAGTTAAACTGTGTTACTCGTATCTTTGGTTTATTTAAAAATGTATTGTCACTATATGCAAGTATTTAGTGGCTCGCGGATTAACATGAAATAGAAATTGTAGCCCATCTCCAAAATTGGTAGGGCAACCTAGATTTAGACAATTCTGAGAAGCTGTAAATAGCTGGAGCCCTTAACTATGCAGGTGAGTGTATTATCAAAGTTACAATTACTATGCTTAACAATCCCTATATTATTTCAGAAAACATTAAGTGATCTCGAAGGGCATTAATAATGGTAATGAAGTACAATAAACGCTTGTGGACTACCTATAAACAAAGGTAAAATCAAAGTGGGCATTTACCTCGCAACAGACACAGTAACTGAAGAATTGATTAGAATTTTAGTGGTGAAGCGTAATGGCGAACATGAATATTTAGATGAAGTTAAATACTTGTGTTATTAATCATTTTTAGAAAGATATTAACCTCAGGATCAAGGAGACGTTGTTCATAATTGCATTATTGACATCTAAAGTGGTCTCAAAACAACTACTACTAATCATTAATGATTATTCACCTTGAAAGCTGTTTAAATCCGGACAAACGCACGTGTTAAACATCTCATGTGTTGTAGGATAAAGAAGTGATATAGAAGTGTGCCACAGGATACACAATAGAAGTGAGAGCATTTTGTATCGTTCTTTTAAAAGGTTTTCTAATTGTATTTTTACGTAACTTTCAGGGTAAAGTCGAAACTATATTTTTTTTTTTTAACTGCTTAACGTCTCTTAACAGCGAGGTCTTTAGAGACGGGACTATATTCGTATCACACAATTGCATTACTGTAAAAATAATGTTTATTTCAAAAATACATTTAACGTACATAAATGAACACAGATAAAAATCAGTTTAATACAAGTATTGCACGTTTCGGCTTTACAGCACAGTGGTAACTTGTGTTGTACAAGTAGTCAGTACATCTTACTGACTATACACATACGACTGCTATCAAACAGTCAGTAAATAATTACATTATTAAAATTATGTGTTAGAATAATTTGATTTACACAAGTGTTTATCATCTTGGAACAAGTAACATTTTTTTTTATAACATAACTCATAGAAATAAATACTCATGTGTTAAGCCGTACGACAGCACGAAACATATTCAAAATAAAAAAAAATTCAATAAAACTAAAATATTTCCGTTTCCTTTTAAATCACTGCAACACATTAAATAATAAATACTATCATATGACTATAATGAAACTAAACACTACAAAGAGTGATCGCTTAAAAAAATCAAAATAAATTTTTGAAGAAGAAATATTCATTTATATGATTAAACCTATTCCACTAAGGTAGATTTTTGGATAAAATGTAGTGCCAGCAAGAAGGTACAATGTGAAGATTGAGACGTTTGGTTCTTTATAGGAAGAGTCTCAGACCAGTCGGTATGAAGATAGAAGGAGAGGGATGTCCTTCCACAAAAAAAAAGAAAGAAACTTCATGCTAAATTCCAAGCTGAGGTCGTATTTCAATCCAACCGTGGAATGTTTGCAAAAAATTGATCCAAATTAAAATCCCCGCCACATCTTGGCAACCAGATATCGCCTTTTTCAGTTCACTTACAATCCCTAATCACTGTCAAATAGCAACTTAGTGTTTCATAACTGCACTCTTTGCTTATTTTTGTGTGGAAACCCATCTAAGACCCTGTTTCTCACTTCCTGTTTACTTGTTTAGCAGCTTATCGGTTCAACGATAAAATGACAGCAGTGACCACTTGTAGGTACAGACATTCTAGTATGTATAGAGGAAAAACAGAATTAACTTCTTCACACATCAGATGTAAGGCACAAACATTTATAAAATAACTAGCATACTCCTTAAAAGTATTTTAACTTCCTATGTCATTGTAATATTCTGTCATCGTTACAATATACTGCTCCATTATTTTAAAACACATGTATCTGATGGATTATAATCCATGCTATTTACTTTCGTTATTCCTCAAATTATTTTAAATACTGCTGGGCCTAATCTGATAGCATTCGTGCTTGATTATGGAGAAACAAAAAAATAAAAAAAATAAAAACAAAAATCGTGAAATGAACTGGCACACCGAAATGGATAGTGAAGAAACAGTTCCCATCTCACGCCACGCAAGTCTCAACATTCCCACCAACTACTGGAACCGCCATTGTTTCGTCAAATCAGAATGCTCTTTGGCGGGTCAGTAGCAGCTACCGGGCCGCTACACTGTCTCTGCCGCAGCCGTCCCTGATGCTAGGCCGCCTGCTTAGCGGGACTGTACCGCCAGACGGCGTCGGTGGCGGCGGCAGGGGCGGCGCCACGGGCATGGCCGTCGGGATGCTGCCGCCACTGCCGCTGCTGTGCCTCTGGCGCTGCCGTCGAGACGCCAGCTGGCTCCGACGGATGGACGCCGCCCGCAGCTGAGCGCCCTTCAGAGAGTCCTCGTAGCTACCTCTGTCGAATGAAAACGTCATGCAGCAACTTAGGATAGCTGACTATTTTTTACAAAATGCTACTGGGTGGTAACTAAAATTGTATGTATATGTGTGTTGTGTCCCTCCAAAATTCTACCATTCAATAAAAAATGAAGGTTTAATCGCATTATTTAGTGAATGTCAGAACAGTTATTAATTAGATATATCGATAACACGAAAGTAACTGCAGTGTGGGAAATTATACAACATGGCAAAAGTGAGTTTAAACTCCAGAAACGAAATTTAGGTACGTAATTTATTGAGCTTGCGAAACGGATAAATATTAAAAATGACTGAAGCGTTTTCACAAGTTTACTGTAGTTATATTATTTGACATATCGTCATTAAACCTTACTGTTATAAAGAAAAACACATAAAGTATTTTGACATCTTACACTTGCTTTATATGCCTCCCATTATTGATTCTGTAGATATAAAATCGATAATCAAGTTCTTGCCATACCTGGTGCAGCATCCCCCTGCCAATCTGTTCAGGCTTGCAATTTTGTTTGTGTAGCATTATATGAAAGATTCAGTTTTTAAGCCTCCTCTACCAACAGACCCACTAGAAATGCGACATGGCATCAACAGTGCTTTTCAACAGATCGTTAGGAACATGTTGCACCGAGCGTGCAAGGAAATTGTTCATCTACTTGATATCTATCGAATCAGTAATGAGACGCATATAGATAACTAGTAATAAGTCCAAAAAGTTTTTTTCTATATGACTATAAAACTTTGTATATGTAAAATAATATAGCTACAGTAAATATTTCAAATCGATTAATTCATTTGTAATAACCCTGTATACAGCGATACATCAACAGTAAAGTAGAACTTTAAAATAAACATATATTGGCATATAAAATACAAGTTAAATAGTATCCCACAGCAAAATATACAGATACAAACGAACTTTTGTCTGGGTATAATCTTGTTTAGATCATGTGCACTTAAGCATAAAATTTTAAGCCAACTAACAAAAAAACTTCACGGAAAATCGGATCAAGTTGCATTTTACGAGGCGCATAATCTAGTTTGTCAGGTATATCTGGCTACAAGGGAGTATAGCATTTCAGATGTCTCTGATAGCAGATTTACAATATGTCATAGTAATAAAAAAATCAATTTTAAATAATTAGAGAATAATTTAAGAAATTGGTTTCTCCTTTTCATGAACGTTATGTAACATGTAGCGTTTACCACCAGCTATCAGGAAAAAAAATTAAAAACACAATAACATTGAATTAGAAGCTGTTAAAATATATGTTAAGTCAGGGTACAAAATGAATATTATGTAATAAGCATTTGTAAAAAAGGAAAACAAATGTGACTCTTCATTTAATGGGAATGCTACGAAACAATTAAACCTAAAAAGAAATAGTTATAAAGATTAAAAATATTGCACTTGTTGTTTAGTTGGATTAGGGTTTCACATCGCAAGACGAGAGTGGAAAACATTAATCGTGGTCTATGCTTGTGTTTCAAAATCTATAACAAAGCTCGAAAAAAGTACGGGATTCCTCTTACGTATTGCTGTTCTCACCATCAACAACAAAATAAATTTATGACAGTTCAGAAAAAGAGATAAATCTCAATAGTGTACTTGTACGCTATTTCTTATAACTACTTGATTTAAAAGCAATATCGACGACTTCAGGAAATATAATTAAATGAACTTGCTAAGCTTCTTCATCGATTTATGTAAAATTCGGGACACTAAACATATATTTCCATGTCTTGGCAAACTAAAACCAGCCAAAGTGGACACAGGTAAACGTGTTGGCCGCTATATTTTTACTCCAAGTCTTGTGTACAGGAGAGTAAAATTGTTACTTCTAGATACGAAAACCATACAATTAATCAGCCTGAAACTAATTATTTCTTTTTAATCGTGCTTTTGTCAACATATTACCTTTAGTCTTCCAGGTGTTGAATGCCGAAATAGAAATTCTTTTCTAGGAGGGAGTCAAAGTATGTGTGTTTGAAAATATTAACACTTGTAAGGGCTGCATTAGAACTTGCTGTATCAGCATATCTACGCATAAGTTTCCTACCTACCTCAGTTCCTGCAAAGGGGGGGAAGGGGGGGAAATGCAGCTTAGTCTTTAGAGGAGTTGATCATGAAACGGATAACTCTGTCTTTTCTTTTAAGGGTACAAAGTCTCATTGACAATGAGGTAATTGTGTGAAAAATGCAAGGCGGAATTCGAAAATCATCTTAGTATTCACTTGACGTTTTTTAAAAAAAAAAAACCTTAAATATCAATGGCTAGATCAAGAATCAATTTCATTTCCTCCAGAAAGCTATGCCAGCATGTTGTAGTTCACCTAACTAGATTGCGTATATAATTTGTTGAGGACTTTTCCAAAATCGTCGTTGTTCAAGTCATATACCGACAGAATCATCCTGCTATTAAATACATATGAAGAAATAAAGCGAATAAAGCGGCGTACTAAACACGCCACCTCAATCCAGGCGCAGGGATAATAATGAGGCTGAATGTGTAACTTTAGAAGGAACACAGATCAGAGTGCAGTGAACCCCGTCCCTTCCAATGGCCCACAATTCGTCTCGACATATTCTTCTGTATCTCTTCTAGGTTCTCTTTTGCTGACAGCTGTGAGCGATTACCCATCTCTACAGCTTACTGAACTAGTCAGTAAGACTAGCTTGATCCAGCATTTTATAAACACTTTCCATTCTTTTGTGCATGTCTGTGAAATAAAACAGTTTTATATTTGACGCATTACATTGCCCCAATAAAAAAAACAAGGAGCATTATAGGCCAACGCTGTTTTTCTACCATCGGTTCTACAGCTACGCTCACAAGTCTCTTATACACAGGTCAGCTTCCAGAACCTCTCATTAGGTCTCTACAATATGACGGCATCTCCCACAAACGACGAACTTCTTACCCCGCTACATATTGAAAGAAGAGTTCTTATTGCATAAAATTTACTCTGTCATCTTACCCCACTAAGGTTTCCGCATTCAAACAAGACGATTTCTCTCTTTCACCTAGTAACGTATTTCTTGCAGGCTAACATTATGCCACCAGTATTGACTCTGCTATTATTGTCCCAGAAAGGTGAGTCCCACAAAGGTGAGTCTCTACTGAATAAAATAGACTCTGTGACCACGCCATTAAGCCAATCAACTCCCATCAATATTCCCTCACAAGTTTTGTCAACGATCAGGGGAACAACTTCCCTAACAGCTACGTTTATGTTTAAATTTTCTCCTGCATGGTGTATCAAACATATTCCACTCGCAGGAGTGACGTACCCGCTGCTGTCTGAGGAGTGACTGGTGGAGTGTCCGCAGATGCAGCGCCCCCTCTGGTTGGCGCCGCCAATGCCAGAGTCCCTGGAGTGCAGCGAGGCGAGGCTGGCCTCGAGTGCTGTTTGAGGCTGGCGCCTGCTGCACCCCGGGCCGTGGCGGTGGTGCCTGTGGTGACGGCCCCTGTGGTGGCCACCCTGCTGCGAGTGGCGGTGCGAGTCTCCGGAATGCAGATCCACGTACGTGTCGGTAGTGTCGCCTCCGTACGGCGCAGCGGACAGGGAGAACGGACTCCGCAGTCCCGCGGCTGCCTTCGTCAGAGCCTCAGCCTCGCGTCTGAAACCAGCAACAGAACACAGCGTCACAGTGAATAGTTTATTTTATCCTGAAAGAATTGCTTACGTGAGAAAGAAAATACTGATGATTTCTGGTCCTAGATCATAGATGCTCGCAGCACGTATTATTTGCGCTCTCACATATTTCTGGTAACTGTGAAATTAGAAACGTTAATCGCACAAAAATTGGGCAGCAAATAGTAAATTAAAATGGCATTATTTATCGGGAGACCACAAATTGTAGTTCGTCCACGTTAGTGGCTCATTTCACGTCCGTCACCATTTAACGAAGAATCTAAAACAGCATCCTGAATTTTCAGGACGAAAACCTAATCACTGATTTCGACAAGCAGTTTTTCTTCCACATTCTCTTATGCACTCAGTATAAATTGTCAAGTAGTGATAAATACTTTACAAAATCCACTGATTAAAATTCCAGATTGTTCACTAACAACTTCAGTGACCTGAAAAATTTCTGTAATCGGAATTTCTTACTCTCTTTTCTGAATGTCACCCTAACACATGTGGTATCTGGTTGCTCTCCCAGGTGTAACCATGAAGCGAGAGTGTCTTTGCAGCGGACAACTCCAACTCGAAGTCTGTTCAGTGACTTCCATATGGGCCATGGTTGTTCGGACCCAGGTGGTAGACGCTCTTTCGATTGATCCAGTCGATGTTGTGTCGCACTCGATCGGCACTTCAGTCCTGATGGCACTGGTGAACAACCATGCGTAGAAGATGTCGGGTGTCTTCTTCCATTCTGAGCTTTGCCGTATTGGTAGCAACTTTCCGCCAAATTATCTAAGTTTCATGATGTGAATTTTATTCATCGCACTACACTCATTTACTTGACACTTGACGGAGCCAGCTGTCGAAATGATGTGTTTCTACAGCGCTATTCAGAGAACATTAAATTGCATCATTATGTTGGGAAAGTCTAAAATTACATATTAGTGTTGTAATGTTTTTAATAGGACTGAGTATTGCTTTGATGGTTTTATAATACCTGAGCCTCGTCTGTCTGCGGACGCAACCGACGCAGACGGCGGTGGCGAGAGCGCCGAGGAAAACGACGACGCCTAGCGCCAAGACGACGGCCTCCACTGACGACAGCCAGCGTCCAGACGACACGGGGCGGGTCAGCGGGGGCGGCGGGGGTGTGGAGGCCACCTGCACCACGCGATATCGCTCCAAGCGACGACGCACATCATGCTGGCGAGCCGTCAGCACGCTGCAAATGGTCATAAACATCGTCAGTCGAATATCTTATAGCCCGTTTAGCTAACACAGGCGGCTCAAGGTCAGTCTGCTCTATCCCCACTCCATTGCCATTACCACTACATGTGAGGGGGAAATTTACCACACGCCTACCTGGACACAGTGGTGACCTGGGAGAGAATGCGAGAGGATGTTGAGGTGAGGAGCGAAGCCGGAGGTACATTGTCGCATATTTGTCATTTTATGTGATAAATCAATCAATTCAGAACCTTAATTTCAGGTTTTCGTAACTCATTCGAGAGAAGGCCACTCAGAGCTGTTTTTCAATAAGTAACGTAACATACTAGTAGCTGTGCACTGTTCGTCGATTTCTTATCGCAACCACTCCTCGAATACACCACGTTTGACATTACGATCAGCCTCTAACAGCTGTACATCTACGAATTGGAACTGCTCCTGTAGCTGAAGGTCATTGGAACTATCATCAACACATATATTACTATGCAAGACTCTTCCCCACTTCTAGCACCTCATAGACGCCACTGGTAGCCAAGTACAGCTTACTATAATAGTGGCCAACTAATTACTGGGCAGTCCTTTCCATACCCCAACAAAACTGTCTTCTGACACTTGCTCGTCAGTCATCCACCTGCCTTTGACTCGTTACAAAATCATCGCTGATATAATTGCTGCTGATTGCTATTAAATGTTGAGCGAATTTAGTATTTCCTGATTGTGCTAACTTATAAATAATTCCATCTTAAACAGTCACTCATTCCTCCTGCAGATTTCCTTAGATTAATTTAATCTCAAAGCCTAGAGGATTTATTACGCAATCCACATATTGATATTATCAGTGCTATCCTAATTGCGTTGTATTTAGGGTGTTTACGAAGTAATATCTTTTATTTGAAGTGTTTCCACAAGTTTTTACATCAATAAGTAACCAATATTGTTTACATCGAATCTTTCCTTCAAGCTACCCGATCAGTAAATAATAGAAATTACTATATAATATATATTATGTAATACATAATAATATATTATAAAATATTATAAGTCAGTTTATTTGCAGCAACACTAACAACAGAAAACTTGTAATGCTTCTTTACTATGTAATAGTTAACCCAGTTTGGCGACATTAGCATCACAGATATATAGTCGTACTTATGAAGAGCGGGATGAGCTCCTAAATATTGTGTTGCGTTAAGTTATGCGAACTGCCCACACGACAACGTGACCTTGAACCGCCTCTAGGAATGACCAGGGTACAGTCCGTTTTATTAAAGCCACATACTGTCTGTCTCAAGGAATTTGGTTTTTGTGATATAGTGAAATGTAATTTGTTGACAGGATTAACTTACTTGTGTAAAGTGTCCATGTCAATCACTGCATTCATCTGAGGATCCACGGCGTACAAATACAAATCCGTTCTGAAACAGATATTAGCGATAACTACAGTAAGGTAGGTAAAAACCATTACATGTATTGCTAATAAGTTATTATTTTTATGGGATTAAACTGTGACTTTAAGTAACTTCTTCTTACCCTGCAGTAGCGTCGGCGTCTTTGGTTGGATGCGGCTCCAGTTTCCGCACTCGCACGTCGAGACCTGTGGCGTTGTACAAAGCCCTGCAGAGACAACACACATGTCAACATCTCCAGAGAACAGCATACAGTGCGGAGTGCCAGAAATACTCCATCTCCATTTTATGGATATTTCGGGAAGGCAATTTGTTAAATTGTTTCCTTAATTGCATTTCTGCCTACGTAAAAATAAAATAATAGAATCTGATTTAAGGAGCATCTGTCTTATCTAAACCTTTGTGTATGTATGACACTGTATATTCGTACAGTCACATTTCCTTTAAAACATTTGATAACTGTATGTTGAGGGGCCAAGTTTGTGAATTACAGTCGAATCAGTTGTACATGTTTTGAATTATATGACAACTGAATTGAATTTTTCTTTCGTTTATTTCTACTTAGCCGTTAAATAAGTAACGTGATGCATCCGCTTCGCTTTATGTAGATTTCGTTTTGACTTATTGTGTCTGCGAGTGAAGAACTGGCTCAGCAGCACTTTGGGAGATGAAAGATTGACTGGATTATGCCTGATGAGTGTGCATCGAAATTTCATGAAAGAACGCCGTGAGATATTGACAAAGTAATTGAAAAATGTTCTGAGAATCCAAGACGATTAATGTTTACATAAAGAACTATACCTTAGTTACGATCTTAATTATCTACATACTAGGTCCTTAGATTAAGTGGTTGGATTACTATATTCATCAATAATAAAAATAGTTTCCTCGATGTGTTTTAGTTTTACTCTGTAAGAAATCATCATTTTTCAGTCCCCCACCCTACTTCCTCGAAACCTTGCCCCCCTCTAGTTATTATCCTGGATACGCCCTTGCCTATTTCAAAAATGATAATTAAATATAATTGAAAAAATAAGATCAAAGCAAGAGGAGAAAAGTCTAAGGACAAAAAACGTGAAGGCCATGGCCCTTCAAAGAAACTATCCTGATATTCGGCTGGAGTAATGTGAGGAAACCGTGGAAAACCCAAATCTGGATGTCCGTACGGGGATTCGAATCAGCGGCCTCCCAAACACGAGACCAGAGCGTTATTGCTGACTAACCACGATCTGTCAGATGCTGAGACAATACACATGTAACAAATACACATTACAATTGAAGATACTGTACTCTAAGAAACGGAGTGAAAAGCGTATCTGGAGCGAAATACTCAAAAGTTAGTCACACTTATTAACCGCACGTATGACGATACCCAATTATATTTATACAATGAAACTAACCAGCTGAGAGAAAAAGCTGACATAAAGGCTACGAAGAAATAATTGGTAAACTGTGGTTTGCTGATAATATTATGTAATGTTGTCCATCTGACACACGAGAGTAGCTGTTCAATGGTGTGTATCAAATTATTTAAATGGCATTTGGTCAGAGTATAAACAAAAAGAATATAGTGAATAGGAAATTATTCTGAAGTGATAACGACATAACGGAACCAAATATTGCAAAAATTGCAGCAGATGGGAAAAAAATAATTTCAAGAAGTATATTATTTAGGAATTAAAATGTCAATATACTGCAACAATATTATCAAAATCTTGGTAGCTTTTTCGAAGAAATAGAAGCTTTATGCATAAGCAGGCAGTTTTTTGTATTAAAAGTTAATGTTGGATTGAGAAAAGTATTTGTGATTTTATTTTTGTATGTATTATGGCACTTTTATGGAATGAATCTTGGGATAACGGGAATCAGAAATCTATAGAAGAGTTTTGAAAACACCAAGAAGTATGATGAAACATAGTCTGGAAATCATGTGCGAAGAAAGTAGTGATGAAACTGGATTGTGAGTTACACTTATATTTCCAGACATGCGGGAACATTAGAAGGTGTAAACTAGAGACGAAGGCAAAGATGTAGTATATGATTCACGATTTTGGTTGCAATTGGAATACGTACATGAAAATATTAACATTATATTCCAAATACAATATTATAAACGACTGAAAGACTTTACAAATTTACTATAGCTATATTACTTTATATAGTGTCAAAACACTTTACGGTCACACAGGAAAACTCGAAAAGTTTTGCAGCCACGTTTCAAATTCCTGAATTCTTAAGCAAGAGATTGAGGAACTGCTGGGTCTGTCGAGTTGGGGATAGTGATCAGTAACTCCTATCATGGTCTCTACGATCTCTTGACCTAATCCCCTGCGATTTTTTGGTATGGGATTGTGTGGAAGATTCAGAGCTCAACATATTGCCAGGAACATACTGAACTTCAGTAAGCGGACGCATATAGGGGGCTAGTATATATATATATATATATAAACTTTACGTTTTATTTATTTATTTATGTTATTAATAGTTCATTTTGAATCATATCGACCCGTATTTGTATGAAAGCTTACTTATATTCTTCATATTTAGCAACTGAGTAAGTTACAAATATTATCTGGTATGCAATTTCGTGAAATTTATCAACAACGAAAGCGGCGTCAGTATATCGAAGGTGTGAAGATTGTGAGACAATCGTCCACATAACAAAAAAACAAAATTCGAGTGCTTTCACTCAACGTGGGTGCCATGCACAGACTGTATGTTAAACTAAATTCACTGAAATGATTTTTTTTAAATATAACTTCGATAACAATTGATATTTAAATTTAATTCATTACACGTTTCATGAAATTGTCTTTAAAATAGTCTATAGAAATCAATCATAAAAACTTTCAGTTGGAAAAATTGTATTGGTTCTTAGATATATTTTAAAAAATAAAAGTTTTTCTCTACAAAATATCGTATCGTCTTACTTATATATATTTATTTTCAAGAAAATTGTTTGCTGAAATATAAATTCTCTTAATTACTCATAGAGTTATTTTGTGGAAGCAATAAACTACAGAAAGACTGCCAAAGTTTTTCTGCAATCTTTGAGAAATTACAAATCACTGTATATTTTGAAAGAATTTTCGTGTCAGTAGTTCCGGAGACAAACATGGGATTTTTTGTATAGTTTCTCGCAAAAACTGTTACACATTGTGAAATGAAAATAAAAATTCAATAACTCTAACTCTTGGTAAGTTTCCAACATTCATTTGATTCCTATAATAAGGAAAAATTTTCTTTCATCCCTCCAATAAATCTGTTATATTTCCACTCCAATGATATTTTTCAAATTTTGCTTAATAACAGCGTTAAGGCTGGTAAGAACTTAAATAGTAATCTATATAAATTTCTAAATTAGATGGTTGATAACTTATGAATCTGTGATGAATGGACAATTTACTGGTTGCATAAAGAATCTGTGTTTCGCTCAGAAGGTGTTGGTTCCAAAAACAACATTCCTGCTGCTGAAGACGTAGCACAACTTGCCAAATACCGTGTTCTCCCGTTTGAATTATTCCTAACAACCACGGCATTAGTGTAACATTCTCGGTATTACTGGAGACTAAGGTAAAGAAATTAATTATTTAAGAGTCAGATAGCATATTTTATCGCAGCAGGAAAAGCTTGCTTCCACGGAAAATGACAAGTAAACTGTTGTCTTCGTATGCTTCTTTCTTTCAGTGTCCAAGGTGTTGAATGTTAAGTTAACTAAGCTTCTGGATACGTGAAGTACAAATGAACATTTCTGTACGACGATATTAAAATGAAGACAGACAATGTAAATTTGTGGAATTTGAACTACTGGAAGATTATACACATATTAGTATGTTGTAATACCAGCACTATTCACCTAAAGTACAATTATCCTTAAAGGTATCAGTTGTCGATTATCATACTTACATAGTAATATTTTGTACATTTTTCTCAACCATTGTAGGTTTGGATGCGACAACCATCACTACTTGCTTATCTTCGTCCAGCACGTAGACCTGAAGTAAAATATCGTGAAATTTTAAAATTAAAAAATTATTTTTGAAATACGTAAACGATTACCACTTTTTCATCAAATTAACATTTATTAAATTACATAGTAACACATCATTCGACTAGAACACACAGATACAAATTATCAATAAAAGATGGTAGCTAATACTTGCGATGACATTTTCCTGTTAGCAGAACAGGCTGAGGTTACTAAGAAGTTACTGAATAAAGTGATCAACATTTTAAAGGAAGAATTTGGACTAAATATAAACAAAAGCAAGACAAAAGTGATGAAAGGTAACTGACAATAAAGCAATAACAGTAGATAAAATATAATAATAGGAAAAGTTATAATTACAGAAGTAAGGGAATTTTGTTGTTTAAGGAGTTATCTTACTACTAATGGGTGAAGAAGAAATTATGTTAAAAGCAGAATAGCGCTAGCGAAAAAAAGCCTTCTTGAAAAAGAGAATTGTCTTAGTTTTAAATATTAATCTAGGAATAAGAAATAACTTATTAAAACTCTATGTGTGTAACATAGGAATCATGAACTTTATAAATACCAGAAAGAAGGAAAATTGAAGGATTTGAAATGTGGTGCTAATAGTATTGCGATGTTATTAAGTGTACACATAAAGTACGAAATGATTTATTTTTTGGAAATGATGGGTGACGAAAGAAGTTTGTGGTAGAGTGTTGAAGAAAGAAGAGACATGATGGCGGATCACATTTTAAAACAATCGGGATTTTTAATTTGTTAGTTGAGGGAACAGTCGAAGGCAAAGGAAGACATAGAATACAATATATGAAGTAGATAATTGAGGACGTAAGACTATAAGAGGTGTGTTGTGATGAAGAGGTTAGCGCAAGATAGGAAGAAAAAAAAAGTACGTTTCAAACGGATATGATTCCATATTTCTTCAATGAAATGATATTATGAACCGAGGCCTATGGACATACAGTAAAGTTTCTTCCAAATAACAAAATTTCTTTTGATTCAATTTGGATTATGAGTGGTCCTCATATGCTTTATAGGCTCTATGGTACGTTAGTCGCCAGACAGCTATCAATTGATCAGATCACAGCTATGGTGTTTTTGTAAGATTTATTATTTGTTCATGAACTTTCTGCTTGATTTAGAGTATATTTGCAATCATGACACTACACTGTACTAGACAACATACTAATATCAGTAACATGTACATACAATAACTATTAATAACACTAAATGTCTGGGGAACACAACTGAAAGCTTATGAATTGATGTTCTCTGGGGAGTTGAAACAGAAAGGTATACTACACTGAAGAGCCAAAGAAACTGGTATAGGCGTGCATATGCAAACACAGAGATATGTAACCACTCAGAGTACGGCGCTGCAGTCGGCAACGCCTATATAGGACAACAGGTGTCAGGCGTAGGGGTTAGATCGTTTAGGGCTGCTAAAATGGCAGGTTATCACGTTTTAACTGAGTTTGAACGTGGTGTTACAGTCGGCGCACATGAGATGGGTCACAGCATCTCTGAGGTAGTGACAAGGTGGGGATTTTCCCGTACGATCACGAGTGCACTGTGAATTTCGAGAATCCGGTAAAACATCAACTCTCCGACATCGCAGTGGCCGGAAAAAGATCCTGCAAGAACGGGACCAACGACGACTGAAGAGAATCGTTCAACGTGACAGAAGTGCAACCCTTCTGCTAACTGCTGCGGATTTCAATGCTGAACCATCAACAAGTGTCAGCGAAACGTCATCGATATGGGCTTTCGGAGCCGAAGGCCCACTCGTGTACCCTTGCTTAGTGCACGACACAAAGCTTTACACCTCGCCTGGTCCCGTCAACAACGACATTGGACTGTTGATGATTGGAAACCTGGTGCCAGGTCTGGCGAGTCTCGTTTCCAATTATATCGAGCGGATGGACGTTTACGGGTATGGAGACAACCTCATGAATTCATGGACTCTGCATACAGCAGGGGACCGTTCAAGCTGGTGGAGAATCTGTAATGGTGTGGGGCATGTACAGCTGGAGTGAGATGGGACCCCCGATACGTGTAGATACTACTGTGACAGGTGACACGTACGTACGCATCCTGTGTGATCACCTGCATCCATTCATGTCCATTGTGTATTCCGACGGACTTGGACAATTCCAGTAGGACAATGCGACATCCCACACTTCCTGAATTGCTACAGAGTGAATCCAGGAACACTCTTCTGAGTTTAAACGCCTCCTTTAGCACATCTGGGATGCCTTGCAACGTGCCGTTCAGAAGAGATCTCCACCCCCTCGTAATCTTACGGATTTATGGACAGCCCTGCAGGATGTTTGGTATCAATTCCCTCCAGCACTATTGCAGACATTAGTCGAGTCTATGCCACGACGTGATGCGGAACTACTGCGTGCTCGCGGGGGGCCTACATGATATTAGGCAGATGCGCCAGTTTGTTTGGCTCTTCCGTGTGCTATAGCCCATTCACTTAATACAGGCGGCTCAAGGTCAGTCTGCTCTATCCACACACTGCTGCCGTTACTACAGCATGCTCCTAGGAGACTTACCACTCGCTTCCCTGAACACAGTGCTCAAGTTTGAGAGGTAGGAAGGGAGGTTTTTGTGAGATAAAGAGTGGGAGCAGTGGGACAGCACCTCGAACCGTCAGTTGGGAGTGAACAGAGTATAGCTGTTAACTCATACCCTTTGACTCTTTTAACGGTTACAGGCTGATATTTACTCACGAGGACGTTAGCTATGGAGGAGCGTCCGTCGTCGGCTCCTCGCCTGTCGGTGGCCTTGACGTCGAAGCCGAAGACTCTGCCGGCGTCCCTCCTGAAGGAGGCGAGCGCCCTCACCTGTCCCGTCACGGCGTCGACCCCGAAGCGACCAGCAGGACCGTCGCCGAGTAGTGAATACCGCACCTCAGCATTCACGCCCTCGTCCGCATCCGTAGCCTGCACACAAAATACGCAGTCAAGATAGGAACTCTCAACAGAGAAGTCACCACCATAGCATACGCCTATGTTAACGGTGTAAGGTATTTAACTATATTCATCAATTGTATCGTTAGCCACATACTATATCTGTTCTTTTATTTTTTCACATCGCTCAATAGTTAGAGGGTCTGATAAATTTTCGATCTCAGTCACGTGCTTCAGATTACAGTGAGCGTAGTTATAGAAAAAAGGGTGAGCGTGATCCCCAACAGGAAGGATGGCTGGACTTACTGGTACGGAGGTAGTATGGCAAGGTTCTTTCACTACAGGTACGTAAATAATAATCCAGAAGTTATAATTTTCATCAAGTGGTGGGCTCCGTTAAACCTTTCCCTTATTGCATGCTTACTAGATTCTAGTAAATAAAGGCAACATGATATGAACAGTATTCGAGACAGTTTAACAAGAGTAAGACTGGTTTTGTTTGTCCATTCAGAACTAGGGACGAGATATGGTTTCAACATTAGATAACGGTACCGAAATAGTTTCTTCAAAAAATTCATAATAAGTTGTTTTAAAAACCAGGAAATATTTAATTTAATTTATTTAATTGGGATGGAGTTCACGCCCAGAATACTGTTTCCGTACATACACATTTTCCCCATCCTTTACATCCGCCTACTTTTGTCCTCTATGAATGATAATTTGAAATTATTTGTGTTTTTCGTAAATAATTGACCATTTCTTATCTTACAAAAAAAATCCTATTCACTTATGCCTAAAATATTTAACATTTAATAATAAATAATGACAATAAATGTATCTTCAGAATGGAAAGAAGATTCTGTACTCAATTATCCCAACCAATAGGACACTAATGCTTTCATCCAAACTCCCAAGTATTTGATGTTAAAAAAAAAAAATATATATGGAAACGTTAAGAAAATTCATCAAAACAATGCACGGTCTCAAGGAAAAATTATGTCTTTTGGACAAAGAAATTATGCGACATGAATGCCTTTCCCTTCACTCCACCCAGTTTTAAATGATCCTAAAACTGGAAATCTTTCACCCAGTTCAGCTTTTTTACATCAAATATGCAGCTTTGTTTTGCAAGACCTAAAGAAAATAACTTTCGAGACGATTTTGGCGTTAGAATGAATGTGTTGTTCTAATGTGCCATTGTGTTAAACAAACAAAAATAATTTTGAAATTAAAATCTTTTCAGTATTATATCGAGAAAGTCTCATGTCTTCTTGTGGTTAGTGTAGATATTCACTATATTAAAATGTTTCTTGTCGAATAAAGCGACATGTTCGTTTCAAAGGAACTGTAATAACGTGATGCTTGTACCTGTACAGTGACGACGTGGTGTCCGAAGGTGGCTGTAGTGGGTACTGCCGCGACAATGGGCCTGCCACTTGTAGGAAACCTGGGCGGATTGTCGTTCACGTCCAACACTCGAAGAACCACCCTCGCCACGTTACGACCTGCATGTAAAAACAAAGTAAATGTAACAGTTCAAGTAATGTGAAGTGTTTGTAAAGTTTGTGTGCAAGAAGCGAGCAGTTTGACTTGCCTACGCCTGTGAGGTCCGGCGGATATATGACGTTGGCTCTGCCCCTGCGTGCCGGAGTGACAGCTACCGACACCTCCAGCCTCGGAGTGGACTCCCTGTCTGGGCTGAGGACCAGCCAGAGTGCGCCAGAGTTGGGCTGCACGGAGAACCAGCTGGTGTGCGCTCCGGGCAGCAGGCTGAAGTTGAGCGCGAGGCCCTGGTACGGCTCGCTCATGTTCAGCTGCGCCAGAGGGGCAGGCACCAAGCAGTTCTCCTCCACTGACAGCTCCAGGTAGCGGGGAGAGAAGGCGGCTGGCCGGGGGCGGGAGTCGGGGGCGTCGGCAGCGGACCCGTCTGCGTCGGCCACCACCTCCACCTGAGCAGTAAAGTGCCTCGGAGTTAGCCAAGTAAGGAGAAAGATGCACGCCCAACTAACGTTCTGCGCATGCGCAGTCTACGTTCTGCGCATGCGCACTTAACGTTCCGCAAATGCGCACTTAACATTCTTCACATTCGCACTTGACAATACTTTGAAGCAAGCAGCTACGATATTTTTTCCACTGCAAATTAAGCTCTTCTTCTTTCAACTATCAATCTGAAGATTCGTTTGCAGCAATTCTCCGCGTATGCCACCTTTCTGCCTTCCTATTTAATTCTACATAGCAGCTGCATTTCATTTCGTTAATAATTTGATTCATATAGCTTAATCGTGCTCTGTGGTTTTTTTTTCTTCTGTCTTTCGTTCAGTAATTACCTTAATCCAACCATTGTGACGCAAAATATGGCCTTTCGTCTTGTTTCTTCTTTTCTGTAATTCTTTCCAGAATCTTCGTTCCTCAGAAACTTTTCTGAAAACTTTATGGTTATTGACATAATCCATGCAGCTAATCTTCAGCATTCGTCTGTAACACGAGACCTCAAATGCCTCTGGATCTAGTGGTTTCCTTTCTGCCATCCCTGTGGTTCATCACTTAAGCTAATGTTAAACAGTGAGTATTCGCTACATAGTTTTCAATTAGTTCGCATTACGAAGTGTGAGTACATGTGTACTAAAGGAAGAGCAGGGAGTTGAAACAAAGACATATATTGGTGATGAAGCTTGCAAGGACATTGGTAGAAGAATTAGGAACAGTACATAGCAGGAAAAAGATGACCATGACCACAAGCTGGCACTCGATTTTAGGCTTAGTGGAGAGAAAATTTTCTTTTGTACTTAAAGGAACCGAGATTGAAATAAATTACCAAAAGAAATGATTAACAATTTAACAAAACACTGAAATAATATAAAATTGTAGTTTCTAAAGGGAAAAGGTATATAAGTGGGGAAATTACAATCAAATAATTTAAGATAAAAAACAAGAAATTAGGTGTGTAAGGAAAGTACCACAAAGTATCACAATTTAATTAAATTAATTTTGTTGAGTCAAATCATTCAGTGTATCTGTGATGGGGCGTTTAATTTTAATAAGATTCAAATAATAAACAAGTTCTTGATTGAATAAAATTTTCTCGGGTAACTAGCCGAGTTAGTCAATCGTTTAAACACGACGTTTCGGCGTCACATCTCTCTCGCCATTGTCAAGTAAGTCACTTGACAATGGCGAGAGAGATTGTGACCGCCAAAACGTCGTGTTTAAACGTTGGTCTAACTCTGCTATTTACCCGAGAAAATTTAATTCAATTACAACGCCGAGAAAATCTCCAGTCTTATAAAGTTCTTGATTGCAAGTCGTTTTTATAAAACGGACAATGAAAACTGCGTATATGGAGTTGAAAATATCAGTAGGTTTACAATAACAAGTCAAGAACATTGAATGGTGCACCAAAAATTGGATTTTTTCTGCTAATAACACCTTATATATTTTTTTTTACTTAGATATCATATCTATAATTTGGAACAACTCATATGATAGTAACTTAACGGTTATATATGTTTCTGAGTCTCTTAAAGAAAGTATTCAAGAGGTTATTAACACAGTGATATTTAAAGGCTGGACATGATTCTACTTAATTTCTTTTGGGTCATTGATAACTGAATTTATGCTTCTAATCAGCTACAGCAGTTATTAATTGTAAATGTCTGGGATGGGAATTATTATTTCTCAATATTTCAAAAATCATGGGAAAACACAATTAGTAAGTAAGCGTGTATTTGGATGTTGTGATGAGGTTGAATGTCGAAAATTGATTTCCAGTCCGTTGCAAAGAATACCCAAAAGAAACGTAAGACGTATTCCATACCATCCAATTAAATATACTGTTGTATAGTTATACGGTAGTAGCCGGTATGAAAACTTGCAAGACTTCTGTGCAAAGTTTTCAAGCCGAAATGGATGCAAAACTGATTGACATTAACAACATACTCAAGTTGGTAGCATCTGAATATTCTTTGTGGCTGTGAAACGTTTAAATGGTGCAAACGTCTCAACGATGGCAGTTCGTACTTTGATAACTATCCTGGCCTATATGGGTATCCCCACTGCAGTCGTTGCCCTAAGCATGCAGCCAAAGAAACACTTTACCCTCCTCAATGGACGAGTAACTAATTGACCAATTACAGACCACACATAAATCTCTCTGCGAGTTGTAGACATGACGAATCCTGCCGCGTGGTGTATAGCACATTTGTTTTACGTTCAGGCTTCCAGCAAAGCTCTGGCGTTAATATGATTGAGACAGCCAATTTCGGATGACATATGTTATACTCGCTGGAAATACACAAAGACAAATTACCTGCCTCTGCCGAAATATAAGTTGAACTTACACGCATTTCCGCAGAGATGGGTACCGTTAGAACCATCCACCTTTAACCATCACAGGATTTTATCACTGTGCTATGAATTAAAAGTTCATGTCGCACTTTAATATAACCATGCATCGAAACAATGTAAACAATAAACATTCAGGAAATTACCCAAATCATGTGAATGATTGCAGCTGTAGGTAAAGTAACACTTGGGTCAAATATGACTCATTTCCTAAACGTTCAGGATCAACAATGAGTATTGCGACGAAGGTCCATATTCACAAGAAAATCGGGCCTACATCAGACACTAACGTGTACAATTTCAACATGACAGAGAGCGTACTAACGCATCAGTGCTTGAAAAGGAAATGATCGAAGAATAGGAACATGTCACCAGTTGCATACGGCAAAATCCACCTATAATGTAATTCGATCATAGCCTTTACATGTGCTCCATCTTTTGACATTCAGACATCTACCTGGAACTTTCGGAGAAAATTTAAAATTCTCCACTTAACTATGTCATCTCTGACTTGTGAATACATTGCCTGATGCGTGTGTTGTTCCTGTCACAGTGATGGAGTTGGAAATTGGATTCTTGAACTGAGAACCGGGAGGAAAGGACAGTTCAAACTGCATCCAACGTCAACAATCCTGATAGTTCAGCTTCTCCCCATTTTGAAAGCACTGAAATTTTTTTCTTTGCAAGCGCACGCGAAGCAACAATTATTATTTTATTTGACTCCAAATCGTTGTTAGCCCTGCTGCCAAATTACTGATAAAAGCAACCATATCATATATATATATATACATATCATATTATTCATATCGTTTCAGTGGTCGAAGAACTATGTATCATAGACATCGATTAGAGCCCACATTGGAAATTGTCGACGAGTCAACGAAAGAAGCACTTTCATCGAGAAATGGCTGTCATCAGCTCATGGCAACAACACATTACAAATATCACAGGAAAAGGCTATACAGATTGGATAACATCATCCGCGCTTAAAGGCAGCTATTATTATATAATCAAGTAAACGATTCCAAGAAAAGCCTAGTATTCAAACAATAATAACTCCTGATACTTCACCGAAATAATAACTGACTTACATCGATTAGCTACTGAGACAGATATTACTAAAAGATCACTGCTGTCACTAAACACAAAATCTCCACTGTATAGAATACTATACGACTTTGGACCCGAGGATTTAAACCTTGACCCAGGGTTTGTGTCAGATAGCGACTCTGAGGACTACCCCTTCTCTGATGCAGTACCTGGAGCCTTATCAGTTTTGTATATGCACTTGTGTGTGTGAGAGAGGACAAGAGATAGTTAGAAGCTACAAGTTGTACCCGTAGTAGCTAGTGCTACTGTATGTATGTTCGTTTGGGTCATTCTAGCGTACATACAGTTTAATATGAAATCCGAACCACGGATGCTGTCTGGCATACATCACCTTACACAGCCACTGGTGAAGGTTGGGTTAAGGGCTTATGAAAATCTACGCGGAGACTGGGAATCGAACCAAGGACCTTTCGATCTCTAGTCAAACGCCTTAACAACTAAGCCATATGGCAGCTTACCTAGTGTTTAGTTGTGGGAAGGCCGTTTGAACTAAACGGCTGCGCAGTTTTCCAAAATTCCCTTAACAGTCTTTTATATCATTGCAATCAATTTTCAAGTATTGGTTTTTCTCTTCACTCTGTTGTCGTTATAATCAGTTGTTGATAGCTTCATCGAAAAGTTTCTAAGGTAACAGCCTCGGCCAGTCTGCACGACACGTATCAAATTCCTTGAATAACTCAATGATTCAAGGTAATTCTCGGAATGGTGGTTGGTGGGGAGGTGAGGCTGACTGACAAGCAACTATAGACAGGAATTTCGGGCCCGGGGTAAAATGGGCGATTTTTTTTTTAGCTCTACAAACTAGCCGGGCCTGGGTGACAGTGGGCGGATTCTTGGTAACTTCGAAGCCTGAGGGCTCCTGCAGCCGGTGATCGGGGCCCCCCATCAGACAGCGACCCGGGTACATTTGACGCGCTTACCCCCCCTCCCCCCAACGCCAACCCTGAGTATAGAGATAGTAGGGACACCTGTGGTCTGGGTAGACATTTTTGGTGTCGTGAGGCAGAAGGTTGTCAGCTGTGTGAGAGATAGTAATGAGATGGAAGCATTCACGATATGTAATGTTTATTGCGTTAATCAGAGAATAAACAAACTAACAGAACATACACTGTTGATATTCTGTCATTCATGGATGATACGAATCTGATCAAATGTCGAATGTAAGACCTGACAGATTTATGGCGCTGTTAGCAGAAGAACAGTCGGCAGTGCTGCAAAAGTAGAGGGCTGGGAGTAGTCTTGTAAAAAAATATTTTTTTTACTTGAAAAAAAAAAAAAAATGAAAAAAAAAAAAAAAAAAAAAAAAAAAACATGAAAAAAAAAACTATGTGAAAAATGTTTTTTTCTGGGACACTTTTTTTTTTTATAACTACTAAATCTCAAATCTGTAAGGCATTTATCGTTTAATATGATTGTTTTAGAGTTTATACTAAGTACTTATCTTAATTTTTAAATCTACTATATTTTTCTGGTTCAGTAAAAAAGAAAATTACGAAAATACTGGCAACATTGACTGAAGTTTTCTTTTACGAACGGAGACTTCCCAAAGAGGCTCGGTTGCGCGAGAAGGAATCCCCGTTCCCCGTTGTTTGGATTGACACTTGTTATTTGAACTAGTGCTGCCAACCATGTGAATTTATCTGTAGACCCACGGATCTTTTTAAAAAATTAGGAATTTTAAATTTATCTACCGCTTTTTGCCTCTTTTTATTACTTATTGTTCTCTACTTATATTCATATGCTTGTTAAACTTTCAGCGTATAGTGATACTGAGTCATTAAATTGTCAGTAATTATGAATCTTTTCCTTGCAACCGTTGGCGTAAACCAACGATTGAAAAAGAAATAAAGCTCCTATTTTGTATGATAATAGATTTAAATTCAAACTTAAAAGACCTTGATACAGAATTATCGGCGCAGTCTTTATGCACAGTGTGTACTATGCTCACAATTTAAAATTGTAACCACAAAATCTTTTGCGTACAATACAAGGACAGCCAGTAAATGAAAATGTAATTATGTCTGAAGTTATGGATCTAGAGGAGACAGAAGAAGAAGCACAAAATTCCGACACAGACCGAACTAGTGTTGGTCGTGCTGATACTAGTGAATGTGGTACTGACATAGAGGATGAAAATTATGTTACCTATATAGATACATTTATGAACCATTATGTAAGACATTATATGTTTCAGTAACATTTAAAACACACATGTAAAATGTAAGTTCCGTAAATAAAACTATAATTTATCAAATATACTGTTTTCTGGGGGGAAAAAACAAAATTTAGAAAAAAAAACAAGGGTGCTAGGGTTTTTTTATGTTTTTTTTTTCACGAAGCTGAAAAAAAACTTTTTTCAGTTTGCAACACTAGCTGGGAGTCTTGAGGACCATTGCAAGGATTTTGGTTTCTTGAAGCCATTGGTGCGTCATTGCAGACGACTCAACAGCAGGAGATTGCAGTAATAAATGGAGTACCTGACTGTGTAGCTCAAAAAGTTGAAATACGAACTTGTTTGGAAAAAAAAAAATACTGGCCTGGGACCACAGTTTGGTGGCCACGTAAGTGTGTTACCTGGACGAGTGCGGTAGCGCTGAGGCTTGGAGCTCCTAGGTCGGCTACGACCGCTTTCGCGGTGAGCATAGGCATGCGGTCGGCGTCGAGTGGTCCGGCACCGGCTGCCAACGTCACGACGCCGGAGCGAGGGTCGACTGCGAGCTGCTGCTGTTGTTGGTCCGCCAGAGAGAACAGCAGCAAGGAGTTGCGGCCGGCGTCTTTATCCTTGGCGGAGAGCCGTAGCAACTCTGTGCCTGGAGCGGCAGACTCGGAGACTTTGGCGCGGTACACCGGCACCGGTCTCCCAGTGGTGTCCGGATCCAGCAGCGAGAAGTCAGAGAAGGACGGCGTATTGTCATTCACGTCCGTCACCACCACCTGCAACCATCAGAGTCACACAAACTATTTGTAAAACAACTAAGAGATACTGGAAGTGTAGGTTATGGAGATTCGTTCGCGGAAGGTATTGTAAACTAGGACTGTTGATAAGATATATATCGATATTATTTTTTGAAAATATCGATATTTATGAGTGACATTTTTAAGACGATATATCGATATTTCCAACTGAAATCTGGATATCGGTTTCGATATTTGTTCAAATAAGTTATCATTTATCGTTTGCTCTGAATGACACTATGTCTCTCAAATTTCTGTTACGCTTAGAAATCAGCAAGCTTAAGTAAATTTTACTACGTTTCTATAATTAATTTTGAAGTTACAGGTACCAAGTTTACTCATATGACAACAGTAAAGGCAAGGCATCGCTCGACCAGCACGAATCGAACGCGAGCCCATTGTTTGAAATTAACGCGCGCACTATCCAGGGAACTTCAGAGCGTTAGCAGGAATAGTGGGAAGTATAAATAACAAATAGTTGTTAATTAGAGAGCAAGAAAAGTAAGACAACTCAGAATAAGCTATCAACATACCAAACAAAACGAAATACCAAAAAAAAATCTTTTGAAAAAAGTTATATAACTTGACCATATGACCTTGATAGCTAAACTTGAACCTAAATGCCTCAACTGTATTGCTTATCAATATTAAAAATATACAAAATCTTTCGAGTTTTATAAATTTTTATGAAAATTATGACACGCATAATGGTCATTTTTTAATAAAAAAACAACAATCATCTTCACCAAGAGAAACTATTCGAAAGTGAAATGCTGATTAAAAACAAAATCATACGTCGATTTATTAGTGGACAGCCTTATTTTTACAAGGTTTGATATTATGAAATTGCATTTATGAAAGTATCGATACATCGATACTTTTTTCCGATATATCGACATCCGATATTGATACTTTTTAAAATATCGATACATCTAAAATCCCATATTTTTAAAAATATCAATAGCCCTATTGTAAACAGAGATACTGCCTACAACTTGGAACTCCATTATTAACCAACAAAGAGTAATGAGACAGAACCGTCGAGGAAGTGCGACAATGAACTCCGAACAGCCGATCCTTCAACCACACGCCTCCCACCCCACTGCCCGCATCTCCCCATCCCCGTATCGTACCCACCAACTTGGCATGGATAAGCACTCGGCGCACGTGACTATTACGTCAGCGAAAACTGTTGAACTGCTTGCGCTATATAAGAGCAGCCGCTCCAGGAACTGTGTCAGCGAGTTTCTTCTGTACTACCTGCCATATACTTATACGGAAGTCAAAAAGATTAAGCAATGATTAAAGCCTTCTACTACGACTAAGAGTATACAACATATGATATACGAAAATCAGAGCTTATAACGAAAAGGATACAACGTCCTACTAGAATTACGAGTGGCTTCTGATTCACATTTACAGATGTGCTGTCCTAAGTTTAAAGTCATCAATCAGCAGAACGCATCAGATTTTGGATGGATCGTTTGTTGATATCATTAGATTGGGGTGAAAATGGTGATAAGTGGGACAGAGGGGAGAGTACAAAAATTAACCAAATATTTTGCAGTACTAATATAACAACTAGGAAAATCACAAAATATTTAATTACGAATGGTTTGTTTGCAATTCTTTCTACTGAAACCTTCAAAAATAATGATTACATGAAATTTTTAAAACTCTGTGTATTATCTTTAAACAATAGGTACTTAGTTCAGTAAGTACAAAGTTCTACATCTCTGGAAAAATTGAATTCTGCCGACTGTACTTATACAGTCTTTCTGTTTATTATGCGCGGAACCATCTTTTAATGCATTGTAAAGTTTTCTTTCGTTGAAAGGTCTACTCTTACTTACAAAAAAAAACAAATCTGATATGTTTCAAAACTGACATTCTTCTTTTTATAAGTTTTTTTTGTGAATTCCTTTCTGCAAGAATTTTATTTTTATTTTTTCCCTTTTTTTATCATCTCCAGTGTCCAAAAATCAGACAATTTAAGGTTGCCGAACAACGAGCTTTAAAAATTTCTTACTACTCGATCGGTATTTGATACCGAAATTTTCTCTACCAAACGCATTTTTTTATGAATGCTATTCTGTTCTTTGAGTTTCTTCCTCACTTTACCTTTAGATGCAATAATATTTTCTAAAAAAAAAAAAAAAAATCAATATTCATCAATTTTATCCTGCTTGAAAACTTCTGCTTTTTTTCCTTGTTGCATGCTATATAACGTGATAATTCTTTGCTTCTTTCTTCACAAGTTAAAGCCACAGTATTTACAAAATTTGATGGGAAAATCACAACATGTTGCCTACTTACTGAAACGTAGGCCAATCGAATTTTTCGCTCAATGAATGGGTGAACATTCATAACATTATAATAATAGAGTTAAGAAGTATGCTTAGTTGAGATAAAAAATACGATTTGATTAAGTCAATAGCCTGGAGAAAAATTTTTAAATCGGTAAGTTCATTACTGTATTCTGCAGTTGACAATTTTCCCACAGTTTAAAACTCTACGAAATTACATTAAAGTATCATACCAATAATTAATAGATAGTGATTAATTTATATTTGATGTGGATGTATTGTGGTATGCGCAATATACAAAAGAGAGAAGGGGTAATTAAGTAATAATTATTAGTTTGTTAAAGTATAGAAGTGGACTTACTGCTGCAGTATCCCACCAACAGAGCATCTGCTGATTGTATTCTTAGAATTTATTTATCTATGAAAATTGTTTCTTCTTATGGTTCCATTACCGATTCCGGGTGCAGGTAGTTAATATGGGGAATATACGCCCTTCGTGGGAACTCTCTTTGGAGTATGAACTGGGATAGTTTCCCGTATGCGTTTTTGTAGGTCTGGATGATTGTTATGGTGTCTATGTTCAATATAGAGTATTGTTTGTAGTGTATGAAATAACAAATAAATAAGGAACAGGCTTTAACACGGTGACGGCCCATTTAGGCCTTCTCTTCCAACGGATACTTTGGAGGCCGCAAGGCTTAAGGTTCCCATTCGACAAACGAATAACCATCAACAGTGCCGTATGTCATCACTCCTATCGCTCTACAGAGATGTTTGGGATTTAGTGCAGGACTGTGGTGCACAATCTGGCGAATAAGAACTGTGCACCACCTCCTGTCCTATACTGTTCGCCAAGTCTTATGATGAAAATTTCTACCACCACTAGGACTAGAACGAGCTAACCCCTTGTCAGCGCTGGACACTGCAGCCAATGGAGCCAACGTGTGGACGAAACTTATTTTAATCTTCGATAGTGAATGTGTATATATCTCATTAAGAGCAAATAAAAGAAGTAATCAAGAAATACGTTATTACTGTTTGAAGCAACTAAATGAATGAAAGTTCTGTTATTGTTGTTGTTTCACAATGTGTATTATGGTCAATGTGGATTACAGACTTCTAGAGCTATACCGGATATGCATGTCGAATTTTGAACGTGTTCCTTACCTGTACGTCCACTGTAGCACTTCTCCTGGTTACCATCGGCGCCCCATCCACTGCCATCACCTTGAGGGAGTACAGCTCGGTTTCTTCTCGGTCCAGAGGGTGTGTGGCCGTCAGCACGCCGTCTCTCGCGTCCAGACTGAATGGAAGAGTATCATCCTCGTCATCAGACAACAGGTAGTAGGTTAGGCGGGCGTTTTCTCCCAGGTCCCGGTCGGTCGCCTGTATGCGACCAACTTCGAGCGGTTCGGAGGACTCTGCCACCTCGAAGCGGTACCATGGTCGCTCGAACTCCGGCGAGTGGTCGTTCACGTCCAGCACTCGCACACGCAGTTCCTGCTGAGCTGTCAGTCCACCGCCATCCGTAGCCACCACCTGTTCAATTAACAGTGCAGAAGGAGCAGTGATGTAACGAATTAGTGGTTTATACATACAAAGTCCTTTAATACAAATATACATGCTAAGGCCGTAGCATCGCATCCAGTCAACTCAAACACCAGTGACAAGTGCTTAAGTGGCTACTTCCATGTGCTCTGCTTTAATGACAGGAGCAGTTCAGTTAAACTTTAGCACCGAAAATGGTAATTATCCTCCTAATGGGCTTTTCCTACCTTCCGTGTGCTTTCTAGCGCATGTTTTTCGACATACGGTCAGCTAGTTGGCGCGGGGTCGGTTGGTGGTGGTTATTGGCAAGGAATTAGTTAGAGACCTTGGCTAGAATATATATAAGCTTCTAGGAATACCCAGACATTTCAGTATGAATCAACATCGTGGTAGGAAACAGTTACCTTTGTCTGCTACGCGTGAAATTAATAAAAAATAAAAGAATCTCAAGAATTACTTAAGCGAAAAAGAGATAGTTTAGATGAAATGTTAAAATTTAGTGACAGTGATAAAGATTTTTTGGTGCTTGAAGAGATGCATTTAGTTGAACTATTTTCTGAAGAAGGAAATGCTTCAAAACGTTCGAATTCGGATTCATCAAATAAACCACAACTTGGTTTCTAATATCTACCGACAGTGGATTTCCATCACGCAGTGTTGACATTCAATCTGCAGAAATGACTACAGACAGAGACCACTGGCTCAGCTAACTCAATACAACACTACTGCACAGTCTGCTAGTGGTAATCAAGAATCTAAAACATCAACTCCGTTTGTTCTACGGAAAGCAGTAGAACAAATTAAATAAAACTCAGTGGTTATTACTAATACTCATACATGCTTTGTTTGGGGTTATACTTCCTAACAGAACTATGAGGAAGACCACTAGACAGATGGGACAAAAACATACGTAGGATTGTCAGATAACTGTCACATAACTTACAGAGGATCGCCCAAGATAGTTGTTCCTGGAGAAAACTGCTCAAGTTCTACCTGAACTCATATGCCGGAGAGGCTATGTCATTCAATGATTAAACTGGCTGATGATGATGTTGTATAATACACTCTGTTATCATGTTCAGGAGTACTTCATGAATTTTATAGCTATCTCAGCTATCAGATTTTACTAACTTTTCAATAAAAGATCCATACCAGGAGATACAGGGAGAGAGCGTACGATAGCTGAAAGTGAAATATTTAACAACAAATGGCTTTCATAATAAACAAACAGACGACAGCTGATAAGTTAACGACGAAAGAACATGGCGCGATTTACACATATCTGTTTAAACCGTGAGTAAAATACGGGGCAAGTCAAAATGGACTTTATAACTTTGAAATGATATAGAGATTTATTGAGATAACTTACAGAATTGTTAGATGTGACATTTTGTAGCAAACAAACTCAAATTTCACATAAAAGTATCAAGTGCCATTTTGGTTCGATGTGATCAGTAATCAATTTCCTCCCGCACTTGTCGAAGCAAATCGGGCGTAACATGTGCAACGGCAGCGTAGATTTGATTCTTCAGGTAGGCTAAAATGTTTGGTAGGGAAGGAACATAGGATCTTTAATGAAAACCCAGAGAAAGAAATCCAGTATTGTCAAGACTGGGGAGCAAGGTGATCTGTTGAATTAAAATTTTTCAAGCATATCCAGATACACAATACCAGGGACAGTTTACTCCTGAAGAAGAAAGGGTCGTACACTTTAAATTTGCTAAGAGCTCAAAACACATTAACTTTGGGGCTGTCACGAACGTGTTCCAGGTTTGAACGTTGATTTCGTTGCCCCCAGTTATTGCAGAGTTCGTTTCACGAAACCAAAACACACAGCTATCACGCTCCGCACCAGTGAAAACAGCCATTTTAACTGTGCACTACGCTGGCTCTCCTTGTGGCGGAATGGTGTACTGATGCACTGCGTGCATCAAACAAAATGACAAACCTATCAACTCTGTAAATATTCTCAACAAATTTCTATATCATTTCAAAGTTGTAAAGTTCTTTTTGACTCGCCCTGAATGTGGTGTTAGTGGGTGAAGATAAAAACATACAAATTTAAATCACACCCGTATAGTTAAGTCAGCTGGCGATGCTCACCTTGAGCGAGAACGTAGCTTCCGGAGGTAGTCGTCGCAGGGCTTTTATCTGACCGCGAGTCCGGTGAATGGCGAAGAAGTGCTCGGCAGTATTATTTTCACTGCCGATGGCATTCTCGGTGGGTGGTGTGGACCAGGAGGAACGTCTTCGGGACGGCGTAGCCCATGAGTCCTCGTCATCCACTCCTTCGTCCCCGAAGGAAGCGGAGACACTCCAGTTTGACCTGGCGGCTTGCCGGCTGGCACGGTATTGTGACTTGTCCCAACCGCTGTCTGCTCCAAGTGGCACGAACGCCGTCTCCAGGAATGTCTTGCTGCTGTTGATGCTCTCGGCGATGGTGCGGTAGTGGGGCGTCGACCACGGCAACAAGTCTTCCTCCTTAGAGGCCGACTTCGCGGATTTGAGGCTGTAAAAGACGGTACCATTCTCGCCGTCATCTACATCCTCGGTGGTGATCACCATGAGAGGTACAGAGGTGGCTGCTGTTTCTGGTACTGTCACCAGCGGAACTGTACTGCCGGTAAGGTTGAAGACCTCTACGGGCTGTCCATCGTCGTTGAGAACCATGAGCCGCAGGAATCGCGGAGCATTGTCGTTCACGTCGGACACGGAAACCATCAGACGAGCCTCGGAGGTCAGGTTACCTACACAAAGAATTGCAACTCAAAACACCCATGTTCATGTATAGACAGCAATATAAAATAAGAGAATATTTTATTCGTTGTCACATGAAAATCAATTCGTTTGAGATTGTAAGTTATAGTAAAAATATTAAAATCAATATAAATAATAAATATAAGCCTGAATTGTCCGTGTAACTCCACAACCAAACTCCGCAGTCCCGTGGGGTTATATGGTATGGTAGCCCTCCATCTCCCATCTATGAAGAAGGTTACTGTTTGGAACTTTCTGGAGGCTGGCTTCGAAGTTAAAAGTGTTAAGAGAGGGCATCACACAAATGGACTTCTCATGGGAAGTTGGTGAAGCAGCTGGAATCTAGTCACGAAGTGGTCGAGACTGGCTAGAATATTCGAGAACAGATAGAATGTTGTAAAATGTTCCAGAATGTTCGAGCATGTTTCCAATGCTCTGGAATTCGGAAACGGAAGTCATATTTCTTCAGTTGTTGTGATTGGGTTATGTTCCATTTTAGAAGTGTATAGATACGAAATTGGTGAAACGTATCCATGAATGTACTTTTGGAAATCAATTAGAGCGTATCAAAGGAAATTGAAACTGAAATAAATTTCAGTGACAATTTTTAAACGTAATAAATAAGAGTGAATTGTTTAAAGAATTGAACAGTGTTTTAAGTGAAATATCAGTGTGTAAAGTAATATTATTATTTGAGAAGATGCCGAATCGTAAAAGAATATTATATTTTGCAAGTATTTAATTGAAAAGAAGGAAACGAACGGAAGAGAATGAATAAATTGAGAGAAAAATTAATAGACGAACAACTGCAAGAAATTCGAGAAGAAGATCGGGTGAGACACTCAGTAAGCAGACATAAAGAAACAGCTGAAGAAACAAGAACACGAAATGACCTAGATTAAGTTACAATGAGTAAAATTCGTGAAAGAAAACTAACGCAAGCGAGTGAGCAAAATATTATGAGAAGTGCGAAGTGGAAGAAGTAAAGATTACAGTTTTCCTCGAGGAACGTGTTTCATGACCGGAAGAATACGTTTAGCACCACATTAAGTGTTTCCCCCAGAATTATTTCTTTATACGACCGGAGGACTTCCGAGTCAATTAACTCCAACTAGTGCGTGTATTACACAAATGTAAATTAGAACCCTACATTCTATTGCACCAACGCAATACAAACAGAACTGTTCGTTGTAACAGACATTAAAGATGTGGAACAGATAATATATATTATATAATAAAAAAGACCTCATATAAAATTCAGACCCCATTACTGAAGTACAGTCCTCACCCAAAATATCTAGGCGTGATTCTGGACGGGTCACTAACATATAAAGAAAATATCCATAAAATAGCGGAAATAGTCAAAACTCGAAATAATATCCTTCACAAACTTTCATGAACGGGTTGGGGACCACATGCAGCAGCTGTCAGAACATCAGCTCTTGCCGTGGTATACTCAACTACTGAATACTGCAGTCCAGTATGACTAAAAAGCAGTCACACAAAAAAGATAGAAATTCAGCTAAACGACACATTGAAAACGATATCTGGAATAAAATCTACACCTACAGAATTGCTGCCTATACTTTCTAACATCCTCCCACCATGTCTCCAAAGACGAGCGGCTTTAAAAAAGGAATGGCCGAAATGTTTAAAATGTCCACACCTTCCGTTTCATCAGGACTGCGCAATATAGTTTAAAATCTAGGTATTCAACGTCTAAGTTTTGTCAAATGCTGGTCCAAATCACTTCACCATAAACGAAGCATGGTGCGCTGAGTGGATCAATTCCTATCCTGTCAAACAAACTCTAATCCAAGATACTACAATACAGCCTCCTGGATTCAACCTACCCAGGAAAACCTGGACGACATTGAACCGAGTGAAAACAGGCCACGGTAGATGCAACTACTGGATGTAAAGTGGGAGTAACAGAGAATCTTCTTGTGACTGTGGTAATCATCATCAAACTATTCACCACATCGCCACAGAATTCCCTCTGAGAAGATTCAGTGGTACAGTGCAACAGATTCACGATGCAACCTCAGAAGCAATCGAATGGCTGAAATCTTCGGACAGCAGCCTGTAGAAACATCCATGTTTGGTATTATCTATTGTGATTCAATGTAGTTACTGTCTTTGTATCCTTGACCAATACGTAATAAATATAATAAAAATACAGAAAAGTTGTGTCTGTACATAACATTTGTTTCATAAAGAGTAAGCGCAATGTACTGTACATTACTTTTAATAGAGATAGCAAAAAAGTAAAATTTGGAGCTTTTGTCTGCCTCTCCGCGGAACACATAAAAACTAAGTGACAGATTTTAACTAACCTGCACGTAATGACAGATCATGTAATGGGTTAAAACATAAGATACTTCTAATCCAGATTAATGCCATATATACCGATGATATAAAGTAAAAAACTAGACATCTTGAAATTTTGTCAGTTCGGGTATCTCGCAGAAATTAATGAAAGCAATTAAAAAAACTTCACATAATGATACATAATGTCATTATTTAAGATGTGGAATACTCTTTATCCCGATGGTACCATATTTCTTCCGTGAAAAGTAAATTATTGACCTTGTGTGTGTGGATCAAGCAAAAACTAAACCTTTCAATTTAACATGTAGGACTCGCATTGTGGTAGTTTAGGTAATGTTCCGATGTTACATCGACATGAATAGTCGTCTAATTTAGTTATTCCGTAATAGAAAGTATCAGTGTATTATGTTCTGCCGCAAGCCTTCTAGCAGTCGAAATGTTCCAAGTCCCACGCATCATGCGAGAATGTCAGAGTAGGCTACATGAGTTGACATAACGCACCAGTGTCTGTGGCGAGCACCCTGAGGTCGTAGCTGGTTGCCGTCTCCCTGTCGAGCGACGTTCGCAGGTAGAGTCGGCCGGTGTCGGAGTCCAGCCGGAAGTGCTCACTGCCGACACCTAGTAGCGTCAGCTTGAACTCTGCGTTGTGGCCGGCGTCGGCGTCGGAGGCGCGCACGGCCCGCGGGCGCAGCGCCACTTCGACGCCCGGCGCCGCGTCCTCCGACACGCTGGCGTCGTATCGGGCGTGCTCCAGCGCAGGAGGGTTGTCGTTCTCGTCGTCCACAAACAACGTCACCTGTAACAGCCACATCTCAATAACACGCACGTATCACTTTGCAGCATTAGATTTTCACGTGACAACACAGACATCTGAAGGTTTATCATTAAATTGATCAAGTGTCAATGGTATATTTATAACCGTGCCTTGCGTTTTGCAGATTTGAAATAAAATAGTGTTACTTGTAGCAGAATAAAAAAGGAGTGTTAAGTGTAAAAGTTATGCTCCCAACATATTCTTCTGTTTATGTATTGAGGACTAAAGGCAGCGGTATTATTGTTTCTTTTGGATACAAGATATTCTCAGTATTGTGTCATATATATTCGAAATGTAGTTTCTTGAGATAAAATTAAATTTTAAGAGTGATATAAATTTTTTATTTATTAATATTTTATGGTTATTGTTTTACTATTTAGGGGATTAGCTCTAAATTTATTTATGATATTTATTTGAATTTATATTAATAGGCTTTAAATCAGCTATTTATTTCATTACATTTTAGTTTATATAATTATATAATGATTTTATAAAGTATTTAAATATACTATAAAGATAATTTTTAAAATAATAGAAAATATGAAATAATGATTTAATGAGTAAATATTTTTATATAAATTTTAGTATAAAATAATTTGATTTATAAGGAATTAGGCAAAAACAATTCTCACCTGTGTATCAAAAACATGTATTTTTGATAATAATTTAAAATCTGACCACCTGCTCACTGATTCTTCGAATATATATTATTCGAATATATATTTTTCTGCGGGATTTTGTTTTGTCATCATAGCACAGTTCTATTTTTCCGCGATCTTGTTCTCAGGGACAATTCAAACACATCTACTATCCTGTAATCTTGTTGTCACGTTATCGTTGCCTAGAAGATATGCAGCACGTGCTTAAATCAAGGGCATTAAATATATTGATGTAGTTCTCAGCTTTCGAAATCTTCAGTACTAAACACTATCGTTGATTAAAAAAAAAAGTATTCTCTGAACTATTAAAAAAAATTGAATATAGAAAAAAGGCTCTTTCCTATAAGTACAAAATGTTCATGCATTTAATAAAAAGTGATCAATGATAAATGGAACACAAAGATCATATGGAAACTCTTCACATTCTGAAGCTACTACTAGAACATATCAACGTAACAGAGAATTCAGATATTAGGAAACAACAGTCAGATAAGAACCAGATAGCAAAAATACAGACAAAGTTACAAACAAGAAAGCGCTACTTAATATATAATTCGAGCCCTCTTTAAAAAAGAATTCTGTCATCACGTTTCAGAATATATATTTGTTGCAGACATTTTTATTACTTGGATGTGCCACCGTAGGTACTACAAAGCAAAAACTGAACAGACGACAGTATTTAAAAGGAAGATACCATGTAATGATTTTCAAACCCTGCTTAAAACAGAAAGTGTAAAATGGATATGCGTCATGATACAGAGATATAATGTGTAGAAAGGGTGGACATCGTGGCTTTGATGAAAATACAACTCCAATAATTGACACTCAACAGCAATATGATGGGCACAACACCTGTTAGAAGACACAAAATCACAGTGGAAAGTTGTATTTTATGAGTTTTGTAGACATTAAAAGTTGAGTTTCCTGCAAATTCATTTGTATTTTGTGAGATTCCCCGATTCTGTTCATTTTTCTGTCCAACTATAACCTGAGATAATGTTATAAATACCATCGATAAAAACAAAAGTGAGTTTCTAATGGCAAGGTCATGAAAGTATGCAGTAATGGCGGACGTTTGAGTTGTTGTTGCGCTCAATTTTATTTTATATTCAGTACAAATAAAGCTATTGACGAATAGAAGATTGAAGTGGTATGTTGTATAAATGATAACAGCCTTTATTAGACTTGATACGATTTGTATAAAGAGCGTGAAAAACAACTTTTTTTCTGTCAAGTTTTCTCGACTGGTTTGAGGCAAGCTTCCATCTCTTCCTATTTGGCTCTAACCTCTTCGTCTCAATATACCCCTTACAAACTTCGTCATGTGCTTCGTATATTCTAACGTCTGTCGTCTTTTACTGTTCTCACCTTTGACTATTCCCTCCACTAACAAATTAACCAGTCCCACATTTCTTGTTTCTGCAATATCCTTTCACAAACTTCTTTCCTCTCCCATCATTCCCAAAATACGTTCATTTCGTACTTTATCTGTCCACTTAATTTTCAGCATCCTTCTGTAGCATCACAGTTTAAGTGCTGCAATTTTCCTTCTCTCCGGTATTCCTAAGTCCATGCTTCGCTACCATGAAGTGCTCTGCTCCAGACAAGGAGTTTAAAAAATTTCTTTATGATTCCTAATTAATTTTTGAAATTAAAAGATTTCTCTTTTCGCTAGTGTTGTTCTCCTGTTAATATCAATCCTGCTTCGGCCATTTTACTTCCATGTAACAAAAATAACATACGTCTTCAATTTTATCTGATCCTATTTTATTATTAAAATGTTTTTATTAACTTGCTTTGAGCTTTGTCTGTACGGGTGGAATTTGGTAATTGATTTTAAACTAATTTCTCGATGTGCTAGAGACTTGAAATTTTGACCATAGCTCAGAACTGGATGAGAATGCACGAAAATGTGAAAAATGGGAAAAGTTGTCCGGAAAATTTGAAAATTCGGGAAAAACTCGAAGTACTCTTTTCTATAGACCGATTTGGCTAATTTTTATATTCAATCTACTATTATTGCTACTATTTCCGCAACATTTCACCACTTTTGTATTGCTTTGGTTTATGTTATTCCGCAATCTTTCTTTAGTATTTTGTTCATTCCATTCAGTAACTTCTGAACATGCTATTAAGGCAACAGGACAAAGTCATCGGTAAATCGTAGAGAACTTATTTCCTTCCTTGAACACCTATGCTACATTCAAATTTTTCTTTTACACCATCCTATAAGAAAAGTATTTAAACTCATACACAGCAAATATGCTAATGTGGATACGCGTAGAACTGAATAAATATTTTGTTACTTGTGCGCTAAACGAAATTATTTCTTTATTATCTTTCATCATTTATTTGTGTGTAGGTTTTGGTGGTTTCTAGCTTCCGTAGCCAATAAAATGCAACGCTCATGATTGGGAATATAAAGTGAAAGATAAGCAAGAAGACTAACTGAACACCTTGACCTAACAGCCATGTTTACAATTTCCAAAGATTGTCGGCGACTATGTCTGATAGAAGGATGATAAAGAAGAGTAAAAACCAGGCTAAAGTGGAGGGAATGACTCAAGGAAATAAGTCCATTGGGCCTGATCGCTTGAAGGATTTCGCTTTGATGCAGTCCATAATACTCTGTTTAGTCCTAATTGGCGGCTCAAGCTATGTTCCCCTGGTCTCGCTCCTCACTTCACAATCCCCACCCTTCTTATTCTCGTAGCTGACCGCTGTGACCATATATAAGAGTGGAAAATTTCCTCTCACATGAGCGGAGTGGGGGTAGAGCAGAGTGACCTTGAGCCGCCTCTGTTAACTGAACGGACTATAGTAGCTGAGCTGCTACATACCTGGTAGACGGCGGCTATGGCGGTGTCAGTCTCAGCTAGCACGGTGGCGCTGAGTACGTCAGCACGCTCCCTGTCTAGCGGCCTCTGTGTCAGCAGGGCTCCGTCAGCAGCCACTGTCAGCCCAGCATCCAGTCCGCCAACCACGGAGTAGCGAACTTCCAGGGGCAGCGGCAGTACGGGCAGGCGGCCTACCACCGCAGGGGGCTGGTTCTCACGTACGTGCACCGACACGTCCACTCTGACCAAAAAAATACACCGTCACTGCAGACAACTTAACTATACAACACTGTACTGTATGGCTAAACCCCACAGATACGTTCACACGAATTGTAATACCATCTTTAAAGTAATATACGAAATCTGTTCTGAAAACACGAGGATTTTTTTAAATTTAGGTTCGTTTGTGAATGACGCGTGATTGCCGCAGTGTGCCTTCTCCCAGCATGTTCTGCGCGTGACTAGATGCCATTTGCAACTGTGTCGTCTGTCTGTGTGCTGAGCTGTGCCAGTTTATAATGTGTAAGAAAAGCATAGAAGATGGGAGAAGCAGAATGTAAATACTGGATGGATTCAACCAAGTTAAACATACTTTTAATCAACGAAAGAAACTTTTCACTTCTAACAACTTCAGCCTGTAAAAGCGTAAAAATCTTCCAAAAACGTATGTTTGGAGCATGAAAGTGAATCGTGGACAATAGGGATGGTGGAAAGGTAAAGACTCGAGGCGTCTGAGGTTTGGTGTCACAGATCAATGCTTAAGATAATCTTGATGGATTATGTCACAAATGATGAAGTATTCAGAATCCGAGGAACTAAATTTCTGGAAAAATTTCCAGAAAAGTAGAGACGAGATAACAGGCCATGTTTTGCGACGTAAACTATTACTAATGAGATTATTGAAGTATAGAAAGAACAATAGATCAGAAGGAACAAACCACAGAGGAGTATTGAGGTTTATGAACCAAATTATGAATGACATCAAATGCAATAGCTACGTAAAATTAAAAATCAAGGCAGAGAAGCTGCATAGATGGAGAATTCTACAAACTAATCTTCGGATTAATAACTGAGAAAGAAGAAGAAAATTAATTCGTCCGCTGACTGTGAGATACGACCTGTAATTCGATTCATGAGTGCATGAAATTTGGCAGCAGCGGAAATTCGCCGTCAGATTTGTTAAGCGTATGGAGATAATGCTCCGAGTGATGGTAAAGTACGAAAGTGGCTGATAGCATTCAAGGACTAACATGCACGATGAGCCACGCAGAGGCCGACATAATATGTAATCAGTTCACTTGGATGAATACAACTGGATAATAATCTTACAGTCCGGAGATTTTAATCTGTTTCTTACTTAAAGGATCCTTGGTGGTTAACTGCTCAACGACAGCGAAAGAGTGACTAGGATTTTTCACAGGCGGCAGATGTTTTGACGTCGGAATTCAAAACTTGTTTGACGGTATGGCAAATTTTTGAACAAAATTTATTGAGGAAAGTAAATGAAAGCAATAAATATATTTTAATCATATGTACATTATTTTTCATCTTATTAGAAAACATATCTTTCTTTTAAAAAAATAACCTTGGTAACAGAACATTTTTAAAATTTCTTGTTATTTAATTTCCAGAGTACTGGACCTGTCACCTTAAATCTCTTCTCCTGTCCTATTCAGAAACTTGTCCAAGCAAAACTAGTCCACTTTGCAAAAGAGTTCTGGTAAGCTGCTTTTGTAATGTTCATCTAGTTGTAAGACCAAATTGTTTAAATTTCATCAATGAAATATAAATGGTGTCCTCTCAGCATTGATTTTAGTTTTGCGAAATATAAACAAAAAAATTGTACAAAGAGAAGTCGGATAAGTAAAGAGTTACTGCAGTTACTGGAGTACAGTCATCTGTTCCTTAGTTCATAATATGGTAATCGACAAGGCTAAGCGAGCAGTGAAGAAACTACAAGTTGTTTAACGACGACTCTGGCCCTATTCTTTGCAAAAATGCCATGCAACAATCCTACAGAAAGATCCAGTCTCTCTAATGGTCAGACTACAGCTTGCATGCACCACTTCATTGATTTTCTGAACTTAAATTTCATCGATTGAGGTCGAGGGTCATTTGTATTTATTAATGACCTCTTCTGAAGAGCTAACCGATTTTCAATAATGCTTATGACCTACAGTATCACATCATTAAGCTTGATTCAAAAGGAGTGTTTTGTCCGTAAAATACACATTTACAATTCGACACAATAAAATGAAATTCATTCCAATAAAACAGCAATAACACTAGAAATAAAGGAGGTACCATCAATTTAGAAAGTTTTGGGCACTCGGAAGTCATTAACAAAAGTTTTGCTGTTAACTGTATACCAATATCATTTTTTTATGACTAAAGCGTACATTTTTTAAAATCTAAAATTTATTGCGCTACTGTTGAAATCTATTTGAAGCAGATAACTAATGTAGGTTGTAATTTTTTGTTTCGGTTTCTATGCCTCGTCGACCTCGACGTTATTAGAGACTGGAAAAGACTAGCGGTAAGAAAATAAAGGAATTAGGTAACGATCTTTTGAAGGAACCTTCAAGTTATTAGTCTGTAGTGATTTAAGGAAACCATGGAAAACTGAAATCTGGATGGCCGGACTGAGATTCGAACCAACGTTATCCAGAATGCGATGTCGGAGCGTTACCGCTCACATACCACGCACGATATGTAGCTTGTTCTAAGTGTGCAGAGAGGAAACGACACCGTAATGTGAGAAGATGTGGCACATTGCATCTATGGATCCACGTAAGGAAGAGAAGTTGTTGAGCTGTTACCTGGCGTCCTGTGGCCTCCTGCCGGCCGCTAGCTGCACCACGTGGAGAGTGACGTTGGTAACAAGCGCCACGTCTGGCTCGGCCGTCACCACCGCCTCGAAGTCGTACAGAGACCTCTGGTAGCGCGAGATCTCGTCCACCACGCTGATCACCCCGGACCGCTCCTCCACCGCGAACGGCACTGCACAAATCAACAACCACTGAGCCAGAGGACTCCGTACACATTAACGACTGTAGTAACCTAAAATATAGTGTTTTCGTACTTTTTATCTGCACCGCGACAAGGTTAGTACAAAATCTCTTTAGGAGAACCATCCTAACAATCTTCTGCCTAACTGAATCACTTGTGGGGTCTAAAAACCAGCAACTAAATACAAAAGTCCACTGTACCCTGTTCACTCCGAACTGGCGGCTCAAGGTCATGTTCCCTCGCCCTGCTTTACACCTTCCCTTCCCTTCCTGCCTCTCCGTGTGTCCTGTTAGGTGAGTGGCAGATTTCCCCTTCGCATGTGCGGTAAGGGCAACGGGGTGGGGATAGAGCAGACTGACCTTGTGCCGTCTCTTTTAACTGAACGGGCTATAGAACTGGATTAACATCGAGCTTCTAAAAATACCGCTTACTCCATTCCATGAACTTGCTAACAATTGCAACGTGCAGTAAACAAATTTTTCACTAACAATTAAGGTAATAATTTTACAGGGAATCCATGTTGATATTAAGTGTTCATATAGAGAATATTGGAGTTAATGTCGCTGTCGTAACAAAAATCTGTGATAGAGTGCTAGAAGAAAATGCTGCAAGTTTCTGACTGCTGAACAACTAAAATCATCCGTAGATAGATGAGCTTTTGAACGTTTCCACGTTAACCATAGATTATACTCTATTTTAACGGTGGAATAAATTAAACGAATGTTCTAAGAAATTTATATTTGAGAGTGGGATGGTATTTTTGTAAATTAACATTTTGTAATTTGGCGATTCTGTAACTGGGCACTAAGTAACCACCTTCACATTCACTCGAGATATTACTTATTTCTGATATTGAAATACAATTAGAAGTATGTTTTCTTCTTTAGCAACGAAATGGGAGACATTCAGGAGCATTTTCTAAAGGAAAAAAACAATAAACAGTTGCAAGAACGTAGAATTTGTTGGCATAATTGCAATGAAGTCTTCATTGATGTAAAAACACAACACAATACGATGAAACGCCCGTGAAGAATTTACTATAGCAGAGTAAATTAATTACTGCAGATAACAAACTACAACGAAGAAATAGGAAATTAATCAGTTATAGATTTTAACAGTATACTAGTTTAGAGTAAATTGATTGCCATCAATGTCAATATGGGATTGTAAAATGAAAGCTACTTTCCCATTACTAAACAAATGTAACCCTGTAACACCTGGTGGATGTAACATTTAGGAAGAATCGGTAATCTGTTAAAACACTACTCCATAAATGCTGATAATCCTTTTTTTTTTTAGTTATTCTTGTAACAATCTGATGCGTGGCTAAGAATTCTTAACTTGCATTGATGGCTACAAGTATCTCCTGTAAATATACAGGTTGCAGCAACCGTGTCTGTATGTTGTGGCAACACACAAACACTACTAACATATTTTGAAGCAGTTTTTGTAGTATGTAAGCTTAGGATCTGACTTAGAATCTACGGTAGATCTAATGACTAATCGTGAACTACTACCGGGGCATAAAACGAAAATCTGTTATTAATCTTAATTTTTTTCTACTTTCGTATGTTGTTTATTTCTGTGCAAACAGGTGATAGTATGACAGCTCAGGCATATCGTGCCAATCCATTCGTTCTCGTGGGTCTTTGATTATGAAAAATTGTACATAAAAATTAATTAGTTTGTACCAAGAGAAAATCCATTTATACAATTACGTCTGATTAGTTGCTTGCATAAAGATGTCAAATGCTGATGTTACAGATATGACGTTTTATCCTCGGTCTGCATTATATATCTTTTATGTCTGTGTTCGTTTTTGCTATTATATGCTTTTTTTAGTTTTAAAACTTTATTTTTACAAAAAAATTACCTAAATGTTAATTTATCTTTCACTCCATGAATATTTGATGAAAACATGTGATTTACGTTTTTTTTTAATTACGGTTTCTCTTCCCTTAATTTCTATCCGTACCAGACTTATTTTAAATTCTTCCTCACACCTAGATTCACTCGGGTGAAGGTCACAAAAAAGAAAGAATTACGATATTTTAACGATGCGTTCCCAGGCCTTCCATATTACTTTTACCATATTTCTATGTTAACATCTGTGGGAATTCTGTTAAAAAACTTGAAATGGCCCTCAGGCCAAGTTTCCTACTAATTTCATGCCTACAAATTAATTACTTTTTCTGAAAAAGATATGGAAATTTCTGTATATTATTGTTTGGCTTTTTGATGGACTAAAACTGTTTAAATGAACTGCAATTTATTTACTAGCGCTACAGTGTCTTAAATTCTTATTAGAAAACTGTTACGAATGTCCTGAATAGAACTTCGGCTATCTACTATTGTTCAGTTTTTTTTCAGTTTAATGTTTAAATGCCTTTAAATACTTTCTTATGTCATTTAAAAATATTTCTTAATGATTATAAAAAGTTTTGTTTAAATTTTAAATTTTTTGGATGAGTTCTTTTGCAGAAACAATTTTCAGTATTCCAGAAGTGCTTTTAGTGTTCTCTAGAATTTTACACGACTTATACAAGCTCACTGGGAACGGTGCTGAAAGGAAGTTCTGTTAATTGTTTATTAGTAATGTGCTTTAAATCTTCGGAAAGAGGTCTGATGCCTGATTCCTGTAGATGTATGATGTCTGATTCGTGTGCAGGACTGATGTCTGATTTGAGTAGAGGTTCGATGTCTGGTTTGTGCACAGGTCTGATGTCTGGTTTGTGCACAGGTCTGATATCTTGATATCTGGTTCGTGTAGAGGTCTGATGTCTGGTTAATGTAGATCAGTGATTTCCAACCCGTGGGTCGCGACCCCATATTTTCGGGAGGTCGCGGTTACAAGTTAGTTAAATGTATAAAAGCAAGGGTTGTGGGTATTATAATAAAATACAAACACAAAATTTTCAGTGGTAAGGCTGTTCATATTTATTATTTAATAAATCGTCGAACCATGGTTGTATTTTTAAGACGCAAATAACCAAACCATTTTCTGATTTAAGCCTATTTCTTTTCTTTCTACCATATCTCAAGTAATTATCGCCATAAAGTCTTTTTTTTTCGATTTTCATTTCCATGCCCCACTGCCACTTGTAGTAGACGTGCGGGCTGTACAGATCATTTGAGAATTACATCTAATACTCGCTCGCAGCGAAGCTAATCCGTACTCGCTGGCTTTCTCGGACAATTGATTGCAATGAACCAAAGGAAAATGTTTCTTGTGGCAGCTGACAGCACCATCTCGCCTCCCGCGCCGCCACCACGGCAAAGAACATATCACTGCCCCCAGAGTATCCACGACTACCTCGCACAGCATTGATTTCTCAGTCAGTAGGTATAGTCTCAATACAAAGAAAATTAAATACGTCGTTTTTAGATCACTGACATAGTTTTATTTCAGAATTGAAGGGTTGACAATTTTTTTTTACTTGTAAAGGGGTCGCGTATCCAAAACGGTTAAAAAACACTGTTGTAGAGGTTTCTGATGTCTGGTTCGTATAGAGGTCTGATTTCTGATTGGTGTATCTTTTTTCTAAGTTCGAACAAAATAAATGTCAAGTAAAAATTTTATCGACAGTGTCGTCATTTGAGCTGCTATCTGTAATTGAAATCCAGTTACATACTTTGATGAAAGTCTAAATCACCTGGCGACCTGACAAAAAATTTAAATCTTCGCCAACCAGCTTAAAAACATTAAATCCTGAGTGGTTTAAGAAACAGTCAAGAAAGTTGAGACAACGAGCTCTGATATGAATGGCCTTTAGCCTTATATGGTGGCTGATATGGGACTACTGACCGCCCTCGTGGTAGCTGTGCAGCATGTCGAAGACGGCGGAGCGGCGGTCGACGGCGTCGTTGATCCTCAGCTGGCCGACGCTGGTTCCCACAGGGACGCTCTCGCCCACCCAGAACTCGTACGGGGCGCCCACGAAGTCGGGGAACTGCTCTGCATCTCCACCTGTCACAGATCAGTCAGTGATACACTAGCATCCGTAGACCTTGACAAACCGTTGGAACGTGCTAAAAGTAAAACTTAAAAGTGAAGTTCAGTGCCATGTATGTTCTTCAGGTAAACGCGATAAAACTGTTACTTCTTTATAGCAACAACTCCGATAAAATTTGACTGTAGTTGTTTCTTGTTGTCTTCCCGAGTATTTTCTTGATTTTATTTCTGTTTTGTGTGTGTGTTTTTTTACACCTCGTAGTGTTTTACGTAATATTAGATATCCATTCATATTTGTTTTGACTTTAGAGCCTGAAAAAAAATACGTTTTTGTTTCTTCTGTTTACATCTTCTGGAACAGAAACTTAAAATACTATCACTAAACCCTGACCAGTTTTTTTATGGCTGGCTAATGCCGGGAGGTTCTTTTAAAAAAGGCCATAGCCGAATTCATTTCTGTTCCTCGTCCCCAGTTCTTTCCGGCCTCTAATGACCTCGGCGACGACGAGGCGTAAAACCATGAGCCAATACATATTATTCATGTCATTAAAATACTGTTATGAATTGTATAAACTAGTGAGCATATTTAATTTAATTGCAATGGAGCACAGGCTCCGGTGGCAATTTCCCTACACACCCAACTTCCCCCTATCCTACACTCACCTACACTTGGCATCTAAAAATTTTAACTTTAAATTCTTTTAACGTTTTCGGTAGGTTATTCATCATTCCCCTTGGTAACTCATTCCTATCCCTAACACCCTTACCTAAAAAAGAAAATCTTCCCACACCCTTTTACCTGAAATCGAGTGCCAGCTTGTGGTCATGGTCATCTTTTCCCTTCCATGAAGTACTTTTCATACCTACTGCAATATCTTTCCATGCCTCATCGCCAGTATACGCCCTGTACACTCCCATTTCCCTCCTCATCCTCCTCCTGTCTTGAAATGAATCCCATTCCAGCTCCTTTATGTATCTGTCACTGATTGCATTCTGCGATAATTTCCAGAAACAAATCTAGCAGCCCTTCGTTGCATCTTCTCCAACTCCTGTATTTGATACTTAAAATGTGGATCCCATACTACACTACCCTACCATATTCGCTGACAATAAAAGTGCAAGATACTCTTTGACGGTATTAAGATCTTTGGAGTTGGTTTTTGTTGTGTTGTTGGCATTGTACGTATTTTAAAGTTGTAATTTAGTGGGAAATAAAACATCAAACAATTAAAATACGTGACAAGACCTTCATAATAGCAGCAATAACTATACATTTTATTTCTTTATTTATTTTTGATATACAAAACTACCCATATGATGCTCTTCTTTCTTGTTTGATTCAACTAATATCCATTACATAGTGATCTAATTGTTTTGAACCTTGTAGTCTTCCCAGTCTCAGGAAACGTGTGGAAAATTGATTTTCTCCTGTTTTTACTGTGTGTTAAGTCGTGTATCGGCTACCTTATTAGAATTAGCAACAAGAGACAGCCAAACTGTCCTGCCTGTGGAAAGGTTGATTTTTATTATGTGTTGTATTTTTTCTATGTTCCTATCAATGTGGAGCGCAATAGTGGAAATGATTAAATGTTAAATTCATTGAGGTACTGTGGATAGTAACAGCTGCTACTATTAACAGCGAATTTGTGATAGAAATGACTTACAATTTCAATTCATTACTTTCTTAATCAGTGGGAAAAAAGAAAAAAATGTTTTTAATATTTCTTTCTGGTGGCAACGGTAAAATTTAATTAAATGATCGGTATTAGCATTGACTGAACTCGTAAATTAATGAACAAATCGAGAACTGGGTGGCCAATATTTTTGTTTGCAAAGAATATAAGTTAAAACATAATTATAAGTCCATTTCACCTACTTTTCACATTAGCAGGACATTATTAGTTGTGAAAGAAAACAAGTTACAAACAACAACACTACCGAATCACCACTGATTCGGTGGTATTCGGTTATTGTTACAAAACTTCTAAAAGTGGAACACTTTTTTTGGTTTAATCCAACGTAATCACTTTCAATGAAAACGCTTCACAGAAAAACAATTCCAAAATATTGCTGGGGCTGTTACCGTTGTGAAATAACTATCAACAAAGCCTAACTTATGTACAGGGTTGGTTCTTTTTATACTTCTATACCAGAACTACACAGAAAAGAATTTTTCATAAGCCGTCATGAAAACAGGATTCAGTGACCTAACCAGTGTAACAGGAACTAAACGTTTTAATGGCTTGTAAATTTTCCTATTAATGAAGGCCACATTAACAAGAAAGAGTCAAGGATGAGATGTTAATGTCGATTCGTGTTTAGGACGCAACTGCGTATCCGGTGATTAAAGTAGAAAAATCGAATTAAAAACTGTTAATCAACTCGTACAAGCATGAGATGATAACGTCAGTTCCTGCGTACGACGCAACTGCGGTTAACTTATGATTACAGTAGAAAGATCGGATTAAACGCTGCAGGATAGGTTAAGGTCAATCTGCGGTAACAAATCTGAGTTCCGAAGAAAGGCTGATTGTGAAGCAGACACTATGAAATATCCCTAAGCTTTAGGAGATTTATAACCTAAAACAGCGATACAGCGTTCGTTTAAATTAATTAATTGGAATTTCTAAGACATTTAGTACAGACACGAGGTAAAACCTAAAAAGTGAGAGGAGAGATAAAGTACATGAAAGGGAGGCAGTGGTCTAAAATATAGAAAGTCAGTTATACTTTACTCCTCCTGATATTTCAATGTGCATAATTAGGGTAAAAATTGCAATAATAGAGATTAAGATGTCAAGATCTTAAAGTGGTACGCAATTTTATTCCACGAGTAAAACAATTTGAATTTTTACCCAACATCAAGCACACACCTCCGAAACTGAAGGAAGTCAAATCAGTGTTAAAAGTAAGGTGCAAATATCAAATTTCATAATGGTATAGAAGGAGATGAAAAGGTTTCTAACTGGTATAGTGACCGTTGATGGCAGTGCTCTTAAACAGATGACCTGTATGCTTGAAGAAGTAACAACGTTCTGAAATGTGATTTCTTTTGTGTACTTGTGCTTGAAGCACAGTGTTTTAGCAAGCCATTTCTTCTCGGTTGCATAAGTAAAGAAAATTGTTAGTGATATTAGTTTTGATCGTGGACCAGGACTCACGTATCAACATAAATGTGACGCTATTCTAGACCAAAACACTGTCACAGGCTAACACCTAGACATAGTTATCCGATTTAAAAAATATATAATTAAAGCTCTCTAGTTTCCGAGTTTCTTTATGTTTCAGTTTATATATTTTAATAGAAATGCCATTTGCAGGTAGAAGTCGCAGATTTCTGGATCCTTCAGTATTGAAGAAATTAATTATTTATTTATTGCTACTCCAAAACATGTGAATAGTTCAATAGACAAGAAGCGTAAAAGAGGAGAGTGAACGTTTATACATCCAAACTTACAAAATTTCATGATAATTCTTTTGCAGATCTTGTATTGCTGAATACATTGGCTTAGCAATAAGGTGGCAGAACGGACAAAATGCCCCCGGCCCTAGCTGGAAACAGCATCCGCCCGGGACACTAGTGCAGCAAAAAAAAAAAAAAAGTCTCCAATCACCCATAAAATGGGTGTCCCGGTTTGCCCACACCACACCTCTTCCTAGATCCTGCACTGACAGAGGGCCACATCCGATGAATTTGCCACGGGCCACAACGGTGTAATCACCGCACTAGCTGAGTCTTAAAGTTGGGACTATCCTAGCACTCATTTATATGGATACCGAACACTAGTAAAACCTTCTAACCGAAATCTATGTATGTGCTATAACTGACCGTATTACGGGATGAATTATAGAGAAAGCTGTCAACGATAATTAAGTCAGGGTGAGGCCGTACCTAGTCCAGTGACGGGCAGAACGTCGATGGTGACCACAGCGAGGCTGGAACGACGCTCACTGGGGTTGGCTGGCTGGTCCGCCGCCTCCACGAACACCGTGCGCCTGCCGGCAGACAACCTGCCCGACACGGCCACCTCTCCCGTCTCGGCGTCCACTGAGAAGGGCTCTGCGGGTAAGCTCGAGTTGCCAGCCCTCTGCAGGTCGAACAGCACCAGCCCGTTACGGCCCAGGTCGGGGTCCACGGCCCACACCTGAGCACAACATAGATGACTGTTATTGGTTTATTTAGCTTATGACAATAACAAAACTGTTAGGATACAAACTTTTTTTAACTGCTTAACGTCTCTTAACTGCGAGATCTTTAGAGATAGGAAAGGATGGGAGACAAGGAATGGGAAGGAATTCGGCCATGGCCTTTTGAAGGAAGTATCCCGGCATTTGCCTGGAGTGATTTGGGAAACCATGGAAAACTCTAATCTGGATTCCCGGACGGACATTCGAACCGGCGTCCTCCCGAATGCGAGGCCAGAACGTTAACCGTTACACCATCATGCTCGGTGGGATACAAACAATGTGACATTCTAAGACAATCAACCGTGCATATGAAATAAAAGTTTAAGTTTATAAATCTAGATTTTCCAACCACTCTGTAGGTGCATTAACAAATTCTTCCAATCAATATGGGTACGTCCTCTTAAGCCGAGTTCCCATGACATCTTGTAACAAAGGTGGGACGGGACGGGACCTCATTAGGACGAGCGCGCGCCGCAGGTTAGCCCTCGCTTACCTCGCCACCACCTCCCCACCACGTTGTCGTTTGGCACAGAGCACTTTACAGCAACAGAAAGGGTGCGCACCGATGCCGCAGACCGATGGCAACAGCGCTCCACTACGCACGCCTGTGATGTTTACCGACACAGAGTGGGTAGCTGCGTCTCGGCCCCGCTAGTAGAGGCGGCCCTTTTCCCATGGCGTGTTGTTGAGTATTCGTCCCGTCCCGCCTTCGTTACAAGACGTCGTGGGAACGCGGCTTTACTACATTCAGTGACAATATGGCGCATCGTCTGTTGTGGTGCAACACAGTCACAGATGGGTGAGGTTCTCATGCTCCACTTATACAACAGTGAGCCTCACCGACATGGTTGGTTCCTATCCTGTTAAGGGCAGCCCATGTTTTACGGGGCAGATCAAAGCCTGTTGGTGGATGTTGAGCACTAAATAATAAGTTCTCCTCCTTGGGAGCTACCTTCTTTCATTCCTGCCACCGATCTGCTGTAGCATTAAAACCTATGTCGATCAGCTCTTTTGCTTTTAGTACGGTTGGAGTACGTGATTTCAGTCGCCAAAATCTATGAAGCGCGTCTTCATGGATGGGAAAATCAATGTTCACTCATATTTTTGTGAACTCACCGATCAGATTATTAAATCTTTTTAGTCTTCGCGGTTCTACATGACTCAACACAGGTAACAAGAAAATAGCACTAGATTTAAGTGTGACGCTTATAATGCGTTTGATTCAGGGCGGTGTCAATCTTCGTAACATGTGGATTATTCACCCACACAGAAGAACACCTCTCTGCTGTTGAGAATACCAGACCCATTGCTGATGATCAAAGTGTAGATGCATTAGCTCTCCACGTTGATCCAGCAAGTTTCTGGATGATGATGTTCCTTCTTCTTTGTTTATCAGCACTCTTAATCAAATGGGACCTGAAGGACAACGTCTGGGCTCGAGTAACTCCAATATGCTTGGTGTTCGGTTTGTGTGATAGTGGCATGTCATACAGTGAGACGTCGAGGGTGACATTGGCCTGCACGTTTTGGTAGAACAAGCAGATTTCTGATTTTGAGATGCTTATTATCAAATATCAATTTTGGAATTACCACACAAATATTCAGATCAGCCTTTAGGATTTCTTCTACCTCGTACATTGTGGACTGTTGAGAAAAGTTTGCCAGGTCGTGAGCATATGAATATTGACTGGAGGTGGTCAAAACTATATCTGCTAGGTAAAAATTGAACAATAAAGGGGAGAGCATAGATCCTTAAGGCAAACTATTGTTGAACACTTTTAATTTAATGAGCTTATCATATATCACAACCTGATTCACCCTGTAGTACAATGGAAGTTTGTTCGACATATTCTAGTTAGACGTAACACTATTTTGACTGGAGAGCAACTCTAAAAACAGGAAAGAGCTACTAGAATTGAAAAGTGTGAGGAGCAACGTAATGAATACATACAGAAGCACTAAATCATTCAACCACGTGGATATTTCAATTGATTCTATACATTCTAAAATCTCGTTCCATAAAATGTACGAGAACCCACAGCGAAAAACCACACTGAAACTTGGGAATAAACACCAATAAATTTAATCGCGCAGTAGGCAGCTGAGATTAGATTACAGATAAGCACGGGGAATGATGTAAAAATGATGTCAGAATTTGGTATCCAATTAGAATAATTTATGAAGAAGAAACTTTTGTGATGGTTAACGCACGTCTTGAAAATGGTGGCCTGCTAGTGAGTAAAAATAAATGGAGAGGATAATAACAGGAAGATAGATGCAGCAAGTGTGGAAATACCTGAATGGTAAAGACAGAAATATTAATTAATGATATTGAATTCTTTTGTCCACATGCAAGAGAATTATACATTATTAAGTCTCCTGTAAATTCTGTCTCGAGTGGTCTGGTGGCTCAGAAGAACAAAGTAGTGAGGTAAGCACTAAAGAGAAACTATTCTCAGTACGACTCATCAATACAAATGTAATCAATTCCAACAAACCTATGTCCTAAAGCACAGATTTGAGAGTGAAGGAGATAAGGAAGTATAGGAATGGACTGAAGAGGAAGTAGCAGTACTAACAGAACCGCAATAAAACAGATTAAAACAGAAGAACTAATAAGAGAGGAAAGCATATCCCGACACGAAACTTAATGTGGCTATTAGGAAACGCTGTATACAACACATTCACAAACAAAATAGAGCAAAACAAAAAACAAACAAGAATACTGGTTTTACTTAAAAGAAGAATACTCGTATAACAAAATAACACCAACTCAAAAGAAGAGCTTCTTCGCAAACTTTATAATTATTATTGACGAGAAAAGTGAGGAATCTCTAGCCTGAGTAACAGACAAATGACAGAGAAGCCAAAACCGAAGAGGGTTAAACAAGGAGAGAGAAGGATAGCTATAAGAGGAGGAGGAAGCAGATATATACAATATATATACATATAAAAAGAGGATAAGGCATCTGATGGGAGATCGAAAGGTCCCCGGTTGGAATCCATGTCTCGGAGGAAATTTTTATAAGCCCTTAACCCAACCTTCAAATCCAAAAAATTCTATTTATTGAGATTTATGCAAGAACGCCTACATGGTTTGAATTCCTCTTTAATATGTAGGTACTCTTTACCCGGTAGAGTTATCGGGTTAGGTTACTTAAGCAGAAAAAAGAACTGACCATCCTGACTCCGCTACCAGACTAAGTATACGTGAGTGAAAATACGAGAATACCGCTGACCTTGCCGACGACGGCTCCCGGCTGGGCGTCCTCCCTGACGGTGAAGTGGTAGAGGTTGTCTGGCTGGAAGGCGGGGTTGTTGTCGTTGGCGTCGAGCAGCGTGACCTCTACGGCGACCTTGCTGGGACCCTGCCCTGCCACCACGCTGGGCGCCTTCTCCCTGGCCACCACAGACATCAGCAGCACGGGGCGCTCCTCACGGTCCAGCTTGCTCTGGTCCCTCACCGTCAGCCAGCCAGACTCAGAGTCCACCACGAACGCCTCCAGTGGGTCCTCCAGCTCGAAGTGGAACTCCGCGTTCTCACCCTGGTCGACACACGGTCACATGAACTCTGGTTACTAAGGCTCAAGTAGATCCACCGTCAGCCAGCCAGACTCGGAGTCCACCACGAACGCCTCCAGTGGGTCCTCCAGCTCGAAATGGAACTCCGCGTTCTCACCCTGGTCGACACATGGTCACATGAACACTAAGGCTCAAGTAGATCAGACCCACACAATATCCTACATATTCATCAAGTTCATTCTTATGGCGCTGATACAAATAGGAAGATTTGACTTAAATGACGAAAGCTTCTCTTCTTACCGTATAGCCTGGAGATTCGATATCAAAATCCTTTAGCTCTGTTAAGGGGGTAGGTTTGCCTTACTCATGAAAATATTTAAAGAAAAAATTGAAATGTCATTTTCCCCAAATCTATTTAAATTTAAGGGTTAAAATTTCATAAATCCATATAACTGTTATAGCTAGATATAAAAATTGGTTTTTCAAATAAAAATATTGTTTAACAATAGGTTAATGTACCATCCAAATTGACAGTAAAAAATATGTTGTTGTGAATGATTTTGATGACGGAATGCATAGTAATTGAAATTTTTCAGAAGTGTTTTTTTTTGATATTGTAAACTAATATCAAGGCAATAAGGTGAACCAATAATATAACATATTTAACTCTAAATTTGTTATTTAAAATTTTTGCTTAAACATAAAGGCATATTTTTCATTTGGGAAAAGCTGCATAAACAATAATGGTAAGGACTGTATTAATTAGTATGTAGAACATGTCCTGCAAATTTGAAAAAGATCTATGCATATGGAAAAAAGTTATCTTTAAAACCATTTGATGAATTGCTGTTTTGAGATATATAAGGTTAAAGATTTGGATCACCTTCAAGTGCAGTAAGATTTAAGTGGCTGTCAGTCGTGTATGACTGTGCTTAATCACGCATAATTCCCACACTGTCAAAGATATTTAAATATTTTTTCGCCATCATGAAGTCAAAAGTAAAAACTATTTTTGTGAATCAAAAGAAAAAAATCATTTTTTTGTTGAAATCTGATAACTGTATTTACCTCCTTAAACACCATCAATTAAGAGTCCTTTCAGTCGTAACTTGAGTTTCAGGGACAAAAAATAGTAGTAGAGTGACAAAAATAAGAGAGAGAGTTGAGAAAGGCTACGTCGAATGACTCCGAAGATACGTATGTTTCCAGGCAAATCTTTCCTAAACATCTAATGATTTGTAAAACTTTAATTTCTAAATATTTACAAATCACAGCGCTGAAATTTTCGTTGTGTTCGAGATGGAAAGTTGCATTGTAGGCAACTAATAGAAGAAGATATTTTTCTCTATCAAATATCATACCCTTAGTTATATACTCCTCCCAATAAAATTAGCCTCCTTATGAAATTACCACTTCTGCTTAGTGTTTAATATTGTTGCAAAATTACTGTCTAAATTTTAACTGCTTAGTGGTGATGTGTAACATCGTCCATCTTGTCGTAACTGTCACGGATCAAAGAACCACGACATGTCACACTTTTCATTAATGCTGTAACCGGTTGGGTGAATAGAAATAACAGTCTTTCTAAAATGAAGACGATTATCAAAGACTCCATAATTACTATGTCCAATAGTATCGCAAATTATGCAATTCAATGGTTGAGTATCAAGTAATGTGGAATCAAGACACAAATGACAATTCATGTGCACCAGAACCAGATACTACAAGTACATTCAGCCTGAAGCATAATAACTCCATAATTACAACGTCCAAAATACATGGCTACCGCCGAATGTTATGGCAAATAATAATGTAATGCAGTGGTCAGTATAAAATAATGTGATTTGTGAACGAAATAATGTGGAATCTCGCCACATATGACAATCCATGTGCACAAGAACCAGTTGCTACAAGTACATTATGCCTGAAGGAAAAATAATATATTGCTCAATTATGCTAAAAAAAATGTTTGAAAATAAAAGTGCCCCGTCAACACTGTTTTACTACATAACCACTAAACTCAACATCCACAATCAAATACTTCCTTTGTTTTGTCAATAGTCAGCCTTACTTTAGTTGGTGTATGACTAGCAGCATGTGTACATGATTTATGTTTTATATGAGTTTGGCTGGAAATGTGTGTGTAAAAATAATTCAACGACTTAATACATTTCTGCTAGCAAGCGCGGCAACTATCGTGAGCCAAGTTTTATGCTGTGTTTTTTATTATTATTATTATTATTAAAAAAAATTGCCCCATGTAACTATAGCCCCAGAAATTTCACTAACGCTTCCTTTCAAAGGTATTTTATCACTGGTTGATACAGATTATTAATAGTCTGCTTCAGAGCACTTTACTAAACAAAATAGTTCATACAACAACTGGAGGATTCAGTTGTATACTTGAAAAATCTAGGAATTATATTCTCGTGGCATTGCTATTTATGGTCCTTCTGAGAACTTTTCACACCACCCTTACCTTAAATTAATCATACCTCTACAGTTAAATATGTAGAGCAAGAAAGAGAATCTGCAAATGTTTACACTGGGACACTATTGGAACATGTGCACACAAAACCGATGGTGCTATTAGCTGATGAGTTAAAAATGTTTCAGTGTTATAAAAGATAGTTCGATGCAGCGGTCATGATGTTAATAATTTCGCGAGAAAAACATCTACTTTTTCCGACGTTTCGACCAATGTCTGTTGTCTTATTCAGTTGGAAGACCACCTATTGAGTCTGATAGATATCGACAACAAAGCCAGTCTCTAGCAGACTCAGGAAGTGGCTTGACCACTGAAGAAGACCACAGGTATTTATCGAAACGTCGGGAAAAGGAGGAGTGTTTGGACGCAGCGAAGTTACTGACAACATGTTTCAGTGTTGTTTTGGAACTTGAGGTTTCGTTGTTTTCCAATACAGCAGAGAGTAGTGAGTTGACGCACCTGGTCCCTGTCTGTGGCAGCCACCTGCAGCACGCTGAAGCCGTTGGGTAGGTTCTCGACGATGCTGATGTTGTAGGCGTCCACCTCGAACTCGGGTAGGTTGTCGTTGAGGTCGACCAGCTCAATCTCGAGCCTGGCGTGGGCGGCTCTTAGTGGCCTGTCAGCCTGTGTCGCCTGCAGCTGCAGCACGAACGGCCCAGCCGAGCCAGGCCGCTCTCGGTCCAACTCACGCTCTACGAATAGTGAGCCGTTCTGAGCGTCCAGCGCAAACCACCGCCGCTCGTTGCCGGACACGATGTCGTACCGCAGAGGAGCGTTCAGCGACGCGTCCTGGTCGTACGCCTGGATCGGCGGCGACAGCTTCAACTCCTGGTGGATACGAGCGCCCTGAAAACAAACCACATTTATAACTCAGTACTCTGTATAATTCTTCGCGGGCGTTTCCTTGTGTATTTATGCTACTATTGTTTTAGACGTTTCGACCTAACGACATAACGTCATCTTGAGCAAGACCAATTTCCTGTATCATCACCTTTACAATATTGTAGAAACGTCTGAAAATAAGCCAGAAACTCCGTAACATCAGTTCATATTGCAGCTGTACGCGTGTCCTTGCGAAGTACTAGCTTGCTCCAGGCATCTTCATCCATACTTATGACATGTGTCGTATGCTATAAACAGTATCGTGAGACTAACTAAAGCATTTATGCATTTAAGTAAATTTGACTCACCCGTAGCGGACTGCGAAATTTCAACAGCTGTATATGTCTGTATTGTTTCACTATCTATGTAAATGCAATACATTGCTATATGGGGAAACATAGTCAATTACCTATTAGCCATAAATGCATTTGTCACAAGCCTTATCGCAAACAAAACCTTCCAGATCCGCATATCAGTATCTCTCTCAGACGACCACCTTCCACCATGCTTGCCAGCATCCAAGGGAATTGGACCGTCTTCTCTTTCTATATTATCCCACCATAGTTGGTTATCTCTGCGATCATTGGTTCGTCAAACTAAAACGTCAGCCTCCACCACGTAAATTCGACTCTGCAGACGCGTCAATGCGCGCCACTGGTCCCAGCAATTCTTACCAATATTAATTTTGCAATTTGGTGGCCTTGTGAGCAGTGGACATTATCGGGAAAAATATGGTGACCTTCAACACCTGTTTGCAAGATTTTCCTGCGACAGCTCAGATATTCACTGAATTTCCTGCGTCTTCCTGAATGGTCAAAGCAGGGAGATCCAGATTTGGCGCTTTACACTATGATGGTTGCTTATATCACAAAATTTCTTACAATTTTTGGTGAAGTTCACAGTTTACTTCACTGTAAGAGCTTAAGAGTAACTTTGCATATAACGAATTCCTCAACAAAACACTGTTGTAAACAGATTCATATTTTGCATCAGTGCCTCTAACTTCAAGTTTTACTGATATTTGTATGTAACTATCAAGGAAGCTAAACTGCGGTGTTATCCATGGTGCTTATCCGAAAGTTAGTAATTATAATTCTAGCTTTGGAAGAAATATTCACTCACTGATTCTTGACCAATATGGAAGATAAGTGGAGGTACATTTTTCACTGGTTCTGCAGTAAGAATCTGTGTTAGAACTGAGTCATATTCACTTTTATATGTGTTAATTTATAACAAAGAATTAATGCTAATTACTGTACCACGGTACCTACTGTGATTGCCTCTCAATACTAATTCATATATATATCATATTACGGAGGGCACAAGTTTTATCAGCGATCCTCTTTCCGTTTTGGTTTTAGATGGTGACTTTAAATTACTCGAGGCGAAACACGCGATGCTTTATTCATAAATTCCATGGCCGATTTGATTCCCATTCCTTGGTTATAATGAACTCGACATAAACAAACCAAAAACCGTGATTTCTTTCCAAAAAATTTTCTTGGTGTTAAGTAGTTATGCTCAACATAAAAATCTTTCCAAGTATTAATCGCGTATTTAAATATAGATGATGGGATAAAGAAAAAATATTCAAGACTTAACTTTCTTATAACTTACATCGTCATTTTATTGCTAAAAGTTGAATCATTCCAATAGTTATTTATTACAAATACCTACGTTTTCTGGATGGTTAAGGCGTTAAGGGGTAGAGAAGACACAGTGAAACTATGCTTCAGTCAACAGCACTTTAACGCAGTTCACATTTTGGTCGCCGGTGTAGCCAACATTATTATTCCGAACAAAATTATTTTATTGACGCATAAGTTTTCTGTATTTTTCCATGATCGCTTTATCCAAAGTGGCTTTATCACGCACCGTCACTTCAATGAATTCACGACTTCTATGCAGCTCTGGTTCATTTAAGACACATTATCCAACTTTATAGACAAGAACAGATATTTGGGGTTAGAGTTCGTCACATTTTGGAAGCAACACAATTGGGGTAATCCATTTAATGACGAGAAAGTAGTGTTGCTTTAACAAAACAAAAATTAGGCTTCCAGGCAGCCACAGGGACGACTTTAATCTCCAGTTCCAGACTTCAAAAAAGACATGTACAAAATACCCGGAGGCAATATGCCCGTTCAATTCATTGGAGATTTTTTTTTTTTTTATCAGTCTCACAACTGGTTTAATACAATCCTCAATCTCTTCTGTTTTGCGCTAGCCTCTTCATATCAACACACACTTTACAACTTACGTCCTCAACTGTCTCTTTTCCTCTACAATTCTTACCTTCGATTGTTCTCTCCACTAACAATTTAATCAAACTCACATGTTTTAAAATGTGACCCACTATTTTGTCTCTTCTTTCTGTAAGATTCTTCCACAAACCTTTTTCCTCACCTATCATTTCAAAAACATGTTAATTTTATATTTTATCTGTACACTTAATTTTCAGCATCGTTCTATAGCACCACATTTAAAATGCTTAAATTTTTCCTTCTTTCCGATATTCCTAAAGTCCATGCTTCACTACAAGTGCCGTGCTCCACACTTAGAGTTTTAAAAGTTCTTTCTTACAATTTTAGTTCAATGTTTGAAACCAAAAAATATTTCTTTTTCAAGTAAGTATATTTTCGCTACTGCTATTCAGTTTTTAACTTCATACCTGCTTCGGACATCAGTTGAAAATTTACTTCCTAAATAACAAAATTCCTTTTATTCCCGTATTTCACCCAATCCCATTTTTATATTGAAATCATTATTATTGCTATAATTATTGCAACTACATTTCGTCACTTTTGTCTTGCTTTGGTTAATATATTGTCTAAAATGTTCCTTCAGTATTTTGTTAATATCATTCATTTAATCCTAAATAGCCTCTGTCAGTTCTGCTAATAGGACACTGTCATCAGTAAATCTTGTTATTCTGATTTCTTCTCCTTAAACACTTATGCCTCAAATATGTTTTTTTTTTTTTTTTTTTTTTTTGTTTCTCAACATCCAAGTTTAATATTAATGGGGACAGACAATAACTTTGTATTATACCCTTTCTAACTGATGCATGCTTCTCATGATTCTCCTCCCTTATTACAGCCACTTGTTTTTTTTACAGTTTATAAATTATTCTTCTATCTCTAATTTCAGACCTAACTGCTTTAAAATAACATGGTCAAAAATTAGTGGAAGTATTCTTAGTCCCTCTGAGAAAACTTGGTAAACTTGAGAAATTCTTACCTAGATGGATGTGAGGGAAAGAAAGCAATATCTCGCAATAATATGCTGTGACAACTCCTTCCTTCCGAGACCTCGTTTACGACACTCGTGATTCATTAAACGACGTGGAGAGCAGCGAGCAGCGGCCTTGTTAAGGTCAACAAGCCTCGCTTTCTCGTGGGCGTCCAGTCCTGCTACGTTGCTACCTGTGTTTAATCGCTGGACCGTGGCTGAATGCCGGGCAGCTGTGAAATTCGAGTTTCTTCTCGAGAAGAATGCGCTTTCCATCACTTATACACTTCGACAAGGAACTTTCGCGATACTCCTGGATGGTGTTCATTATCAATGAAACGGAAAGCAGGAAATTTCCCAGTTTTCTTTGCAGTAAAGTGTTAGAAATCCAGTAGACCTCTATTTACTGGTTTTCGAGAATAACGCGTAAAACATTGAATAAATTGAGTCATCTTCAGTCTAAATCGTTAACACACCATAACGGTGTCCAACAATAAGCTGTTTTGAGCCCCTGTCATAACAGAAATTTTCATTATTCGAAACATGCCTAAAGGAGTAAGAAAGTTAGTGTTGCACAATTCCTAATCACCATATTGTATATAAAATTAATAGAATAAATCCTGAAACATTACGCAGTAGTAGCTTCACGACTCTGTTTTTAGTGAATTGTTCTTAAATTTGGAAGCGTGGAAGAAATGTGAAGATCCTTTTATCTTTGGATTAACACTGGTTTAATACCCATCCTACTGAAAGATACAACCAACCTTTCGGTTATGATTAAGGCGTGTGTTCACTGAATACGAATCAGTTTTTCATGGCTGCCCAGAAACCACTCTGGAAGGTTACTCCATAGAAAACAAGGCAAATTTAATTCTCATTCTTTGAGACACACAATCCTCTTCAGAATTCGTCACTAGTAGTAAATTCTCTTTAAAAGAGGGGGAAGTGGATTTACAATTTTCTTCTTGGAATTTGGTAACTAAGAATGACTGATAAAATAGAATATATGGTGTATGGAAGGGGAAATTTGACAAAGTTGTCGACAATTACTAAAATGACATATGGTTTTTTTTTCTTTCTGTTGAAACTTTTGACAAATGAAGTAATTACACTGTTTACAAAATTTCACTCATAACTAACATGGGATGACTCAAAAACTGCTGTGAAAAATTATTATACTAACAGGTTTTTTAGTAATTGACAGCTTATGAGTTGTTGGTAATATAATTGATATTGTTAATAGGTGTGTGTACTGTTTCACATAAATAGCAACTAACATGATATAATATGTAGTCGCAAATTACAGTGAAACTTATCATGGTAACTGGTTGGTAAGAAAATAACTGGTTATTAGATGCTGGTAACAAGTTTATACACTGTTACTCGTAATAAGTATTAATTAACTCGGGATTGTATGTGTAGATTACAGGAGATATTGGTTATACTAATGGGTTGTAGCTAACTTGTCAATATATAATAATATTATCAATTATATAGTAATATTGACATTAAATATAAGTGTATGTACTGTTCCACATCCCCGAGATTATTCTCACATGGGATCAAAGTGAACATATCTATCTATCATTCTTTCACATTTCCTTCGTAACAACATTCGATAATGATTGCATAATCGACTCCAAATAAAATAACTGACCATAAATTATAAATTTATTCGAATTATATTCTTCCGTCGACTATTCGGTCAGTGTATAAGTGAAAAAGTATTTGCATGTGTACGTGTGGTAATTGCTGATAAATCCACGTCACAATTCCGTGGATAACATTTTCAAAAGTGTGCCCTCTCAACTGTATTGCAGTTTTTGAAGAAGGAATAGTAACTGGAGGGTAAATGTGTCGACTATCGTGAATGACTTATTTTCGGGCCAAAAATAACTTTTAGCTACCAACCAGCGCGACAATGTCTTCTCCCTACTTACTCCAAAAAAAAAAAAAAATCTTCCTTATGCCACAACCCGAAATATGGCTGGATTCTCACGAAGGAGGCGTACTAAGCCATTAGTGTTAAGTAGGATGGACAGTTCCTTTCCTCTGGCACCAAAATTTTAACTTGGAATCCGAAATGGTTGTTCATCCTGGTGAATCTCTTATGATCAAACAGGATCCATCGGGATTTGAACTCGCTACCAGACCGCTCAGCGCTCTATTTTCCACATTGCTTGGCGTAGAGCGTTGCAATGTTGTCATTTTATGTAGATGAAGCATTGCCTTATGACTGATATACATTGCTTGGTTGGCATGTTGACCAAACACTTGGCCTCCTTTGACGATTGTGGGGAAGTGTATATCTGAGAATGGAGCTAGTGAATGCACTTAAGCAACTGGTTCTGCGATGAAGATGCTCCGTTCCAGCAAAGTGGCCAATTAACTTACAGCAAGTCTACCGCAGGGTGACACCTCGAGAGATGTGACGCAACGCGTGGGAGTAGGTGAAAGCAATTTCAGAGAAGTCACGTTTATGCCGAGCAGAAGTCTTCTGGTTTACGTCATCCACTACTCAGCTCTGTGCACAAAATAAAGCATAAGCTGACACTTCAGGTGAGTGGTATTAACATACTTCAAAACACTTTTCTGGTCGTCTCTCACGCTTGCTGTATCTGCAAGACATTTACGAAATTGGTCTGTATAAATAGAAAGGTCAGGATTTAAGCTATTCACAGCGACAATCATCATATCAACGTACATCTACAGAAGTCACAATGTAATCTTCACGGGCGTCTAGCCAGATTGGGTCATCCACTTGGACACCTGTGAAAATTACATAGGAGCAATACACTGGGGAAATGTCCTCTCATACATACGGCTGTCATCTTAAAGGACATCGTGGAAAATTTATTAGTGAATGAGGTGTAACGCTCTGCCTTTAACATTCGGGAAGAGGCCAATTCTAATGCTTGTGCGGGTGTCGAGTTATCGGTTATCCATGGATTCCCTTAATTACTCCAGAGAGCGGTAATGACCCAGATGTTGACCATGATGGAATATAGTGGAGACGAAATACTCCGCTTCTACTACGCATGCGCGGCGGCCATAATAGATACCTCAAAACATTGCTGTTTTCGCTGTGTTTGCTGCTGTGAATATTACATTTTCTAATATTTCAAAGTTTTCAATGATGCCAGCTTGTGTTTCATACGGTTGCACAAACAGATCAGGTAGAACACAAACTGGAATAACGTTTCATAAGTTAGTCACATTGTAATTATTGTTCTTAAAATGTTTGATAGGTAACTGCAAGATTAGGGCCTATCGCTATCAATTTATTTATTGTTCTCAATAGGATGATGTCTTTCTCAAATATTTGTTGGTGTAATGTAGACAATCAGCATATGTTACTACTTTGCACCTAAAAGACTAGCCCCATTCTCTTTCTTGAACACACTACGGGGTGATTATAACAGCTTAAAGCATAACTTTACACTTCGAAAATATGATTCAAAGTGTAGACATCGCTCTATAGTTTCATCTATTCACAATCAATTATGTGCTGGATAAGCGCAAAATGTGTGACTTATTGAGAAGATTCGAACTGCGCTGAACAATTACAATAATAATTGCAAAAGATCTCATATTTGAAAGCTGATAAGTCAGTTATTTATTTTATGTTGGAATGATGGTGATGATAAATTAGTTTTAGTGAAATCGCATATTGAGAGATTTTTAGAATATCCTTGTAAATATAACAGAGGTCTCATATTCCCACTTTAAGTGGTATTTCACGTTTCTAAGTGATAGTTTGTATCGTTTTACAAAATTTCGTTTAAGTAATTTCACTGATAACCATTAAGTACGAAGCAATTTAACCTACATTCCAAAACAATTAGTTTGTCATGAACTTCCTAACATCACTTATCCACATAGCAATATTATGAATTGTTCTAAATTAAAGATCCACAAAAGCATTCCACGTTAAATCCAGCTGCGGCTATAGATTAGCTCTTACTGTACGCTTCAAATGGAATAAAATGTGATAAACCCATTCATATTACCATAAAACCAATCTTTTTTCCTTAAAGGATAACTTAGATTTCACGTAGTGGAAGACAGTGAAGCTGATATTCCATGTGAATTTTTAGCAATCGATTGTTTACCCACCACGTCATTATGTCAATATTTTCAGGATTCATCTTTAATACTTTTATCGTTCAGCAGGTCTCAGTCCTAAGGCAACCTACTAACCGAGTCTAGCGGCCAGCAGAAGCAGTTTCTCAAGTTGCTGGTAAATTGGTCGTAAACCGTTGCGACAAACAGTAAAATGAGTTTTATGTCTCTGTCTTTGAAAGTAGAAAACATCATTTTGCTTTTAAGTGCAGAATCTACTTTGATCGCAATTGCTTACTTTTTCTACCACACACTATCAGATTTGCGAAACCACTAACGGCAGATTTAGTTAGACTGGCTACCCATTAAAACCATAGACCGAAAATTTTCTATCATGTTCCCATCATGGAAGTTACTTTGATGCTGTCCCAAAAATACTTATATATATATACTAGCTGATACCCGCTAATTCGTAAGTGTGGATTAAGAACTTCATTGCCAGAATTGAATATAGACAGTTGTTGGTAACGAAGGACTGGTCCCAAACAACTCCGAGTCGGTATAAATATGACCGGAAAACCAACACTATGTCATTCTACCATCGAACATTCCTCTTGAAGAGAATCAATTTCCAACATATTTAAAACATAAAAACAAACGAAGGTGACGAGATGTAAGGGGGGGGGGGGTGTTATCTAAGGGCAGCTTTATTTCAGCTTGGTCTTTTCTTCTTTCTTCACCAGGAGCATCCGATTCTTGGGTTCTAATAACTTTAGCTGATCGTGCTCTGCTAGAGCTACAACTTCGGCCAGTTTACACCCGCAAGTCATGTCAAAAAAGAAGGCAAATTAAACTGATGTCATAAACATTTAAGCGGACACAAAGTAATATGACAGAGAAAATCGACATCTATACTAAATAATACGTTTTTTCTCTAAACGATATTTACTAACCAATTATACACTAACATAATGCGCGAGAAGCACAGCTTGATGCTAGCGACGTAACATTACAGACTAACACACACATCCGTCTCTCTGTCACCATTCGATAAGTTATCAACATTCGTGACTACTACTGTTAAATATTCCGAAAAATAAAAAATGTCCTGTGCCCTCCCTACAGATTTTCTTGTCAAATTCCAGTAATATCGGTATAGGCATTTAGTCGTCGAAACGTAACAAAAGTCAGAGACTTACTTCCGAATTTATAGTATTATTACTGCAGATCACACACACACTGACTGCGAATCACCCCTGAGGGATCAAAATAACGTAAAAAAGTGTACACCTACAGCATTGCAAGACTGCCTACTATTTGTCTCGCATTGCACCCCTTAACTTTGTGATATCTACAGTTTATCATTCAATCGCAATAACCGACGGCCCAGGTGTGAACTCTTAGCGATCAAAAACAATTTTTTAAAAATTCTAGCCTCCCCTGAGATTTGAACCCGAGACCACGACCCAAACAGCAGCAAGCAAGCGCTTTAACCACTGAGCTACCTGACCGCCACATGAAAAAACAGTACAGAGATCTCCACATCCAACGCGTCTGTCTATCACCGTACAGTAATTTTTCGAAATTATAAGACAACATGTATCATTTATACAGATAATTTTTCAACAAAATATTAACAGTATTTTTCTCCTTGTTCCAAAGGGTAAGTGTGCAAAGTGGATTTGTATGAAGAACAAACAAACAAACATACACACATAAATTCATTTTTATATATATAGATTTTATAACCTTTTCAAAGTTTTTTTGGGTTCATCAGTGTTTTGAATAAAAAAATTCCTTACATTGATGTTTTTCGTTTCATATCAGTTCTAGTACATGAGATTCATTATTTAATTTCCGATCTGTTTATACTATTTTCTAATATTTCATAATCATTATCCTGTTATTCATTATTACTATATGTTCTTAAATTATTCTAGACGTTAATTTAAAATGACAAGGTAATCTCGAAACATAAAAGTTATGGAGATTGACCATCAAATTAAGAACTGTTGATTTAAAATTTTGTCGAAAGCGAGAGTTGATTTCTTGATCGAACATGACGCATTAATCAAAAGAAAAAGTTAACAGCCAAGTGATATTTGACAAAGATACGCTTCTAGATACCAGCTTCTGACGTTCGGGCCCCTCTCTCTTCTGATAACACATGATGTCATCTCCAGTCATCGATAGCACCGTAGAAATCTATCAAAGGTTAAACGCTCAGTTTGGCCGCAGTCTTCGCCTAAGAGAACAGGTTTCTTAAAGATATGACCGGTTGACGTTGCATATTAAACACGTTCCAGCAGGTAGACATTCGGCGGTAGAATTATTGAAATCTTGATGTCAAAGGTCGAAGGACGAGCAAGTTTTTCGATGACCAGTGGCTGCTAGCTGGAACTGACTGCCTATCCCACCAACTTTCGCGGCAACTTCAAATGTCACGGGGTATTCGCCCTTTCACCCGATACACAACAGTATAGCAAAATTCATGTAACAGTCAAACGTTCCCTATTCGGAAATTTTACGTTACTATTTACATAAATCTTCTTATAGTACAAAGTTTTAGTGTGAAATATAGAAGTTTAATCCTGAAAAATGTTATGTGACTATTCTCACAAAACTCCTTATAATGAAAATGCTCTTTAGGAATGAATATTTCTTTGGATTCAGCCTTTACGTAAGTGTGGGAAGGTCTTGAAAGTTTTTTTCCGGCTGCTATTGGCGGTAACCTAACGGTTAGGATGTGATTATGTAGTTTGAACGAGCAACTAGCTCTTCATGTATGTGAAGACATGCCTGCAGGAGACTCTTAAATAGCGCGCAACAAGAGAGAAGAAGTATTCACCTACAACCATGATGACCGTAATTACGAATAGAACCATATTAGATTTTTAATTTCAAATTGAGAAACCTGCAATCTTCCGTATAGGACCTGGAAAGCCTTAATACAAGGCTGCGCAACTAATTTTGAAGATGGGCCACAATTTCGATTATAAATTAGCCTGCGGGCCACATAATACGGGTACAATAGATATTTAAATATTACAAGCATATAAACTAAGTAACAAAGTTTGATTATAATCAAAAAGTAAAAACCATCAATGAGACCTTTGCAGAGTTTCTTTTAATTATAATAAAATGTCAAATACATTAATGAGACCTTAGCAGAAATTTTTGAGATAACATTTTCTAAATGCTGTTGGTGGGAAAATTCAAATGCACTAGCAGGCACTTCGTGGCCTGAAGGCCTGGGATTGAGTGGCCTTAGCCTAATAGTGTATCCCTCTTCGCTATACGTGATCAGTTTGTTTGTGTAATTGTATGTTGTAATATTGTTTTATTTTGTGCTAACTTTGTTGCCTAAATTGAATTAAAGTGGTGTCTTTGACACGATTACATAAATAAAATTTCAATATAAATTCTATTTTAAAAGAATAATGAATATAATATTCTGGTTAAATGAATAACGAGAGAAATGTTCTTAACTCATTGTTACAGATAAAAAATTTGTGCCAATCAAGATGCAATAAATGCTTGACTGAAATCATTATAAATAATGAGTTTATTCAAATATAAAAACTGAAATAGATGATACTCGTATCTAGAGAAGTCAACTGGTTGTAAATTAGCAATTAATACGAATTATTATGAGATGCACACCAAATAAAATAATCAGAAGATTACGATAAATATTAGAATAATATTGCTGCATAAATATTTAACGATCGGTTGCATGATATTTGGCGTAATTTATTTTACTGCTACCTAGTGATAGATGTTACTCCTAATCTAATTTCCAACGTCTTTAAACGTTGGTTATGGGATTATAATAATAAAATTTATTTAGGTGACTATATTTTGATATACTTATTTATTTATGCATTTTTGTGGTCAACATGATCGTCCTCACATAGTAAAATGTGATTTCTGAACTGAAGTTATATTTATAATACGATAAACATATTAGCTGATACTCCTGCAGAAGAAAATAACAAAGACTGATATTTTAAACGTGCAGATAATTACGCATGTTTTTATTCTTTTTTACATGTAGGTGCTTGCCTGTATAAATTAAAGTTTTTGTCATGTTTACACTATTTTTTGGTATTATGAAATCTAAACATTAATATAAACAGGTTGAGCACCGAGAGCATCTTAATTAAAAAAAAAAATTTATGAAGAAATCTGCTTACAAATGCAATCTGAACCTTCCTGAAAAAATAAAGACACATAATCTTACTTCGTGGGTTCTACGACTCACGCTCACGTTTTGTTTTTAAATATTAAGTGCAGGCATAATATTTATTTTATCCACAGATGGGTTAGACGAAGCACGATATCAGGTTCCCTGCAAATACAAATCCGAATTAACACACCTGAAAGCCCATCAGTCCAGTATTGATACTTCATGTTTAGGTTTTTGGATACAAGTTGGTCATTATGAAATAGTTAGAACCACTTCTATCCCACCGGAATACGATAATTTCTGCCACAACTTGTACTCGAAGCAGGTTAAGGACAGTCACTGCGTTTTAGTAAGTTTTAGGCAGTTTTATGAGCAAAGCAACAGGATTAGTGACTTACGGTGAGCGGGTAGAACTCCGTGATCTTGGTGCGGTAGACGTCCCTGGTGAACTTTGGCGGCAGGTCGTCATTGTCGACGACGGAGACCAACAGCTGTGTCGTCGAGTTGCGAGAAGGCGACCCGCGATCCTGCAACACCAGCAAACCCGCAATACAACCGGCTCGCCTGGGATCAACACATGTGCTACTCATGTTGTGTGTTGAGGTACTGTAGTGTCAGACTGCTCCAATACGTTTTTTTTTTTTTTTTTTTTTTACTGTTTTACGTCTCTCAACAGTGAGGTCTTTAGAGACGGGAAAGGATGGGGGCAAGGAATGGGAAGGAATTCGGCCATGGACTTTTTAAGGAAGCATCCCGGATTTCCCTGGAGTGATTTGGGAAACCATGGAAAACCCAAATCTGGATGCCCGGACGGGGATTCGAACCGCCGTCCTCCCGAATGCGAGGTCCTCCAATGCCGATAGTAGATATATACACTTAGTTTGACTACTACTTACGGGAATAGATCTGATGTAGTAGACCTAAAACAGAATAATAGCGTATAGGTTGAGTTATATTTAAAGCATATCCATTCTGAAATACCATATAGAAAATACTGGAACGACCGCTCCAATTTTCTTATTTACTTCTCTAAAGACTTGATGGCAGTACTTAAGAACATCATAATATTATTAAGGACGTTCCCTTTCTAATAGTCTCAGCGAAATTCCTCTGGTGACTGGACGGATTATCGATTATGCTAACCTAACTGAGCGAAAAATATCAGTATAGTTACATTACCTTGTGTACCGTTGACGTAGAAAAATTTCTATCAATATCTATACGAGATAGGATCTTATGTTCAGTCATTAGTAATCTGTAGATTTGTAGCGCTGTCAGTTTATAAATGTATGTTGGTATTATGAGTTCCAACGATTAGTTAGGTTGTAATAGATCTCTGCCAAATTCTAGTGTTTCTGTTGTTCCATGAGATGAGTCAGTTCTGTTAAATGTCTGATGGTGTGGAAGAGCGCAAATAAAATCAAATAAAGGGCACTGCATGCGTTTGTTCGAGTGCCCAAACAAAGGCCATTTTGGGTGTATTTCACCAATGGAGAAATAATAACTCTAAAAGCTACTGGTGAATCCGAGAAAGGAAATATAACCGCTATGGCCCGTTCAATTAACAGAGGCGACTCATGGTCAGTCTGCTCTATCCCCACTCCGCTGCCTTTACTCCTGTATGCAAAGGGAAATAAATCTCTTGCCTACCGGGACACAACGTTTAACATGGAGAGGTAGGAACAGGAAGGGGTGGTGAGGTGAGCAGCGGTGCCAGGGGAACGTGACCTTGAGCCGCCATTTCGGAGTGAACAGGGTATAAGGACAAATACGTGTGATTAATAGTTAGGTTGAATAATTGTTCGATGTATTAGAGTGGTACGAAATATTCTCGTCCTTGAACATTGATTAATCAATGTAACATGTATCATTTCAGTATAAATTTGAAGAAACAAATGCTCATTTGTCAAGACCACCAAATTGTAATGTTTTTTTTTTTAAATTTGTTTGGATGAGAACTCATTAGACCAAGCTTATATGAAGAAGCGATAAGCATCCATCAATTTTCATAATAGTGTTTCTCCCTTAAATACAAAAATTTTACCATTATAGCGCAATAAAAAAAATGGGAGAAAAATCTCACGACATTCTTTTATCAGATTTTTGAGGCGACTTAAGTATTTTTACTGTGGTTGATTTCTGAGCAATAAAATTCATGAAGTTATTTTAATTTTTTTAGTATTCAAAATGTTCCGCGTATGCAAGGGTGATACTGGAATGATGTAAATGTATTTTTCTGTTTTGACATTGCGCCTCGTCGATGCTAAGATAACTGAGCAAGTAACTGGAAGGTATTTGCCCGTGACTTTTTGAAGGAACCATCCCGAAATTCTCCTGGAGCGATTTCAGGGAACAATGGAAAACCTAAATTTGGATGGCGTGACGGGGAATCGAATCCGCGTCTTCCCGAATGCGAGGTCAGAGCGTTACGGCTCACCACCACACTCGCTTAGGTTTTCGCGATCGTTTGCGATTATTAGTTTTAAGGCATTATTTTCTTATTAATCTCCATTTGAAGCCATATGGTGATTTAGTGGTCAGTCTCTTTACCTAATGTTCTTTCCCATTGTTTCACACGTACTGAAAATGTACATAGTTATCGTACCTCTAAAGCAAAATTGCGAAGTGTAAGTCAGGAAAACATTCCACAGGATTCCGCGACTTATATTAGTTTCGGAAATACTTAATTCCTAGCCACCTGACGCTTCTTCCAAATGTCGGTAAACGTCCTTGTTCAGTCATTCTATTTCACAATCATGCGCCAACAGGGTTGTAAACCTTGGACAACACAAGATTTATTTTCAGCGACAGTGATTCTAATAACCCACAGACAGTCAAGGCCCTGGCATTTTATTTCACAGGAAGGACTGTAATAAAGACCATCTTCTCACTGCGACGACATGTGCAAGGTGAGCAGAAACAACTTTCCATTAACTCGTCGCATCTTAAACGTAATGACATCAAAAGTGGCTGGCGTCTCACCTCTTCATCTCAGAGTCAGACCGAACACTCACAGTAGGCCTAATACACATAATTTTCCAACCTCACTCTCTCAACATCACGTGGTAGTGAAAATACTGTTTCACACTACTGTACTCTAAACGAGTTATTAAAGAAAATTAGAAATTTTTAAACTTTCGCCGTGTTTCGTGGGTAAGCGGAAACATTCGGGCTTAGCATTTTGGAGGTCAGAGGTTCGAATCTCCATCCAGCCATCAAGATATCGGTTTTCCACGATTTTCCGAAACCACTCGACACTAATTCTGGGATAGTTCAGTCAAAAATTCCGTTCCTTGTCCCCACTCCTCTCCATCCTCTAATGGTGTCGAAAAAGCATAAAGTACGATAGTTGTATTTTTTAATCCACGTTACACATTTATTATATTATTTACAGAATTCAGAACCAGGCAAACAATTAAATAACAGGCTTTTTTTAACGAATTAACTTAAATTTCCAAAAGTTATAAGAGAACTTAGAACTTGTTGCAGCGACATCGTTTTCCTGAAAGAGCTATCATGAAAAAAGCTGTGATATGTAGGTAATAGCTGCCATAGACTTCAAAATTTCGCAACTAGGAAGCTGCTGATTGACAAGGAGCTTAATATGGAGCTTCAAGTAATAACTAATCAAGTAATGTTTCAGGAATTCAAATACATGTTGAAAATGTAATGTTTAAGTTATACCTCAGGTTTTTTTTTAAGTTACCTTCGATTTTTGCGACCATTTATCCAGCTACAAATTGTTTTTACTGTTCTCACTAACGAATCATCCTTTACTCAGGAGATTGTGAGACACTATAGCGAGGGTAACACAAGACGAACACAACACTCAATTAAAACCTCCTTTGCTCGAAGCCGGATTCGAATCGATGAGACAATGCTTGCCCCTACACTGCAAGGACCGGCTGTAGCTCAATAATATAAAAATTCCAGTGTCAGCTAAATTTAGAAAAATACGTAATTATTTCCTGCGTCTTCCGACGTGGGAAATGTAGCCTGTTTGTTCTTTTTATAAAATGTGTCAGGTCACGGTCTTACAAACAACATCATACACGGGTCATTTACATTGTTCAAAGTACAATAATTGTCTTAGTAAAGGACAGATCAGTTAAAAGCGTTTTCACTCAGAAGTTCAGATAGAGAGAAAAAAAAAAGGTTTTCATTTAACAAAACTGCCACAATGTATTGACCTGAAGGTTATTTCTACTAGGAAAAGAAATAGACAACTAGTAACAAACTTCGATCTCTCAGATTTAATTCAGTTGCTATACAAGGGCTAACAGTACAAATTCAATTAATTGTTTCAACTAAAAAGATTAGTTTAAATAATGGGTCCGATCCTGTGGTATGGTACGTATGGTATTTCACTCTCCGTGTTCTATAGCGCGTTCAGTTAACAGAGGCGGCTCAAGGTCAGTCTGTATCCGCACTCTGCTGCTCTTACCCCAGCATGTGGAGACGAAAGTTATCACTCACCTACCTGAGAGGTAGGAAGATAAGGGGTGGTGAGGTGAGGAGCGTGCAGGGGAACACGACCTTGAACCGCCAGTTCGGAGTAAACAAAGTATAGTAAGGCTGGTTTAGTAAAAACAAAAAACACACACAGGTGTGCGTCTATCTCATGACTCCTGTTGTTGTCGACCAGATTTCAAATATCGACTTACGGTAGCGACGATGGTGAGGTCGAACTCGACGTCTCCTGCGTCGTAGTCTAGCGGCTTGCGCAGCACTAGCGCCGCGCGCGGCGCTCCTTCTAACGAGAAGCGTCCCTTGTCGTCGCCGGCAACGATGGACAGGTGGACCTCCGAGTTGGCTGTGTTAGGCTTGTCGCCGTCCACGGCGCGTACGTCACGAAACACTGTAGCACCTGCACAGTATTCAGAAGGATCAAATATACAGTAGTATTACCTCTAAATAAAGGAGCTCTTAAGACTAAACATATTTAAAAACTGGATATGGCATAGACTGAATCAGCTGAAAATGTTCACAGTATTTAACCCTTTAAAAGAACTATCTCTAGTGTTTTTGATGACAAGAATTTAAGAGAGAAGACTGTGTTTGCAGTCATCAAACGTTCTGCAATACGATTTTTGAGAGTGCGGTTCTGTAATTGTTATTTGGCCCAGTTAAAAAACGATTTTGAATCGAGGAGAAGTGGAAACAGAGATGTATGGGTAACTAGGTACAGTTGTTATAACAGTAGGAAGAAAGTAGCCATTCTGGACGACGTGGTTTCATTTCCTCGTCCGGCCATAGAGATTTCATTTTCCCATTGTTACACGAAATCACTTCAGGTTAATACCGGGATGATTCCCTCAAGAATCCATGCCCGAATTCCTTCCCGTCCCTCGACAACCAGTTAGTAAACACTTCGACGTCGGCAAGGAACATGAAGGTATTCGACCATGACCTTTATAGGGAACTAACTTGGGATTCGCCAGGAATGATTTTCGGAAACTATGGGAAATGGAAATCTTGATGACCAGAAGAGGAAACAAATCCTCTTGAAAGCCAGGTGTGAGCGTTAACTGCTAATCCACCGGACTCTGTCTGTCACATTTTACAGAACGTGTCGGTCTTAACAAGCAGCTTATTTACGAGAATAGTATTTCGTGCCCTTCGGGGTACAAATAGTTAATATTCCGCCCGCAGTCTATGCCGTTTATACCATTTGACATCATGTAAAATAGTTTTAATTGCATTTCGGTTTATATTGAGAATAGTGCCTAAAAACGCGTGAAAATAGTGTTCATCTAAAATGTTGGAGGCTAGAACTATATTTGCATATCATAACTTCGAATGGCAATTCAGAAATTTGTTATTTTAGCACATTACTGTATATTTTTCATCAACTGCAAATTTTTGAAACAGCTTTAGGGTAGTGTATAATTTCATTATATCATGTATTCAAAGTTCTGCAGCAACACAGGTTATTAACTAAACTTCTCACTTATTGTGACAATGTACAGAATTGACAGCTGAGGTAAATTTACTCAGACACTTTTGCGCAAAACAGCAATAAGCATCATCATGTCTTGCCTAATTGGATACCTGAAGTTGAGGAGGTTAATCGTCGCACTGTTTACCTTAAGAATGAAGCGAATCGATCTTAAAATACAGACAAGTAATACATATTAAAGTATAAAAATTGTAGTGAGCCTTCAACATCCTGTAAACGCTTCAGAAAATAGTGTGATATTATACTAAGCTTTCTTTGTATCTGAGTAACAACACATTGGGACATGTAAGAACAAAAATATCGCATATAAAAAATTAAAAAGCATTTACAAGCGCAAGAAGTGGAACTTTTGGTCATACTCACTTTTTCCTGCTTTTTTCCATGTGTATTTCTATTTGTGTTTTGATGTTTCTTTCACATTCACATGGACGAAAGATAATATCTTTATTGCACTTTTTACATCAAATAGGAATTTTGTCGAAGTTATTCTCGTAAACAAATGAAAATTATCGAAAAGTTAAAGCACGCTTTGTTAAGCTACAGATTGTTGCATCGAGCCTTAGTTTGAATTTTGTGTTAAGAGGTTTTATATCGGAGGTCAGCTTGGACAAAATAAACTGATAACCGTTTAACATGTTTCACATTCAATATGATCCACTGTTTATCATGAGCTAAAGTGGCAGCGGATACTATCGCAACTGCTTGCATCAAAGTATTAAGATATAGATGCGCAGAACGTTAACTACGCATGCGCAGAACGTCAAGTGCGCACATAACACGTAACGCGTGACGCAAACAAATTTTTCCTTATCGTCCCCAAGAAATTTTGGCTTCAAAAATTCTTCGTATTGCCCGTTAGTTAACTTCCATGGCAGTGAGCAAACTACACGCGAACATCTTCATCAGTTCGATATCAAGGTAGGCAAGGGTGTTTACACAGATTGTAATAAATACAAACATTAAACCAGTAGAAAGGACTGTACGTACCTGGAGGTGTCAGCTCATCCACGGTGACGTGGTACGGTGCTCCCACGAACATCGGGCTGTGATCGTTCACATCTTCAACGTACACAGTCACAGACAGGAACGAGGAGATCTGTGGAGGAAAAGTTATGTCACACATAGCAATTCATATCTACATCACATGTCCCTTACTTTTCTTCAGCAGAATTTTAAATACTTCCTGACTTTTTGCGAAGTTGTTAACAACGACAGGTGCTAAGGAAGGGAAGCGATGAGTACCAGTCGAATCATCAGAAAATCTAGGTAGCGCTGCATTTTCTTTACTTACCCATCTTTTACTTACTTTTTGTGGCTTAAGTTGTTGTTGTGAACATCCGAAGGATTAAAGGACATCATGTGCCAAGGGCGAAGAAGGGAACATGAAGTTTCAATGTCATCATTAAACTTGGATCCCTGTGCGATGTACACCTTCGTGTATTTATATTTAAATCTCACCTCTAAAAATGTGTTTCTGGAATTAAAGAATGTCGACAAGTATTTTTTTTAACGGCTTTACCCCTCGTCGTCGGCCAAGGTCATTAGAGGCGGGATGGGACTGGGGACAAGGAAAGGGAAGGAATTCGGCCACGGCCTTTTTGAAGGATTCTTCCCGGCACTCGCCTGGAGTGATTTGGGGAAACCCAAATCTGGATGCCCAGACGGGGATTCGAACCCGCGTCCTCCCGAATGCGAGGCCATAACGTTAACCGTTCACCCACCCCGCTCGGTAATGTCGACAAGGTCGAAAGTTGAGTCGAACCATCTTAGATATGTATCGATATGTCTTCCTCAATATACCCACTCACCTTCGAATCCTATGACCGAGCGTGGTGGGTGAGCGGTAACGCTCTGGCCTCGCATTCGGGAGGACTTGGTTTCAGCCATCCAGATTTGGGTTTTTCATTGGATTTTCCAAATCACTCCAGGTGATTGCATGGATGCTTCCTTCAAAACGCAGTGGCTGAATTCATTCCAGTGCGTTGCCCCCTGTCCTTTCCCGCGTTTAATGATCTCGACTTCGATGAGGCGTAAATCCATAAGCAAAAAAATCTAATCGTTTGAGGCATTCACTAAAGTGTTTCATCACTGCCACAGATATGTAATCCCACCATTCTTCTTGTTTGTTCTTCGCTTAAGAACTATGCGAGCTAAGGGAGAGAAGCAACATTAGTAATGTCGGTAATTATTTTAGAAATGCGTGGGAAATTTACTGATGCGTGTTGAATTACTCCTTTTGTGAAACGTATATTCGGAAAACAGAAATCAGTAGGCATGTTAGAATATTTCGAGTTTCCTTTATCGGTCCTCCTCTTATGGCACATGGTAGTGTTATTACCTAATTGGCCTGGTTGAACATAATAAACAACAAGAGCTATTCTCATAAAGGACAGCTTTAAACATGACGGCAGCAAGTTACGACAAACAGTCATTCGCCTTCAATTTCTCTCCAGGAATGTATCAGTAAAATACAGTCAAGTGTATGTTAGTTTACCCGTCCTTCTCAACTAGTAGTTTCCGAATTTATGACCACGCGATAAAACACTAGACATTTCCACATTTTTTTTTTATTTTTTATTTTTTCCAAATGTTGCTGGAAAGCCAAGTAATAAACAAAAAATAACACATTTTCCCAATCTTTCCTTTGCTGTCATTAATTTTAGTTTCTATCTGGAGATTGAGCTCTCAAACTGAGCACGTATGTGGGAGTTTATCCATTAGATATCATTCAGCGAAACTAACAGTCTAAACATCCTTAGAATGATTACGGACAAACCACTTACCTTGAGAAAATAGATAGGAAAGTGAAATAACAAAATTCATAACAACTCACTCATTACATCTTAACTACGATTAACAATAGTAATACACTATAACGTGTTGTTAAGCATATAACAGTTACCCTAACCCATTAAACATTTTTATTGCTAATTTTCAGCCTTGAATCTAAAAACTTTATATGTAAATTACTAATGCCGTTTGTAATCTAGTAAACTGCACTTTGCTTATTGTCTTGATGTCAATATTTAAATCAGCTTGCTCAATGGTCGTTTTACATAAGGGGAAGGATAATATTCACTCGCAAAATAATTTTCGTCAAATAGTATTTACGGATAATTTACAAGTCAAATAATTTGTTTCAATGGTGCTGACTATTAAGCTAAGATATACTTCGATACAAACTCAATACCTCATCATGTGAAAATAAATAAGGTATTGTACAGTGCGTTTCATTTTTGACGCGTCCGCGCACACGGAAAAAATCGCCCGGGGCAGCGCCGCCTCGTTTGCCAGGAAGTCACACGGCGCATCGCCCGTGCTCAGGGACGCCTCATGCGCGCGCTGATTTCTTACCTTATAGCACGTGCTGGAAATTTTGGCCATCGGATTCAATACACGCTTGACATCTTCAATGGATGTTTTGGCTAACTCTCTGCAGTGTTTGTAAAGAAATATTATTAATTTTAGTTCTTATGTTTTCCCTAAGTTCCACTTCCGCATGGGTAACCCCCGTGCTCATACAATGCGTGGACCGCCCCTCGGACGATATCGGGCCCTACGCAACACAGCAAATGCGCTGTTGCAATTCAGTTATGATTTACATTTTGTGAAGTCAAGATGAAGTATACTTTGGAGCAACGAGTTTACCTTTATGATTGATATGTGAAATACGAATCTGCAAGAAGGTGCAGGCGTATGTTTATTGAAAAATTTCCAGGAGCCGAAGTGCCGCACAGGTCAACTATACAAAGATTGGTAAACAAATTGCGTGCTACAGGTTCCCTAAAGGGCATGCCTAAGAAACGTAAGTGCTCCGTTATTATTGAAAGAAAAGTCTAAGAAATCGTATCTCGTTTGGAAAACTCTCCCAGAAAATCCCTCAGACGACACTCCCAAGAAGTCGATGTTTCCGAAGCAAGTGCATTTAGGGCTACAAAAATTCTGAAAATGCGCCCTTATCGAACAACTGCTGTGCACGAATTAAAAAAAGTAGATTACACGCCACGAATGAGGTTTGCAAAGTGTGCACGATGGCGAGCTGGATCCGCAATTGACATTTTTCACCGATGAGGCGTATTTTTATTTAAGCAGACGCGTAAATAGTCAAAACAGTAGGTGTTGTGAAAGTTGGAGTTTGGTGTGCAATGAGTGCGAAGCGAATTACTGGACCAGTGTTTTTTACTGAAACAATTATATCTTCTCGCTATGTGGACAATTTTTTAAAACCTTTTTTGAACATCTGACAGAAAATGAAAGAAATTACGGTCATTTTCAACAATAAAGTGCAACTCAGCATGCAGCCGAAAATTCTATGCGTGCATTAAAGCGTGTGTACAATGAGAATCAAATTCAGAAGTAATCACGAAATTTCTGGGAGTGAAAAGTTTCCTGGTGCAATGGTTCAACGTAATGTCCACCGGTATCAGTAGGTTGGTGTCATGAAAACTCCTTCCTAAGGGTAAAACCACGACACGTAGCATTCAGACGAAACAGTCCTAGTCATAGCAGGCACGCAACCAACAGAAGCAACCTGACGAAAACAGCAGGGCCGACTAAAGAAATGATGCGTTCACCAAAAAACATGCGGCTGGCTACCCATGAATATTTAGAAATTTTTTTTTCAGTCTATAATTTAGTTCCCATCCGTAATTCAACGCTCTCTAAGACCGAACAAGGTTGTGCAAAGTCTTCCGACATATATATCAAAAAATTTATATTGAATGGCATATTGTGGTTTACAACAACCTTTTGAATGAAATTCCTGCTAATTGTAATTGCAGAGTAGATGACGAATATATCTCCGGTTATGATTAAAAACAATTTCAGTCCTGAGAAGGTGACTAATTATTTGAGATACCGTACGCCCAGTCCCAGCAGGAAAGCAGACGAGCAAGTAACTTTCCCTGAGGGACGCGTAACATACCGGTCGTCTTCTCTTTTACACGGGTCCTCACATTTTATCTCCCCCTCGTAAGTCACACTCACACTTTCGTGATTGGGACGGCAAACTGGTTTGGTAAGACGTTGGAAAATATTTGGTAGTCTCAGGAGAAACTTATCCTGTGGCCAACACAACGAAAGTTTTATGAAAGACAGTCTAAATCATTGCTGTAAACTGAGCAACTTAACAGCTTACTATACCATACATGTATGCTACAGTAAATAAGAAATACCCATATGTGGGTCAAGGCATTAGCACATAATAAGAAACTTACAATCGCGCAGTCACATCAAGTTAAGATATCAGATATATATTACGAGTTATTGCGACTGAACAACGAGACGATTATAATTTAAAAATACGGCACGATTAAAATTTGTGCACATATTTCTTTACTACCGATGTTTCCTTCGTAAGTTTATGAAATTATATTCTTTCACCGTTCCTAGCGCGGAGTTTCAGCACCTTGTATGTTAGACCACTCATTACCAAATCCATAGTTATTGTACAGGGGGAGGACAAAATAATACTAACACCTGTGAAATAATGGAAAATCTTTATTAATAGGGGGTTGGACCACCCTTTGACTGAAGTACAGATTTAATGCGACGTGGGATAGATGCATAAAGGTCACGGACAATATTTAAAGGTATATTAAGCTATTCCTCCTGCAACCCCATGCTTCAAAGTCGGCAAGAGGCATTCAGGATTAAACGCTTCTATGGGCGTTCTCCAGACATTAACGCGTCCGGTCGTCTGAAAAAGGGTGAATGACGATTCATCTGACCATATTACCTGTTGCCACTGCTGTGGGGACCAGCCTTTGTGATCTCTGCACCACTGGCGTTGCTTGAAAGCATTAGTTGCTGTCAACAAGGGTTTACGAATTGCCACTCTGCCACAAATGTTTGCAGAATGAAGTTCCCTTTTGACAGTTTTTGTTGAAACGGGGTCCTGCAGAGACTGTTCATTTCGGATGGTATGTCGGATAACGATTGCTTGTCTTTTAGGGCTACTATGCGCTTCAAGACCCGTCTATCCCTATCAGTAACCTTTGACTTTCGGCCACTATTGTGCTTTGAAGACGCCGTCTTACCCTCTTTCGTGTACGCTGTCATAACAGCTGATACCGTACTTCTTGCAAACCCCAAAAGGTTTGATGTTTCCGTAACCGATGCTCCACTTAAACGCGCTCCGACAATCGTTCCTCTTTGGAATTCTGACAGGTCTGAGATTTCAACTAATCACAGACAGTTCGATAGACGCATGCAACGCAGGTGACTGCTGTTGAGAGACTGATACCCTCCTCTTCACGCTCTCTAGGCGGCAGACTTCTCTGTTGGGAGGTGACGCGGCTGTACTGCAGGTATGAAATACGTCATACTTTTTCACAGGTGTTCGTATTATTTTGTACTCCATCTGTAGTAAATATTAAAAATACCACATGTTACATTTGTCACCAAACACATTCTAATGAAATGTTCCATGATATTTCAATTAAAATGTTTCTCACTTTTATACAGAATTTTATGAGAATGTCTTGCCTAGTGCCTTAGAGGAGCATGCATAATCTAAGTTATAGTATGGAGAGTGACAGTATGGCAAATACACCGATTCCACGCCACCAACACAATAACTATGGGAAGTTCACCTTTGCACGGCAAGAGAATTCTTTGCAACTCAGATAAAATTCTGGCATGGCGATGATGAACGATTACCTAATTCATCGGAGTAGGAACGAAGGAAGAAGCGTCCGTTTAAACTCAGACGACAAAAATCAGGAATCACTTCTAAGGCAGCTGCCAGGTTTTTAAGGGAGTATCCATAAACTAAATAGTACATTTTGGCCTCCGATGAAACGCCCCCCCCCCTTATCCATCCCACGTAGCCAGATGTTGCTTTTCCTAGAGCCCCCCCCCCCTTTTTTTCCTTTGTGATACCCAACTTTTTTCTCTTGTCAGACTATCGTAAAATACATTCGGCGATAATTAAATGAGGGAATAAATATTTACAAGATGATGTGTGTTCTGTACCTTTTTTTTAACTGTGACAAATAACATGAATGAAAAGCTACACGGTTTGGCTCGAAATCTCTCCCTCCATCCTTTTACGTTGCCCTGCATAGCATTCTATTCAACCCCCCCCCCCCCAAGACCGAGTCACATGGGTTATGGGCGCTCCCTAATTTGTTCTGCCAAAGGGTAGCATTTGGGACTGTGGTGCCAGTTCCCAAATACCAACGGGTACCCAAAAATAACCGGAATAGCATTTCCGTGGGCGGGGCTTGTGTAGTACACGTTTCTGCCGCTAGGCGTTTATAGCGCAACTCATTGCCAGTTCAGTGCTGCCTTTGTTGTCTACCTGGCTTGTTCTGTTAATCTGCAGTGGCTGTTTTTGCCAGCGCTGTGTTGTTATTGTTTCGTTTTTGATGATGATAAGTTTAAATGGACAACGTGCAGTTGTGAAATTTTCTTTTCTACTCAGTAAAAATGATGCTGTACTGTTTTAATGTTGAAAACAGAAAACAGCTTACGACTATGACGCTATTGGCAAAACTCGAGTATAAGAGTTGTTCGCTCGGTTTAAATATGACGACATGTCAACTGATGACAAACCTCGTTCTGGGCGAACTGTCCGAATCGACGAAAATTTTGAAACATTCGAGAACTTGCGCTCTCAGACCATCGACAGACAATTGATCAACTGCACGCGATTAGTGTGTTATCTTGGAGCTCGGTATAGCGAATTTTAATCGAAGATTTTTGAATGAAAAGGGTTGCTGCCAAGTTTGTACCTTGGGCTCTGAGTAATAATCAAACAGAACGTCGAGTTGAAACATGTGCTTTGAAAAAAAACTTCAAATTGATCCAGATTTTCTGTCAAAGGTCATTACTGGTGATGAGTCATGGTGCTATGGTTACGATCCAGAAACAAAGCAACGGTCCAGCCAACGGAAGACGTCATTGTCACCCCGTCCAAAAAAATGTCGTCATGTCAAATCAAACATCAAAACAATGCTCATTTTCTTTTTTGATGCCGTAGTTCATTCAGAGTTTGTTTCCCCACATCAATCAAAACTTTTATTTGGAAGTTTTAAGAAGATTACGCAACAGTGTTCGTCAAAAAGGACCCGATTTGTGGCAGACAGGAGACTGGTTCTTCCACCACGACAATGCACCTACACACACAGCTGTCTCTGTTAGGCAGTTTTTGGCTAAAACTGGCTTGGTTCCGTTGTCCCACGCACCTTACTCGCCTGACCTACCTCCATGCCACTTTTTCTTATTTCCACGCACGAAAAAAGGCATGAAAGGACACCAAAATGTTTCGAACAGTGGAAACACAGGTGAGACAAATGTATTAGTTGTAATGGAGAGTATTTTGAAGGGGAAGTGGTTGGTTTGAAAAAAAATGTAAATATATAACTTTAAAAAATTATTCCTTTTTTTGGTACCCCCTGGTATGAAGGTCATTTTACTATTACTATTACACTATTACAATTACTCCGCGATTCACTAAAAGTGTTTGGCGGAGGGTGCATTGCACCTATCAGGAAAGGTAATGGTTTGGAAGGGATATACGGGATATGGCAGGTGGCGCCCATGGGCTATTGTGAGGAACCATCCCAGCATTCGCCTGGAGCGATCTAGGGAAACCATGGAAAACCCAGATCAGGATGGCCGGAGTGCTTTATCGGAAGCTACTCCTGTCCGATTTTGTGTTTACTCGCCCGGTAAATCCATTCTATTCCATTCCCTAATCGCTCGTGGAAAAAATGAGTAGAGAAATGAATCGGTTCTGGCCCTGATTTCTCTTATCTTATTTTCGCGGTCATTCCGAGATATGAATGTTGCTGGTAGCAATATTTGTTTGCTGTCATTCCGAAATACGTCAGTCGAGAATTTTTCAATTAGCTTCTGTCGAGAGCAACGCCTTCGGTGCTCCAGGTCTTCCCAACCTAACTCCTTCAACATGGCACTTACGCTTTCCCTCCAACTATATATACCTGTCACGAATCGGGCGGCTCTTCTCTGGACCATCTCTAATGCCTCCATTAATCCCTTTTGATGGGGACCCCATACAGAGCAACAATATTCCAAGTGAGGCCTCACTATTGACTTGTACGCAATCGATTTAACTTCCGGAGTGCATTGTTTTAAATTACGACCTAGAAATCGAAGCATACGATTTGCTTTCCCAATTACATTCTCGATATGCTCATTCCACGACAAATTATTACGAATTGTTACCCCTAGGTATTTAGCGGAATCTACCGTTCTAAGGACAGTGCCATTAATTGTATATTCAGAGCTAAATAGTGTCACTTTTTTACTTACACGCATGACTTGGAACTTTTTAGCGTTTAACTCCAACTGCCAATCTTTACACCACGCAATTATTTTCATAATATCGTCTTGTAACAAAGCACAGTCGTCCTGGGTTGTGATTTCACGATAAATAATAGCATCATCGGCAAATAATATTTTCATTCCCCTTATTATGTCGCACAAATCATTAATGTATATGAGAAACAACAGAGGCCCTATCACGCTTCCTTGGGGAACCCCGGACCTCACTTCAGCAAGTGATGAACGCTCACCGTCGAGAACTACACACTGTGTTCTGTCCTTCAAAAAGTCTGCAACCCAATCACATATTTGTCTAGATATACCTTAACCGCGAAGTTTCCTAAGTAACCTAGTGTGAGGCACAGTGTCGAAAGCTTTTTTGAAGTCTAATAAAACTAAATCAACCTGTGATTGTTCATCTATAATACGGCTCAAGTCGTGAATTAAGAGGGCAAGTTGTGTTTCGCAGCATCGGCCTTTTCTGAATCCATGTTGATTTGGGTTTAAAAGCTCATCTTCATCCAAAAACCGCATGACATTTGAATAGATGATGTGTTCTAAAATCCTGCAAAATATTGAGGTTAACGAGATCGGCCTATAATTTTGAGGATCATTAACATTCCCACTTTTGAACACTGGACTTATGATGGCGGTCTTCCATTCGGCTGGTATTTTTCCCTGATCCAAGGAGGTGGTATATAAGTTCATCAAATACGGCGCAATTTCCTTTGCGTACCTAGAGTAGAATCTTGTAGGAATACCGTCTGGTCCTGGAGCCTTATTGGGATTTACATTCATAAGCAGTTTAGTTATTCCCTCGACATCCAGAACGAGATCATTCATAATTTTGTTGGTTCGATTGTTAAATATCGGAATCTCCTCGGAGTTCTCTGACGTGAAAGCTTTTTAAATACATTATTCAAAATTTCTGCTTTCTCGACGCTACTTTCTGGTAATTCCCCATTTTCATTAATCAACGACGGCATGACCTTACGAGAGCCTCTTATTAATTTGACATATGACCAGAACTTTTTTGGATTAGTAATCAGATCCTCGGATAAATTTCTGGCTTGGAATTCTTTAAACGCATCACGCATTGCCTTACGCACGTCCGCTCGCAAGTGGACTAATTTAGCGCGATCAGATGAGTCCCCCGATTTCTTTACCGTCGCGTGTAAACGCCTTTGCTTCCTGAGCAAACGTTTCACTTCTCTATTGAACAACGGGAAGTTCTTACTAACCTTAATAAACTTCTTGGGAACAAATTGATTTAAGCCGGTCCATATTATTTCTTTTAAATTAAACCAAAGTTCCTCAACATTTGTATTAAGCGTGTACGTTTCAAAAATTTTCGCTAAATGATCGACCATAGACGCATCATTTGCCATATCGAAACAATATACGAGTTTGTCTTTATCATGCTTCAAATTCAGCCTAGATTTTAAAGTTACCACAATCGCCTTGTGATCACTTATACCGTCTTCTATACAAACTTTACCTACAATATCCGGATTGTTAGTAAGAAAAAGATCCAAAATGGACGAGGAATCTTTGACACTCCGCGTTGGCTCTTCGACCATCTGTTCAAGAGAATTTTCTGCGAATGATTCCAAGAACGTTTGGTTATTAACCTATCTCTTCCGCCTGACCTGAACGTAAATGTGTCCCAGTTAACAGAGGGTATATTAAAATCACCTCCCATGATCAATGTATGTCCCTGAAATTTCTGAGTAATACTATTAAGTGACTGTCTAAAATATTCCGCGTTATCTAATCCAGAGTCCGGAGGTCGGTAAAATGATCCTATTATGAACTTTAAACTTCTGCCAATTTTTACCTTCACCCATATTAACTCGCAACAATTTTCCGTTTCATTTACTACGGAGCAATTGATGTTTTTATTAACGGCCACGAACACACCTCCGCCCATTGAGGTAGTTTTGTCTTTCCGAAAAACATTGAATTGAGGAGCAAATACTTCGCTAGATTCTACCTCTGGCGTCAACCAGCTCTCGCTTCCTAGTATTATATCAACATCGTTAGTCGCAACTGCAGCGTGGAAATCGGCTACTTTCCCTCTAATACTCCGACAATTAAGGACCATTATCCTTAGCGGTTTAATATCTGTATCTGTAGAGTCTAAATCCAGAACCAAGATCTAGATTAACGACGCGTCTTCTTCGTTGAACTGAGGGATCCTCGGGCATCACGGTGTTTCCAAAATTTTGTCGTGGAGTAGGTCCAGAAACTGTAAAGGTGGTGCGGAACTCGCAGGTGGTAATGTAATCTAAAAGCTACAAGAACTGGATGTTCTGGGCCATCTGTTTAATTGGAAACTAATCATTCTTTACTACTGCGGTGTAATACTACTATATTTAATTTTAATATTTGTGTCGAATTGGTTTCACTCTATTTGCAAGCATCAGTGACATGTGTGTGGTATTTGTTTGTACTTTTAGTTAGTTACATTCCAATTAAAAACAATATAAAGTGCAGTTGAAATTAATTTTACTTACATGTGACCTTTTATTTCATGCCCTTACAGTCAGGGTTTGCTTCTACGTGTAGTTATTTAGTAGGAATCATTGTAAATTCTTCCAAAGATACACAACACTACACTGCACTGCACTGACCAGCCCACACAGTATCACTATTAAATTTACTGTTGTTATGGAGTTCAAAACATTTGAATATAAACACCACGCCAAATCTTTCACAAGTCAATTGTTTGTGTGTTTTGTATAAGGGAAACAACATCCTACGCTCACGACACCATGTGAACAGATTGGTAACAAGAGTTCATCACGAAAATCACTAGCAAGATATCAGAACATTAAGTTAAACGATAAATATAAGAAGTGAGTTAATCGATCCTAAAGCAATACAACTAATACAAACAATTAAGATATTTGGTTCTTTAGTATTTAATGATTTAATTGTTTTAATTTGGTTTTTGATTTCGTAACATTATTTCTGTTTCAACAATGATAACTTTTATTTCATGTATTACAGATGATTTTGTTGGGGTTAATCCATAGTTTGTACATACTGGATAAAACATTTTTACCATTCATTTTTTTCAGTTAGTTTTTCCATCTAGCAACTTTCTGAGATGAACAACCTATAAGTTTAACATCATCAATAACCTAAAAATAATGGACGTTAGTAAATCAAAGATGTTCCTAAGCGAAATATTGCAAGTTGGTAGTGCTGTGTGGTGGAACTCACCGTGTCGTCGCCATCTTGGTAGTCACAGACGAGTCTGAACTTGAGCACGTTATGTGGGTTGTCTCCATCCACCAGGTCTTCCAAGGAGCGAGCCAACACCACGGAGACCAGACGGTTGCTCAGCTCGCGGTACGAGAAATACGTCGCATCCTCAGCCTGAAAACAGTGATCATAAGGTAAGGAAAGTATAATATCTTTGCTTGACAAATACCACTACAAGATGCCTTCAAATAGCTAGAAAGGGCCTCTAGTTCTGGAAGTGACTTTCTTTCGATTCGGACATCACGGCTTGGTAACATCAAGATCATGAGGGCAGGAACGAGAAGGAATTCTGTCATGGCATTTGAAGGAGCCATACCGACATTCGTCTCGATTGATTTTGGGAAACTATCGGAAATTAAACCCTGGACTGCCGCACTGGGAATTGAACCCGCGTACTCCAGAATGTTATGTCCTAGCGTTACCGCTCGCCCACCAGCCCCAGTAGGTGCAATGCATTCCTCTCAATATCATTGCGTGTTTTTCTATGATGTGGTTTTAACTTAGGAACGTAGAGTCGATATCCACCTGTTTTGTGTCGCCAATGCGTTTGGTTGGATAATATCGGAAAACCGTAATCAGTATGAAAGGATCGTCAGGCCCGAGGTTTAAACTTGAGGCATTTATATCTCCCTGTAACATGCATGGCAACGTTTTAAGTCGCACTGTGAACATAGCGGCTATTCAAGTTCTATGGACTCCAAAATCTTTTCCTGATAACTTACCGCTTAAGTTGAAGTCACCCTCACTTGTCAATACGATTTTCCATTAAATGTATGACTGTATAACTACAGTGAACGTCACCGAGCGTGGTGGGTGAGAGGGAGCGCTCTGTCCTCACATTCGGGAGGACGCGGGATCGAATCCCGTTTCGGCCATCCAGATTTGGATTTCCCTTGGTTTCCCCAAATAACTCCAGGCAAATGCCGGGATGGTTGCTTTAAAAGGCCATGGCAGACTTCCTTCGCCTAGCTTGCCCTCAGTCCTTTCCTGCCTGTGATGACCTCGATGAGGCATAGAGCCACAAGCAAAAAAGGGACAGCGAACTGTTGTTTTTAGGGTCTTTAATTCCCACTGAAAATTCGCTAATGTGATAGCGGCAAGTTGGAAAAATCAAAAAGTAGAAAAGTCACTTCGTAATAAGTATGAGTGAGGAGGGTAAGGAATTACTTCCACGTTGTCTTGAAGAAAGTCCTGACTTCATTAAAAGGAGAGGATATTGCTGGTAAGCGGAAAATTCGGCTTTGCAGAATCTCTCTTTCAAGCATAACCAATTTTCCACATGGACAACGATGTTGTCACCTCTACTGAAGCACGCTTGAGGCTCCATTTGCTGTCTTCATTGAACGGTGGCACCTACGAACGTACTTTTTTCACTACTAAGAAACGGTTAATGTCGACAAGTGTAATTCAACGTAAGTAGAGAGGGCATAACTGTTCGCTGTTGTTGCAAACTGGACGTCACCATTGTAAATATTCAGTTCGCTTCAAATCGCTTCAGTTCGTTTCTGTGCAGTGGAGAGTGCTTCATCATAACACATCTATCAGAATTTTTTCCAAGTTTTTGTTCTCTGTCTTTTAAGAAAAACAGCTAATGGGAACCTCTCTGATGTGACTACCCATAACACATTAAAATAATCCATCGCTCTGTTTTCAGATGTATTAATGACCCACATGGTTTAACGACAGTCAACACAATAACTTCCGCTCGTTTTACTTCAGCATTGTTTCCAGCAGTGCAGTATCGTACCCGTGTTTGTGTATTCTTGTCGTCGTAACCATTCGATATAACTTTTTATTCTAATATACCTAAATTTACCAATCGTGCTCAATACCGTGAAAATTCAAGTAGTTTACCGTCTAAACTAATATGATAAATACGGAACTACCGCCTTTTTATAACACTTTGTCCTTACTTCTTAGTATCTTCAAGTGTAGTAACACCACGATATTACCACCAGTTTCTAGTTTATTAATCACTCAAGCTGCCTGCATCTTACGCAAGAAACAGGCTTCCTAAAAGGTTCAGCAATAACGTTAATTTTTGGAAGCCCATCAACGTTATTGCTCCTTCTAGTCATGATTAAGAGTGTTTTCGTAACAAGTAGCTCAAAACAACTTCTTTAAGTATTATATAGTACTAATCAATATTAATATCGAAATCAATTAATTACAAATTCTAATTTTTTATTATTATTTTTACATGTTCAACTGAAATTTTTAACACCTATTTAGCAAACTTTATGTAAACTTCAATTTTTAATTTTTGCAACATATACTACAGCAGCTTTTTATTTTAGAATCAAGTTATCTTGTTTTTTTTGTTTTTTTTCGCTGCCTCAACGGCTTTTCTGTACAGTCGCATTTCCATTAGCAACTTTACTGTTATTTTTGAGGTTGGATGGTTTTTGGGGACACATTTTTTTCATGTTTGGGGAAAAATGGCTATGGATGCCATTATATTAAATACCCCCTAAGGGTTCGTGTGGTCAGTTGGGGATCATCGTCGTAATCAGCTGCGTTGGGAGCTGGATGATTTTCCCCAACTCGTTCTTCGCCAAGGCACAGTCTTCTGGGAAAAACTTTGGTCCCAGAGTGAAGGGAAATTCTTGCGCTTAAGCGCATCTCCTTCCAGGTATTGAGGTTGTCATCAGGTTATTTGTCATTACTGGATTTACCAGGTCCTCTTGGTATGTGCTTCAATTTATTTTTGTCCTGACTGGATTTGTCAATCCTGTTACTGTAAACGTTCTTCTGGGGCGTCTTCATTTGCCAGTTTGACTGGCCATCTTGTTGTATTACGGTACTGCGCGTGCTTTCCCAGTTGTTGAATGAGCGAGTTCTCATGTGTTGGACATTGCCGGTACAGTTTCTTTGCTGAAGTCTTGAAACGCTCCTTAAGTTTTGGTAATCCGCTGATCTGGTGTAATTGAGCTGTAGGAGTGTCGATGGGTAGCTTGAATGCATATCTGATTGCACGGTTCTGGATGCGCTGGAGAGGCTTGATGTTGGAGGGGGCAGCATTGCCCCATACCGTAGCAGCGTATTCGAGAATGGGTGTGATTGCAGCTGCATAAAGGGTGATAGCGGTATGTGGATGCAGTGTTGAGGCCGGACTTCTTGCTTTGTTCTGTGGGTACTCACCCTTTCGACGGGCTGCAGACTGAGTCCATGCCTGGGGTAGACTTGCACCTGCAGCACCTCCCCACCCACTGGCACGTTCTCTGGTAGACGCACGAAGCGCAGGTACTCTCCAGGCGGAGAGAACTGGCAGCCTGCAAACACACACACCTAATCAGCGATCACATTGCTGGCCAAAGCAAGACTACTCTACAAACATTCTTTTACTGCCGTTAGAGGCATCTCAAAAGTTATTGCCATCGACAATAGATTGATTTATGTTGCAATGATATTATTACAGATTTTTTTTGTTACGTTTAAACGCCAAGTCGAAGTCAAATCATTACAGCCAATAGAGTATTGTGGCCGAAAAAACGAGAAGGAATTCGGCTTCGGCTGTTTACATGAATAATCGCGGCAATTGTCTTCAGAGGTTTCTGGAAACCATTGAAAACTTAAAAATGAATGACCGGACCGAGAATCGAAACCGTGTCCCGCGGAATGCAAGGACATACTTTTAACCGCTCACCCACATATATCTCAGTGAAATTTGTATCACAAGGTTTGTATACAACAGCGTCGTTTTTAGTTAGGACCGAGCGTGATGGGAGAGTGATTAACGCTCTGGCCTCGCATTCGGGAAGACGCCGGTTAGAATCCCCGTCCGGGCATCCAGATTTGGGTTTGCGATGGTTTCCCGAAATCACTCCAGGCGAATGCCGGGATGCGTCCTTTAAAAGACCATGGCCGAATTCCATAAGTATATATATATAAATCTTAGTTAGGAAACAGATAATAGGAGGGAACAGAGCAAACAACCTACTTGGTGTGTTATCAGCTGGCTCAAATTTCAAAGAGTATCAGTTTTGACATTTAATTTAGTTCAACTAAAGCTTGATATAAATAGATCTTGGCATTTCTGCTGTTTAGACTTTGTTAGGCTTTCCATTAGGTGTTGGATAACATTTACTTGGTCAAAATTGCCAAATAGGAATAAACCACGAAATAGGTGGAATGCAATACAACATTCACATGAAGTTATGGTTAGTAAAGATTATGTAATATCTGAATGTTAAGATATTACTTTAAATTAATCACTTTTACTGTTGTTAATTACTATAACTGATTTAAAATCTCACTATGGGAGTAAATTATTAGGTTGACAGATCTGAGTTTGTTCTAATTCTTTTGGAACAAACCAATTAAAAACAATACATTTTCCATGCATATGTTAACGCACCATGTGTACTCATTCCTGTCTCAAATGAATTGCCTGATTTACTATGGCAACTTCCAAAACTAACTCACATTCTGCGCATTCCAATTTCTAGCAGCACGAGATAAAAAAATAATTCGTATAGGCATCAGTACAGCAATGTATTATATTTTTCTGATTTTATCTATCCTATCAGTGCGACCCAAATACGTTGGTGTGACAAGCATTTCACTGCATTAGTAAATATCAGATTTTTTTTCTTGTGTTATTCAATAAATTTTTACAGAAACTGCTTCGGCTGTCTATTAGAGAATCACAGCCCAATTTCCGTAAAGACTGTCGTAAAAGATCACAAATTGCGAGGCTCTTCTCTGCACATTCTTCGTACTATCATTCAGTCCTTTGGAATTCGGATACAGCATAAGAATATTTAGATGAGATTCATATGGTCTTTCCTTTACATTTTCGTTACAATTCTTCAATATTCAACCTAATCGCAGACTAGAATTAGCTTTTCCAACAGCCGGTGTTATGTGTTGCTCCTTGGTTATTGTTGGATCAAAGCTAAATTCTTGACCAGCGGTTCCCAATAATGTTTTATTTTTTTCTTATTTTATTATGGCTTTAAGCATCGTCAACGTCGAGGTCATCAGAGGCGACGGTATGGAACGGGGGACCAGGAACGGGAAGGAATTCGGCTATTGTCTTTTTGATGGAAGCATCCCGGCATTCGCCTGGAGTGATTTGGGGAAAACATGGAAAACCCAAATCTGGATACCCGGATGGGGATTCGAGCCGTCGTCTTCCCGAATGCGAGTCCAGAGCGCTAACCGCTCACCCACCACGCTCAGTACAATACTACTTACACAACGTAGCAACGTCACGCCCACCTCTTGTTTTTCCGTCAAGTCACGTAAACTAGGCGTTGCTGATCAGTTACTATACTTTCCATCCGTCTTACAATGCTCAACAAAGCTTGTATTTCGCAAGAGCATTTTTATTCATTCTATCGCTAGTTCCTGTGTACACAAAAATCTCGCCATGTGTGAATTATTACACATTGGTAAAGTTCCCAAGATCTATTGTAGGACACACACAATGCCTTTTACTGCTTTAATTAAGTTGCTGCCACTGACAACAAGACAGTATAGGTTTTCATCAGGTTTATTTCCAATCAATTTATGTCCCACTGTAACTGTTACAACAGAATAATATCTGTACTTTGTTTTTTTTGTTCACTTATTGTTTAGTAACACTTCTGTGGATTAAATCTGCTTCTCTGGTGTCTTCGAAAAGTATAAGTGGGGAAAACCTTGTACCAAGTTTCACTCTTTTGTTTTCTTTATCTCCTACACAGCCCAAACAAAGCGCTGTTCATACCATACATATTTATCGGTTTTTGGTTAAGTTTTCTTGTTGTTTAATGACACAAACGTTTCTTCTGAAGTTATCGGGCATCTTCTAGGGCAAATTGTGGTTTATTTGTGAAAAAATATTACAGTTGTCAACAAAACAAACCATCCAGCCATCTTAATTCCGGGCCATCGATGTTATTTTTCTTTAAATATGTTTTCAGTGCGGCATTTTTCATGGATATACAGAAAACATTTCCAAGCTGCCCTCAGACCATAGCTTCCGACTTAGTTTATGTTAGATGGATGTTTAATTATTTCCATCAATTTTTTTTCTGGTTTAGCCAACATCTTCGTTTCTATTCATAACACATCGTGTTGTTCTTTCAAGATGATTTCTACAACAGCCAATTTTAAGGATTGGCCTAGCTTTGTATATGGTTGATGTTCTTTCATTCTTATTTAGACCGACCGCACAGTTTTCCCATGTAAGCCTTTTCAAATTGCCATAGAATTTTTGTATACTCCCAGGGCTGTTCATACAGCATCGCAGTCATCCACACAACCAATAACACAAAGACTTCCATACCTGGGAAGGCAACCCACTTCATCTCTCTCCGAGATACAAACCCACGAACCTTTTTTGAGAAATGAAAGAAGACAAGAAACAATAACCTTATCATCTTTCCCCTCCAAAAGAAGCAGATCAGTGACGATAAATAACTGGAAGGTTTTTACGCAGATAAGTGGTGTTTTACGTAGGGTTTTTGTCGGTTTGACAAACACACCAGCAGCCACAGCTGTATTGGTATATTTGAATGAGTTGCAGGCATACATCAGAGAGGTTGTTAACACGGTGAGGATAAGGAGAGTTGGCATAACAAGACAGCACACTAACAAGCAACACGCCGCCTATCTTTCATCGCCCACTCGACTGTCGCTGTTATTTTTTATTGCTTCGCTTTCCAGACTCGGGGACTGGGATTTATCTTTACGAGCTAACCTCTGCGACCCTCTCTATCTGTGACTTTTAAGGGTTGTAATGCCCGAGAGGCTATAAAAACCAACAACTCGGAAGTTCTTACCCGTGTTTTCCAGGAGTTTCTTGTTTCACCTTATTTAGTATCTGTCGTTTTATAGGGACGTATCAGATAAGGAAACAGAATTGTTAACGACATTCCATTATTACCGTTCTGAAAATAAAATATTCACCAATATGTTAGAAGAAATGGGTTCTATCATTAATTATGAAAATTCAAACTGAATTTAAATATCCATAATAGTGATGTGTGATGTATAAAATATATATGGAATGACATTCAAATTGAAGGAGTAAAGTACTATAACATGACGAAGAGGAAGATGATACACTATTCTACCGATTTTATTCTCAAATACCTATACACAATTATCTAGAAGGATTCAAAACATTTAGAAGTGATACAGTAATAAACTTTTTTTTATCCTTTTTCTCCTATTCCGGTTACTTGATTGTCTTGTTAATTTCATAATTTTCATAGTTTTATTTCCTGACGTTTTTTTGTCTTAAAATCATGTATGCAGGTAACATAATTGTCTTGGTTTCGTTCCTGTACGTGATTGTATTCATTTTCATAGAAATGTCTTTGTCGACTTATAAATCAAATCCTACAGTCAAGGCAATTAAAATTCCAAATTTATTTATTTATTTTTCCCTTTCGAAGATAATTTAGACTCTTATTTTTCTTAATGAATTACTTTCTGTTATGTTGGAGTGAGAGTAACACAGTGAGTTTTTTGAAACATGACTTTTCAAGCTCCGAACTTACCTAAGTAAGATTCGTGAGGTTTCGAATGCCTATGAACGTATTGTACATATTTTATTTCTGTGATCAGGTAAAGATAATTATGCTATCAATTTGACATTAAATGTACTATTTTTTTATTTTTATGGATCAGGAATGAACGTCAACTTCAGCAGAGACAAAATAAACTTTACTTCACTTTCGGCAAGTTATCTTTGTACTCTGCACAACGTAAGCAATCAAATTCATCAGCTATTAAAGTGCTACTTACGAAAAGAACAGTCGGAATTTTTACATGCCCTTCAAAATACCCTTCATCTTTCGAAAAGCTTTGTTTTATTCATTCCGAGTACGCAAGGACACTCAGTAAATGTGTTAACTCTTAAAAACTGACTTCCCTTTTACCCATTATGGATTGGAATGCACAACAAAGAGATTAGCTTTGGTGCTGAGCACCCTCTGCCACCCACAATTTTGTGAATTGCAGAGTATATATGTAGATGTAGATGTAGGATCCCAGAGATAGCTTAGGTGGAGAAACAAATGTAGACTGCGCTACAGAATAAAATAATTAATTCAAGCGCACGAGTAATCTTTCAAGGTATCCCGACTAGTAATTCAATAAACATTTACTTGATTCAATTGAGAGCTACAGTATATGAACATGATCTGTACTGTATGATTAGGTAATGATTACTCCTTTCCCACAACAGTAATACAAATATCCCAATACCCGCAAATTTGGATCGATACACTGAGAAGCCGTACACAGGGTCGGGGAGGTTCAACGGAGCCGGGCACGATCTCAGGCATTCATGTTCCGGCTGTCACGATTACGATGTTTAGCCTTTTCCCCCAATAATCTGGATGCATTCTGAGACAGTCCGCCTCATAAACCATACATTTCCCAAACAAAAAATATGTTTATCACACCGCATACACTAAGTTACACATTTCCCTGATAGATGGTAACACGACTATCCACCAAAACGGAGGGTGAAACAAGTACTCCAGATATAATTGATTACTTCTGCTTCCATTTTTTATATTATATTTCGTCAAAGAATTTATGACCTCGAGAAAATGCATAGTCTAAGGCAGAAGGAACCTGATGTTCTCCTTCAAATGCGTCATGTGTCCAGAGAGAAGATACTGCTTGGTTATACAGCGGCACTCATGGACGGAAGCTGAAGGCTGGACATTCTCTGTGTTGAGATGACGGGCAGACGAGTTACTAGCTTTGAGGTGTTCCGTGGTTCGCCTCGTCACAAGGACGGCCTTCCAACATTCGCGCTGGATAGTGCTTGACCACATTTGCATCACAATGCGGCAAAGGGACCCTTCACTCAACTGACCGTCGAAAGGCGGCCAGATCTTGTCGCCACCTAGCTATAAACACTTTATGGCTTTCAGGTATTTTCTCAAACCAGACTACAGTCGGCCAACAATTGGAGCAACAGACTTCCGCATACAGCACCACAGAATGCATGGAAAATATATATATATATATATTACACGGAGAAAAGACCAGAGGTGAACAAAAACAGTGTTAGAATGGAGCCCAAGAGATCACCCCAGACCTAGAAGAAGATCACCAGATCGATGGGACAAGGGCATACGCAGGGCTGACGGAGTTAACTGGCAGAGAATCGCCCAATTTCTTGTGACTTGGAGAAGACTGCTCAAGTTATATCTGAAAAAAATCATGGCTTTAAGAGGCCACATCAGGAAATGATTGAACTGGCTGATAATTATTTTATATATATATATATATATATATATATATATATATATACAGGGTGTTATAAAAAGGTACGGCCAAAGTTTCAGGAAACATTCCTCACACACAAACAAAGAAATATGTTATGTAGACATGTGTCCGGAAACGCTTACTTTCCAAGTTAGAGCTCATTTTAGTTTCGTTAGTATGTTAGTACGCTCTCCTGACCTCAACTTCCATTTATGGGGGCATTTGAAAGCCCTTGTCTACGCAACCCCGGTACCAAATGTAGAGACTCTTCGTGCTCGTATTGTGGACGGCTGTGATACAATACGCCATTCTCCAGGGCTGCATCAGCGCATCAGGGATTCCATGCGACGGAGGATGGATGCATTTATCCTCGCTAACGGAGGACATTTTGAACATTTCCTGTAACAAAGTGTTTGAAGTCACGCTGGTATGTTCTGTTGCTGTGTGTTTCCATTCCATGTTTAATGTGATTTGAAGAGAAGTAATAAAATGAGCTCTAACATGGAAAGTAAGCGTTTCCGGACACATGTCCACATAACATATTTTCTTTGTTTGGCCGTACCTTTTTGTAACACCCTGTATATATATATATATATATATTAAGCCATAATTCAGAATTCAAGGCATTTTTAAAGAAAACGTAATACGATTTGACAGCCTCCTGATATACATTGTTTCTCTGAAAATGAGTTTTTTTTTTTAAATGGATTCCGCACGAAACTGTTAACGAATCATAAAATTATTTAGGAACTGCAGTGCGTAATCTCGTAGTAACTGTCTGCTCTATGACCGCTGACGTAACAGGATTGTCCATCGAAAATAAAATGTTTTGATACTTCTTCCTCGGCCCAACCATTTTTTTCCCGCTGATATACCTGTATAAATTATAATCTTTACAGTTTATTATATTTTTGATAGTGGTAGCAGTTCGAGATATCTGAATTTCATCCAATCTGACAGGAACTCAAGCAATTAAAACTATTGTTAAAAAACATACTATGCTGAGTGTTGCTTTACAGAAGAATAATTTATTTTAAGTAGGTTCCTAAAATGCGAGTAATTAGAAAAGAGAAAAGATTTTGCAAGGATTTTTTATATATCTTTTTTTTAAAGGAGGGTTACAATTGTGTTTCATATTTTCAGAAAAATGTAATTTGCAGCTGGTGCAGCTAAAAGGACTGTGGATGAAAATTTATATTAGATAAAATTGAGCCATGTAATTGAGGACAAATACTGGGACGGGTATGTGCAAGGATTTTTTTTTTTAATTCGATATATACGCTTCGTCAACGTCGGTGTCGTTAGAGTTGTGAGAGGAGTTGGGAAAGGAACGGGAAGAAATTCAGCCACGGCCTTTTAAAGGAATTCGACTGGAGTGATTTCGAGGGACCATGAAAACCTAAATCTTGCTGGATGGAAGGGGATTTGAACCAGGTCCTCCCGAATGCGAGTCTATAGCGCTATGGTTCACCAATCACAATCCGCTGTTACATTAAGCATCATAGACATAGTTTCCCAGAGCTCACTAATTTGTAGGTATGTACAGTAGCTTGGGCTACTCTCTTTGATTATAATATCGTAGTCCCATTTACTAAACAATGCTGTGGTTCCACACATTATATAGGTCAAAAATCGGACACAGTATCCAATGAAAACAGTACACGCTCGATACTGGAGTGTCTCGATCCAAATATTCATATTAAGTTTGTTACTCTTACATGCCAAAGAACATGTAAACCACGTAAAACTTATGTTCTGTGATGTTATTAGGTTTTTAAGAGAAATTTAACCTTACATCTTTAGCGTGGATTTGCAATCTTACCCTGGAGAAGATTTGCTATGAAGTATCATTCGAGTTGTCTAGAGGAGCAAGACCATTTACAACCAAAAATTGGTATATTGAAACATTCACATGATACTTCGGAGCTGTGAATGAAGGAAGAGAAAAGTACTTGGATGTTGGCGGTACGACGTATGTTAACGACAGAAAAATTTTCGAGCAGAAGATAAGCCTTGAATTGCCCTGGTAACTAGTCTCGAAAATCACTTCTTTTCTAAGCTTTAAGCTGAACCACATTAAAAAAAAAATCCATAGTGTACAGTGATATCTATTGATCAATCTTGACATAATTTCTAGTATTCGCAGTTTCCTCAACAGTCTAAACCAAGAAATACACATTACAAAAATATTTTTTTTTACGAGCGTGGAAGCTGTGGTTGTGTTCCTAAGGGGATGACTGAAGTTTTGGGTTGTATACCATAGTTTCCCAACCAGTTTTTACTACCGCCACCTTTTAAGTATAATGATTCTAATTTTTCTATATTTGCTGCCATATTTGTCATCAGCAATCTTAACTCGCCGCGTTCAACTTTTGATAATCTTTTTTCTTTTCTCAGTCAATAACTGCTACACACATGTGATCATTAAAATGCAATGAGCAGTCTGGTGGCTCGGAGGTTAAGTCCTCTGACTGAGATCGAAAGGTAGCCGGTTCGAATCCCAGTCTCGGCGGGGGTTTTAATAGGCCCTTAAACCGACGTTCACCTCTGGCTCAGCTTGCTGTGTAATCCAAAGGATTGATCGGCCGCATAGTGACAGTGATTATGATTCGCCGCGCAATGCAGATCTCGTCGTGGCTAACCTAACCCAGCAATCTTACCAGCATAGGAGAGCTACAACTTAACGTGGAATCCGAAGCACAGAAGCATTCTGGTGTACTTCACGTTACATAGAAAGCTGTTCCAGAAGGGAAGGTCGGGTTGAGAGCCTTCGAAAATCCCAGCCGAGACCTAATTCGAACTGAGGACCTTTCGATCTCTAGTCAGCCCCCTTATCCACTGAGCCATGAGACCGCTCTTTAATGGTATTAATAAAGTGTTCTACACTGAAGAGCCAAAGAAAATGGTATAGACATGCGTATGCAAACACAGAGATATGTAAACACTCAGAGTACGGCGCTGCGGTCGGCAACGCTTATGTAAGACAACAGGTGTCTGGCGCAGGCATTAGATCAGTTGCTGCTGTTACAATGGCAGGTTACCACGATTTAAGTGAGTTTGAACGTGGTGTTATAGTCGCCGCACTAGAGATGGGACACAGCATCTCAGAGGTAGCGATGAGGAGGAGATTTTCCCGTACGACCATTTCACGAGTGCACCGTGAATTTCGGGAATACGGTAAAACATCAAATCTCAGACATCGCTTCGGCCGGAAAAAGATTCTTCAAGAATGGGACCAACGACAACTGAAGAGAATCGTTCAACGTGACAGAAATGCAACCCTCCCGCAAACTGCTGCGGATTTCGGTGCTGGGCCATCAGCAAGTGTCAGCGTGCTAACCATTCAACGTAACATCATCGATATGGGCTTTCGGAGCTTTACGCCTCGCCTGTGCTCATCAACATCGGCATTGGGCTGTTGATGATTGGAAACATGTTGCCTGGTCTGAGGAGTCTCGTTTCCAGTTGTATAGAGTGGATGGACGTGTTGGGGTATGGAGACAACTTCATGAATTCGTGGACCCTGCATGTCAGCATGAGACTGTTCAAGCTGGTAGAGGTTCTGTAATGGTGCGGGGCGTGTGCCGTTGGAGTGACATGGGACTCCTGATACGTCTAGATACAACTCTGACTGGTGACACGTACGTACGCATCCTGGCTGATCACCTGCATCCATTCATTTCCATTGTGCATTCCGACGGACTTGGGGAATTCCAACAGGACAATGCGACACCCCCACACGTCCACAATTGCTACAGAGTGGCTCCAGGAACACTCTTCTGAGTTTAAACACCTCCGCTGGCCACCAAACTCCCTAGACATGAACATTATTGAGCATATCTGGGATGCCTTGCAACGTGCCGTTCAGAAGAGATCTCCACCTCCTCGTACTCTAACGGATTTATGGACAGCCCTGCAGGATGCACGGTGTCAATTCCCTCCCTTCAGAGATTAGTCTAATCCATGCCACGTCGTGTTGCGGCACTTCAGCGTGCTCGCGGGGGGCCATACACGATATATGCAGGTGTACCCGTTTCTTTGGCTCTTCAGTGTATATCTTCTCTAATAATTATTTGTGTCAAGATGAAATTTTTCTGAGAACTGCATTGTTAAAGGTATTTAACCAAACCCCCTGTAGACACCTTGGATAAACACTCTGGAAAGAAACCTATAGAGGAGAAGAACAGAAGTACTAGTTGCAAGATACATTTCGAAACGTCCTCATGGAAGTTATTGCCGTCCGAAGCACTACTATAATAGCAAACCTTAAAGGAGTGAAACAGACCATCAACTGGTTTAGTGGTGATAAACCGCAGTACCCGTAGCAGACGGGAGACTGGCAGCTGAAGCGCTTTTTGTCGCCTCTGAGGCCGGCGTATTAAGTGAAACCCACTCATCTACCAACGGGCGACCTGACATTGACTACACTTTCACTGTGGTCGGTTATTAGGGCGAGCACTAGACCGAACAGTGAGCGGCCTGCAGTGAAAACGGAGACGTGAAACTGACCTTGACTGCGAATGCGGCAAGTCGTGCTTCCAGGTGCTACCAAAATTGTAGGAGATAGAACAAGCAAGATGAGCAGGAGTAGAGAGATCTGAATCAGCAACCTATATCTCCTCTAACCTTTTTTGAGGCTAATACGAGGCGCGTCCAGAAAGTAAGTTCCGTTTGGTAATAAAATGAAATTGTACACTGATACAGAAGAAATTTTTATTGCACAAAATTCTACAACTCTTAAACTACTTTTCCACATAACTGCCGAAATTTTGCAGGCGTTTGTCATAGCGTGGCACCAGGTTTTGTATACCTTCTTCATAGAAATCTGCCGCCTGTGTCTTCAACCAGTTGGAAACAGTTTCTTTCAGCTCGTCGTCATTGGTTAAGTGATGACCGCCAAGGAAAGACTTGAGACGTAAGAACAGATGAAAGTCTTGCCAGTTCTTCTGTAACCAAAGGTGGACGCCCACTTCGTTCTTAATCGTGCACATCACTACGCCCGCCATTGAACTGTCGGACCCATCTTCTCACCATCGAATCACTCATCGCATTTGGTCCGTAAACATCGCAAATTTGCCGATAAATTTCACTTGGTTTCACTTTCCTCGCATTCAGAAACCGAATCACAGACTTGATTTCACAGGCGGCGGGATTTTCAATCAACGCCGACATTTCAAACAAGCACAACAAAGCGTACGTAACTGACAGCGATCTCCAAATGGCACACGTTCTTCCCCTTGATACACATCGTCCACAGCGCATGTGCGGAACTGCAATCGCAGCTCTGCAGCGGAGATAAATTGAAACGGAACTTTCTTTCTGGACGCGCCTCGTATAACCATATCGTCACTTCTCTGTATTCATCACATACCGCATTAATAGTTATACCGACTATGAATTGCACTAAGGATCAAGTTGGAGATTTTTCCTCCAGACCAATGATCTACCAGGCGCAATTAGACAGCTGTTAGATAAGTACTTTGGAGACGCTCTCTTCTAGGAAAACAATGCGACTGAAGTTTGTTTTACGTCTTCACGTGGCAAGGGTCACCTGTTAGAGTTCTGCCTTGGACATGAGTGGTATTAATTAAGTGTTGTGTTGATCTAGAGTTTTCCTCACTATAGTGTTCCGCAATCACATGAGCAAGTACTGATACAATAGTTAGTGACAAAATAGCAGTATAGACCAAACTATCTTAGTTCTAGTGCCAAGGTCATAGGAAGGGGATATGGAACTGTATTTCTATCCAGCGCATCCTTTCACCCTCAATGATTTTTTTTCCCCCGTTCCCCTGAATTTATAGATCACTATCGTGATATCCGTTCAGTACTTGCTGCATGCCACCTGTCCAGTGACATTGTTTAACTTGTTTATTTCTGTATATAGTCTAGTCGATGAGTGTAAACATCCGCCTAACTTTCCTGAAGATCAGGATTCTCCACCAGGTGTAAGGTTTCTTATGCTGATTACTGTTACTATCTTGCCACGACTCTGCAAAGAGTTTTCAGTATTATTTAAGTTAATAATTAGCTTCTAGGATGATGATGGCTTTTATATCCAACACAGTCTCCTATAGATATTTATAATCTAGGTTCTTGCTTAACGACGATTCGCAATTACAAACAATCAAAAAAAGCGAGGCAAGAGTTAGAGTTAGGATACCATAATCTAAAGACCTTCATAAATATGGTTGTGTCACATCGGATAGTAATAAAAAAAAAAGTCAAAATCAATATTTTACATATTCAGCTAATTCTTAGTCGTGTGATAGATAGTTATTGTGTATTAGCGACTTTTTCCATGAGGAGAATTGGATCGTTTTTCCCATTTTTTCCTCCAAAATACTTCGAACGGGCATTTTAAAAGAATAACAAATATTTCTCTTAAAAATTCTGTTAAGACTTCTGAACACGATGTTAAACCCGGTTAATGATATTATACGATCAGAAATCGGTGAGATCAAACGGCGATTAATCAGCAAGTTCATCTGCGTTTTACGCACAAATGTGGAGCTTCCCAACTATATCGGCTGCAGGCGGCCGCTGCCATAGTTTTGACATTGTCCGCAATTCATACCAGTAGCTAGCAATCTCTGCTATACTGTGAATAGTTAAGTCGTGGTATTATGGAGAAGTATATACATTTTTCTGTCACAGAGTATCGGCAATTCTGCTTTCCACCGCTCTCCAAAAATATATAGCAATTTTAATGGATTATCTCTTATATCCGAAAAGTTATGTTATTCATTGCTTAATGGATGGTATAATTTCTTGTAGCTTATGTTGAACTGTTAACCTAAGCCTAATGTTTAGCTGAATTTATTCTTATGTATTCATTCTCTATTACTTTAGTTAGTTCCGTGATCCTGAGGCTAGTCGATGTCTATATCATTACAGAAGTTGATTTGCAAGGTGAAACAGTTCTGCTACTTCCAGTGTTTAGAAATCAGGACAACGTTCGCCTGCATTGCGAACCATTTGACATTAATATCTGTGTGACTATACGCCAATTCCAATTCGTATATTGCCGATCGTGAAACGAAGAGTTTATGCATCGCATCATGTGGGTGTTGACAGAATATGTCAATCTTATCACTTACTGTTTCTCGAGTCACCACTGCAAATCTTTATTCCATCCTATTTTAAAATTTTAACTAACCACCTCTTATCGTGTTTTATTGAACTGTTATTGGGTGCAACAGCTAGCGCACAACTAATTTACACGGGTATGGAGTGGTTCCCAGGTCACGAATTTAATATCATACAAAGAAGTAATAATGAATAGACACAAAATAATACATGAAAAGTAGAACAATTGTTTTATCAAAGAAATATTTTGAGAATTTTTAGTCATCTTACTGTCGATTTAAACCAATAATGCATTGTACAGTGACAAATCAAAAAAAATTAGGAACAAAAAAGAATGATTTCTTAGGGTCACGTGATTTGATATAGATAAAATACTAAGTTGTCCTTTACTAGACCTTAAGGATTCGCTTTGCAAAATATGAAGCATTTCTCTTAAGTTTGAAGCGAGGTAGAAGTATTAAACACTATATAGTGTGGCGTATAGTGTAAAGGCGTTATTCAACCCACTTATTTATATACTCAGAAGAGAAGTGCATGTTTCTTGCCACAAAACCAGTTTTTAGGTACTGTGCTAGTGTTGTCCCCAAACTTTTAATACTGTGATGCGAAACGATAGCGAAATAGATTTCACTTCCAACCGTTTTGATTATCGCTTAATAGGTTTCCTTCTCTTGTAAGCTATGAGAATTCTTTGATGGATTCAAATGTCCACTCAAAATCTTGAATTACGTGGATTTTCCAACAAATGATAGCAGTACTATCGTAACTACTATAGTCCTAATGAAACGAATACGTTATATATGTAATAACTTCGTTAAAACAACCTGCAGCGCCTAATTCCTTTGCTTCGGGAGAAAATCTCACAAAATTCTTTTCCGCACTAAAAACTCGATATCCGATTTCTATATATTAGTTTCTGCAGTTCTGTTACCCGTAATTTCTTGAAAGTTTGATCGACAGACGTATGTTCAATGTACTAAATTAACCATATTCATGAAAGATCGTTCAACTGTGGAATAAAAATTTTTGCACGGTTGGTACACACGCCCCGGGCTATCGTGTTTTGGCAAAGTAATGAACTTCGCCGACTTCCTCAGCCACCCTGCCACTCCGGTGGCTGGCAAGAACCTCATTAAAAACGATCTGTCAAGCACCCGTAATGCGACCATGAAAGCAGACTGAATTTCGGGACTTAAAGTGCCTCTCATTAACGAAGTCCTTCATATTGAAACAGATTTAACTTTTACTTTTTTAAACTGTAATGTCAGTGAAATTCTAAGGTTTACTTATACTCGCATATTATCTTGGAAGTCAATCTATACTAGTATACACTAATGTTATAAATGCGAAAGTAACTCTGTTGCTCTGTCAGTTTGCTACATTTTCACGATTAAACGGCTTAACCGTTCTTGATGAAATTTGACAAGGAAATACTATGATGCATTGTGAAGGAAAAAGAAAAAAAAATTCTGGATAAATAACGTATTTTTAATGAAATTTTGAAAATTAACCGAATAGTGACAGACAGACGTATAACATGTGTAAATTTATGTAATGTTATATCGTCGCTCAAGCTTTGTTTATCTCGCTGTCAGTTTGTGTATGGTCCCCTTCTTATTATTACGATTCCGTGGTTTTTAGGACATCTTACGTAACTTTCGGCTTTCCGTGTACAATTCTAGCAATAAAATGCTTAGTCCACGCGTACGAAGTCACTTGTAAAAGCCAGCTGTGAAATAAAATTTTAGTACCTCACGAAATTTAAAAAATTATCATTTCAGTCCAAATTAGTAGTGTGTTGTTATTGTTTGACTGTTTGTAACATAACAACTAATTTTCGGCTTTCATAAATTATTTCTGAATCATTTCGGCAACTACAACTATACACCAAAATTTACTTTCAAATCAGATAAAGTGTTATTGGAGTTAAAATCTTTCTAAAATTTTCAAATAATTCTTTTTTTTATTTCAAGTAGCTATGGGTCTATTTTAATTAACAAATGCAGTTATTGGATTGATAACAAACAAATTAACTATTCTGTAATCTTGTCTATTTTCCAGACATTGGTCGTAACTTTAAACCCATATATATATATTGTTAGCAATGGGACATATTCACCATTACGACATACATCTTCAAGAAGACCCTCATAAAACGATCATTACCTTAATTCTCAAGGAAACGTATTTAGTGAATAGAGTAATTTAGTAAAATCTGGAAATACCAGTTTTGCTTGGCTATATAAATATTAATGGTATTTAGAAATTTTGTGTTATAGCTTATACAAGTTTATAGCGTTACACTGAGCGAATATCGTATCTATTTTATGTGAATAATTTTCATTATTACTTTTATTATATCTTTAATTCAGTTAGAAATATTTTTTCTGATTTTCTGCATACGAACCACGTGTCCCATCTTTACGGACCACGTGTTGAGAAACGCTGTTACAGATGTCTAGTCTTGTTGCGATTTTCTGGAGCTCTCTACTGTATTCTCGTTCCGTGGCAACGTAAATGTTTGAGATTGTAATCAACTATCCACCTTTCACAGAAAAACTTAAGCTATTAGTACACGTTGTAAGTTAATAACAGTACATCCACAGTTAAGGTAAAATACGATTTATTTTTCCACTTTCAAGACAAAATATTCCCTCACCGGTGTCACAAACCAAAATTCTGTAACAGACTTATCACCTGTAGGTTTCAGAGTCCGTGGAAGAGAAGCATTCACTCGATTCTGACTGAGGTCATAACTTGCATGTCTACAACAACGAACCATCACCGTTCAACTGTCATTTCACGACTGTTTCTCTCCCATCAGCCACTGCATGATTGCACAATCTACAGTTACCTTTGAATGTACATGCAAATATATGCAACCCTCACGTTACAGTACCATTGCTGATGTACTGCTCAAACGTGTATCATTGCTTAACGTTGCACGAAATGTCTTAGAATCTAATAATTCTTCTATTACCTGTTATTATCTGATAAGTTAGTAAACAACTTTAGAGATTATCGATCAATTTTGCAAGGCACTAATGCCAACAACGTTTTGTTACAACCGAGCGTAGTGGTGTAACGGTTAGCGTTCTCGCCTCGCATTCGGGATGGCACCGGTTCGAATCCCCGTCCGGGCATCCAGATTTCGGTTTTCCATGGTTTTCCAGATGGCTCCAAGCAAATGCCGGGACGCTTCCTTCAAAAGGATGGCCAAATTCCTTCCCTTTTCTTGCCTCCATCCTTTCCCGTCTATAAAGACCTCGCTGTTAAGAGACGTTAAGCAGTTTAAATAAAAGTTTTTGTTACATTACAATACGCAGCACCAGTTTCAGATTTTTTTTTTAATCGGCTCTCATATAAACGTCTATGACAAATGGCAGAATCAAAAAGTAGCTCTGAGAACTTGCTTGGATGACCGCTCACTCTGCTTACATTCAACAGTAAAAAGTTTTTTAAGCTGTTGGCACCGATTTCATGGTCTTAACGCTCACATCAGATCCAAATAAAATAAGCGTAACACTTGCAGCCAGCACTGTGGTTTATTTATACCTGTCGACAGTGGTGCAGTATGTAACATCTTGCGTCACAGCTATGTGGGCCGAGTGAACGAGTGCTTGTTTTGTGAGGTGAGAAGTGTGCGATCCTTTCTAGCGCAGACGCTGGGCCGTGAACAGGCAATAAAACGGACGGTAGCCAGCGAAAGGGACTGCGTGGGTTCTGAATGCGGGCCGCGGGCATGGGATGCACCTGTCTCTCCGGACCAGTTACACAACTGCTTACACTCAAGGCAATCTTCTCCCGACCAGAACTTTCTATAAACGGTCAAGCGGCTAAGTAGTGTCCCAACTGTGGTGCAGAGACGCCAGTTCCAATCTTCTCACGGATGAATTTTCATACCCAGCCTGGTTGGTGAACCGGTTATCATTCGGTCATGGGGTTCGGAATCACTCGTGTTCGTTCCCCTGTCCGGCCTTTCAGATTTCAGTTTTTCATGGTTTTAGAGAGGGTGCAAAAAAGGGCTACTAGATTTGTTTTTGGAAATAATCGTAGAATGCAATCAGTGACAGATATGAGAAAGGAGCTGGAATGGGATTCATTGCAAGACAGGAGGAGGATGAGGAGGGTCATGGGAGTGTACAGGGCGTTTACTGGCGATGTGGCATGGAAAGATATTGCAGTAGGTATGAAAAGTAGTTTATGGAAGGGGAAAGATGACCATGACCACAAGTTGGCACTGGATTTCAGGCACAAGGATGTGGGAAGATTTTCTTTTTTAGGTAAGGGTGTCAGGGGTTGGAATGAGTTACCAAGGGAAATGATGACTAACTTACCAAAAACGTTAAAAGAATTTAAAGTTAAAATTTGTAGAGGGCAAATGTAGGTGGGTGACGGATAGAGGGAAGTTGGGTGTGTAGGGAAATTGCCACCGGAGCGTGTGCTCCTTTGCGATTAAATTAAATTAAATCGCTTGAATGACCGGTTTTTCAAAAGGCTATAGCTGAATTCCTTTCAGCACCTGGCACTAATTACCACTATGTCTACTACCCTTTAAGCACTAATAACAAGAAGAAACCGAGTATTGAAGAGAATGTTTTCAGTAAAACAAGGACACTAGAATAATCCGTCGTTCTGATTTCATGGTAAGCTTTACGTCTCCTTGTTCGGTAAACCCACAATGATAGGTACAGCCTAGTCAGAGAATGAATATGAAGTGAGGTGAAATTCTTTTATATTGTTCTTAACTCAACAGGAAATTGCTTTTTTCACAGTTTTTTCTATAACTCCGGTATTATATATATTTCAGCATGAAAATTCATATATTGCAACAATACTCTATTTTAATGATACTTCTAAGGAATAAATTAAGTTTTTGTATTACTATCAGATTGCGAGGAGGACTTTTTCTCCGACTTTTAGGTGACTGTCAGAACTAGCATTTTCTCCACACAACAAGCCCAGCATTATTCATCCTATCCAACTATAAGGGTTACTACGCGCTTGTAAATATCTCTAGTCAAGATCCAGAAAGTTGGCTGAATCTTTCCGCAGGAGGTGAACTAGGCTAGATATGTAGGTCGACTAGTTCTCTTTATTCGTGTGCTTAGGTGTTGTTGTATGTGTGTTGATATCGATTTAGTGTTAAAACCCATAAAAACTGAGCTACGGAAACTGGGAAATCAGATGCCAAACAATTCAGTCCTACTCTTCTTTAGATTATCAAGTTTAGCATTCTATCATAAAAACGGATCAACAGTGTCGTACACCTTCACTCCATACGATATGTGGAGAGCTTTGCGAATTAACTTGAGCATTCCGCACACAATCTCATGATCACAAATTGTGCACCACCATTGTTCCAACCTGGTTGGCAACGCCCATCAAGTGATGAAAACTCTTTTTTTTTAACTGCTTAACGTCTCTTAACAGCGAGGTCTTTAGAGACGGGAAAGGATGGGGGGGCAAGGAATGCGAAGGAATTCGGCCATGGCATTTTGAAGGAAGCATCAGGGCATTTGCCTGGAGTGATTTGGGAAACCCAAATTTGGATGCCCGGACAGGGATTCGAACCGCCGTCCTCCCAAATGCGAGGCCAGAACGCTAACCGTTTCACCACCACACTCGGTGAAAACTCCTTCCATCTCGGAGACTCGAATCAGCTAATCCAATGTCGGGCATTGGACTTCGTGATGGTGTTTCAGTAACCGTAGGCAACAAGGCTGCTTTCCCAGTGACTTAGCAGACAATGAGTGTGATCCTAGAAACTTTATCGTTTTCTTAAAACTTGTAGTCTTGTACAAGTATTTGAACGATTCTTATTTACTTCTGTGCTCTTGTCATATAACGCTCTTGTTTAGACCCCTAGTTTCGTAGAGATAATTAAACTGCCATCATTGACATGGAGGTGGTTGAGAGGAGTGGCTCACCGTCAATCCTTATAGAGGATTTTAGGTCGTTTCCAGTACTCATTCAGACAAAGACACGTGTGGTACTCAGCCTACACTTCAAACTTTATATCTTAGATGAATAGAACAACACAAAACAAATTTGCAGATAGTTTATATGTTTCGTAGACAGATTGCAAAATCCAATAACATTGCTTAAAAAATTGTGTTCTTTGATCCTGGTAACCAAACAAAGAAATTAGTTACTCCAAAAAGAAATTTAAACAATGAAATTCACTTAGTTCGAAACGGATTGCAAAAATGTTGAGTGTTCATAGAAAAAGAGAAAGTACGCTACAATTCCTGTTAATATTTCTTGAAGTACAAAGCAACATGAAATGGGACTTGCACATAACCTCCGTCGTAGGCAAAGCTAATTCTAAGTTGCGATTCATAGGTCGTATTTTGAGGAACTATAATGCTCAAACAAAGGAGATAGCGTATAAAACACTAGTGCGTCCGCATCTGGATTACTGTTGTGGAGTTTGGGATCCGGGTCGCAAGGGCCTGATCGACTCAGTGGAGAGGGTGCAGAGGAGGGCCGCTCGATTCGTGACTGGTTGTTACAGCCCTTATGAAAGCGCCACAGAATTGATACATAAATTTGACTGGGATAGTTTGGAAGACAGATGACGTAGTTTGCGTTTGAATGTATTGGAGAATATGCAAAAATCTTTAAATTATGAGTGCAATGAAATACTTCTTCCGCCATCCTGTTTAGGTCGCAATGACCGGAGGGATAAGATTCGAGAAGTAAGATGGCGTAGCGATGCTTTTATGTATTATTTCTTTCCTCGTGCTATTCGGTATTGGAATGCGCTGGTTTAGGATTGGTGCATAGCAACCTCTGCCACCCACAATGTTTGTGATTTGCAGAGTATGAATGTAGATGTAGAATATTGCTGCATTTGCAGGTAAACGTGACAGTAGAGAAAACTGCTAAATACTACTACAATACTAAATGACATTTGGGGGATATCCTCAATTAGAAACTAAAGGCAGCAAGACAAGAGTTTGAAGTGAGTATAAATGACTGTAATACGTAACAAGATCCTTAATATCAAAATCTTATGAGATGTAATAAAAGAAACCAGTGATTTTTGTTATGTAAGATATAAAAATATATATTGTGACTGAAGAAACGATGATGCTAAATTCCTATTAGCACCAGCAGGAAAGAAATTATTTAGAGCCACAAAAATTTTCTTATGAAGCATTGCTGTAGCTGCCATTAATTCCTAAAACTTCACGGTTGCAATTTAGGACATCATGGAAGCATAGATCCTGCTCTGAGGAATATGACAGTCAAGGGAAAATAAAAAGATTTTGAATACCTTATTACAAATATCATATAATTTCATACCTCTGAAACATAAATTAATTCGCATTAAATATGTGTTTCTTCCTTTACAATTAGATAAATAGAGCATTGCTGCGACTACTTCACCAAGAAACAAATATTTGTCATCACTCTGACGCTATATATAGAATGCCGATAGACTGAAACTTCAGTTTCTTGGCGAGACTCAAGACATATATTACTGAAAACATCTCTAGGATGGGATCGGAACTCTACGAGATGACCCGCGAAAAAATTGCAGGAAAGATTTTGTTCCAGCTGTTTCTTATTCCTTAATGAATTTTAAATAAAATACATGTGATGTTGAGACCTAATACCATGAAGCCAGTGTAGTGGTCCGCAGTGTTGGTACCACCGCCTGATGGTGGAGTCCGTTCGCAGGTCCGCTACCCGTGACCTGGCCCCTGACCTAACAACCAGTTCTGCCGACCGCCGCAACTTCCGCACGTGAGGCCCCTGTGTGTATGCACACCGCCTCGCTTCTTGCAGCACAAGAATGCCGCTCTGCCCTCATGAGGAAGAGCCAGCGGGCACCAGGGGTTACGTCGACAATGTGTGACGGCCGACTTGTAGACAAAGTACCTTCCACGGTCCGCTCCCTGCACAGAACGCCGTGGCAGCTCCTGATGCCTGTTGTGCTATTGACATCAATCAAGGCTTGACCAGGACATTCAGATTCTTCGGTCATCGCCGTTTCAATCAATCAAATTGACTCACCAAGATTCGGTTAATGCTCCACCAGTCAACTACGCTCAGACTCGTTTCAATATCACGCGTGATTCAGCAGGTCAGAATTTTCTCCCTTCTAGCAGTCATGAATCTACTAAGCACACTTTTCTGTTACACTTCTTCTGTTTACACTACGAAACACAATACTACTGTAGCCTAAAAAGCAAATGAGATTAGGAAAAGAGAGAGAGGATTTGATTCGGACTCACTTGGTTTGACTCGGCTGATGTGAAAGTTTGGAGATCACCAACTAGATTCATCTTGATTCGGACTGATTCTGATTGACTCAGATTAGTTTAGTGAGAAGGGACCCTTACACCTCCTCGAGTTTATTAGAAGAAGCAAAGGAACGTGAAAATATTCGCAAATTGACTTTTAAGAAACCATCCATTTATTCGCCTAGGGCGATTTCCAGAAGCCATGCAAAACAGAAATCCGGATCGCCGGATTGGGATTTAAATCCGCGTTATCCCGAATGCCAGGGTGAGAGTTACAATTCACCCACATGGTTTGAACATTAAGAGTTGAGTTCGAATTGTTCTCTGCATACAGTGTAAAAATTTAACACTGTAGAAGAAACATCACAATGTCAGAGCAAACATAATACGGGATATGGTTTTTGGTCAAATTCCGGCTTTCTGGTCAGATTCCTGTATTAGAGTTCCGTAACAAAAGCGAAACCATTTTAATTTCGTCATTTCCATTCGTCCAAATGCCATAACCTTAAATTCTGCTATCTTTGCATCGTTTTCTGGGTGAAATTTCAAAGAAATACATGTTTTAAAAATCACAAATAAAATATGTTGACAAATAAAATTTACTTTTTTGGGTTAACATCTCGTTGGTGATTGCTTCGAAACTTAAACTACCTGACATGCAGTTATAATGTCTGTCGTTGGTATTGATCTGCTTTATATCTTTTATTTTTTACTTATGACTTTACACATCGTCGACGTCGAGGTCATTAGAGGCGTGATGATACTGGGGACAAGGAACGTGAAGGAATTCGACCAAGGCCCTTTGAAGGAAGCATCCCGGCATTCACCCAGAGTGATTTGGGGAAACTATGGAAAACCCAAATCTGGATTTATGTAGATGCAGTTTACCAAAGAATTTAGTCTGGAATTGCTGCGAATAGTTGCATTTCGTGCCATTGTTTCGTTCGTATTGCTCAATATTCCAAGTATTCAAAATGAAACGGCTAGCTGTTTGGCCTGATACCGGTTATCCGGCCATCCTACAAGCCGGATAGCCGGATATTCCGCAACCGAATATCCGGCTGAACGTTGTTATTTGAGGTTAGGAAAAATAAAAATGATGTCAATAAAGTAAGGATCACCTATTTGGGAATATTTTGATATAAATAATTATAATAAGTTTTCGATTTTGAATTACTTTTCATGAGGCACGTTTTGATGCGAAGTTGGAATAATTTCATTTTTCTCTTTGATGACTTAAAGAAATCACAATGACGTTTTTTTTCTGCCTTCGACCAGATACCTCTGCTATGACAAATCATCTGAAAATGAAACATCCAGTAAACTTTCATGAAATGAGGAAAACTACAGTCGCTATCGTGCCTTTACCGCCTTTAGCCATTCCCGTGGCAAGTTCGTCTTCGACAACGAAACATAAGCATTTGACTATATCAGAATCGTTTGGAAGAAAATTAGTTTGGGATGTAAACGATAAAAATATCATTAAGTTATTGCAGGAATCGTTACACTAGATAACGAGCCGTTATCTATCTTAGAAAGAAACGGATTTTCCAGTCCCCTAGAACAAGCTATACACCGCTATAAATACCGAGTCTTACATATATTTCACCTAAAAAATGAACCTGACTACTTCCACAAAATTTATGAGAAAATAAAACGAACATTTCAGGTGCTCTCGCTGTTTCTGTGACTTCTCGATCTGTTTACACATCAATTTGATGAATTTCACATGTCATGGGTATCTTCTGAAGTCAAACCAGAACATTGGGGTTTTGCTATGAAGCATTTCCCTGGTTCTCACCCTGGAGAAAATAAAGCAATCTAACCTAAAAGGATCGCAAATCGTTGTGCTATTGACCAAAACAAAATACATTTACTCATTCATGACAGTGGTGCCAACACGATGAAGAGTGTACGCGTGGATGAGTATGCTTCTGCAAGATGTTTCATCCATTTGCTTCAGAGAATTTTAACTGAGCCACTGAAGATGCAGCCTAAGGTGGCAGGAATGTTTGTTAGTGGAAGACGTCTCGTTAAGCACTTTAATCGTTCGAGCTTAGTTCAAGAAAATGACGATTCAAAAAGTAAAATTCACCCGACCGTCAGATGGTGCCAGATATCAACACGAGATGGAATTCTAACTTTTATATGACAGAGTTCCTGTTGGAACAGAAAAGTTCTATATCGCTATATGTCTCTGATCCCGGAATACACACTAATTTGACGAGTAAACAGTGGTGTTTGGTAGTAAAGTGCGTTAAGCTATTGACGCCATTTGAAGAAATAACAAAAATAACACGTTCTGGTCTCTATTGCAATTCCGAAGTAATATCACAAGTTTCTGCACTAAAACAATATTTATATAACTTTTAGAAAGCATAAAGAACTCCTGACTTACCATACATGAGATCCCCTTTGAAAACTGAATTAAAAAGTTGTATCAGCTCCTTAAGCGAAGATTAAAATTACTTGATTGCGTCATTCCTAGAGCGAAGATTCAAGATAAATTGTTTGGGGTTTGCTGAAGCTCGTGAGAAGATTCTATTGGAATATTTCAAAAGTAGCAGTTCATCCTCAATCGCCGTTAAAAGGAGTAGAAGGGACGAGACAAAATAAACTGTGACTAACGAAGCTCACGACACGTTTTGGAACTTTTTTTTTAACGAGATCACGATCAAAAAAAAAAAAAAAAAGAAGAAAAAAAAAAATGAGATTGAATTTTATGCAAAGTCGTCTCCAATTGATCGGAAACAACATCCATATTCGTTGGTCAGCTAATGCGACAAAGTACCCGAATTTGACAAAATTTGCTAAATTTTTTTTTTCAACTTCTTGCAGTGGTATATACCGTGAAAATTTTGTTTGAATCAGGCCTTGTTCACGAGGACATGCAAGACTGATAATTATCTCTTATTACAGAGAAATTGGTGTTCATTTAGTAAAAGAACTAATTTTTATGTTAAAAACTATAATAAACGGTATTTTGATTTGAAGACATAGTGTTTTTATTGGTGTTTAAATTTATTATACACTTAGCATTTGTGAATTTAAAGAAAATTTTATGAAATTTTCGTAATTTATTGATAATCCGATATCCGCCGGATATTGACCTACTATCCCGTATCTGGCTGGATAGTAAATATTGGTCGATCTGATCCTAATATGTTATTCAGTTTACAGCATGAGGACATACGGACTTATGAATTATTATTATGATTTACCAGTAAGGCATATCCTACAAGTAAAACCATGATCTTATATACAGATCTGAATTATTCATTGATATAATTTACTCAAAATGAATGATGTGAAGACATCCTCATTCGAAAAAGATAAAGCTAAAGGATATGAATTTATGGATTCTTTTTAGCGGTTATTGAAGACAATTTATAGCATATTCGAAATGTTACAGTCTCCTTACTTGTAATATTATACAATACAAAGTGAGACAGGAAGTAACCTAGACTCAAAAATACTAATCTATCTGAAAATTTCTTGGCGTAGACGAAGGCGGCAATAAGAAATTTGGAATTCAAGAAAATTTATTGACAGTATATGCACAAACACAAAATTTTTTGAAACATTGTTGATTATTACTACTATGAATTATCGAAATCCCTGTTACAATCGACGCCGATTTTACTACCATTCTGTTATTTTTTCTTTTCTTTTTTCGAAATAGATATTTGATGATGTCATGGGTGAAGCTAAATACGAGCAAAATGTAGGAAACGTGGTCCATCTGCAATATAAAGCGAAATTTGCAGATAGTAAAATTAAAAACTTATTTGTATGAACTTTATATTCATGTATTATTATCGAATCCATTTGAGTACCGTTTCTAAAAATTTAACATTCCTTCTTTGAGCCAGCTAACGAAAGTCAAATTCTAGTCAGATTAACGGTTCAGGCGCCTTGTGAGAAACGACGTGCATATGAAATGAGCTATCTCTCCGCGCCGCATCCCGTTTCTGCAGACTGAGAATAACTTTGACTCAGAGGCTGTTAATTAATTTGAGGTAACAGCAATAGTTGCACGTTTCCCAGAAATTCATCATCTGCGATCTGCTCAGCTAAATTAATATTCAGTCATGTTTCATTCCGCGGATTGCGGTGCCCATCTTCCCTTATAGGTTTCGTAATTTACCAATTTTCGCTGATAACAGTTAAAAGGTTAAAGGTTGTTGACGTCCCAAAAGGAGAAGGAAGTCTTTCACCTTCCAGAGAAGAGCTTTCGCTGTTAACACGCTACTTAATCTCAAATTCAATCATTGCAGGCTAAAAATGGCAGAAAATTAGCAGAGATATTCTTGATAAACTAGAACTTTGGAGATAATGCCTCATATAGTAAAAAACTTAAATCAATGCATTCTAATCTAGTATTTCAAATGCTTATAGGTCAGGGCAAAGGCCATAGTTTACTCGTCAAAGAAGATGCAAAGCTGCGCTGTAAAATTTTGGTACACTGCACTTCATAATTTATGTGTCTAGAGCCACCGAATAAACTTTACATAATCAAGTCAGATAGATTCGCCAATTTAAAGGATACTGAAATGTATTAATCAAGGCTTCCTTTACAGAAATTTACTGTCAGAATAGCTGAAGATTCAACTTCGATAATTTTTCTACTGGCACTACAGATACTGCTACATATTTTGTTGACAAGATGAATCAAATGTGAACAACACTACTAAAAGTAAACTCTTTGTTGTATTAAAGCCTAAAGTAATTCGGCGGGTGAATGACAGAGTTTCCATTTGAGACACATTCAGTTCCTGTCGTTGGTGTACTTACAGTTTAACGTGGAGTTTGAGCTGCAGAACCTATCGCAGCATATTTCACTTCACGTACACAAAATATAGGTTTAAGTCATGTTATGTGTCCATAAATCTCCAGACTACCCTGAATTCCAATCCACGACTTTAGGTTGAAAAATTTGTTTTTCTTTTTACTTATTGCTTTACGCCTCGTCGACGTCGAGGTCATTAGAGGCAGCGGTATGGAACTGTGGACAAGGAACGGGAAGGAATTCGGCCATGGCCTTTTAAAGGAAGCATCCCGGCATTCGCCTGGAATGATTTGGGGTAACCATGGAAAACCCAAATCTGGAGGCCCGGACGGGGATTCGAACCAGCGTCCTCCCGAATGCGAGGCCAGAACAATGAGATACACGGCCATTCATGAACAGTTGTTTAATTTACAGCAAAATAAAACAATTATAAAACTTACCATCCACTAACGTCTACATATTTTTTCCGCGGGTATCAGCTACGCACTACTGCAACGTTAACAAGCGTTGAAGTATGCCATGCCTATTTCAACAGCCTTTGCATATAAATTTTTAGATTTACACGCTGTGCATGAATAATACCAGCAGTGGATATTCGACTACCAAACAGGTTGTGTGAAGATTTATTTTAAGGCTTGCGCAAACTCTTTCTTTTCGTAGATGCTAAACGATGCACAACGTTGCTCCTTTTTAACACCTATACCGCTCTTCCCTTGTAGTTTCTAGGTGTACACAATAAGTTAAAACTGTCTTGCCCGGCAAACGGTGTTTCCTATGAAGAACAGATTCTTAACAGTGAGTTCCTGGGATATCTAATGCTCCTATCAACCCCTACGTCTAATGTTAATGAATACTGTGATCTCTGAAGGTGTATTGTGCATGATACGTATGAGCACTGGCACTTAATTCGTATTATTACGAAAGGCACAGAGAAGTTCTCTACAGTTTATGTCCCCAGCTAACAGAAGAATCACCAGTAACAGCGGCCTCAATAGCACACGGCTCGTGAAGTTTTATTTCTGACGTGAATACGTCTTCTCCTGTCGGTACTGGGTAGCATTTCCGAATTACAAGCGACACGAAAACCGTTTATTATGAAACCACCAGTATTTAAGCTACGCAACCGACTGAACGGTGTTCGACAGAGAAAACTTTAAAGGAACATGTGTTATAACCAACATTTCTCCCACCCTAGCACGACGCGGGAAAAGAATGTGATTGGTTACGTAAAGAAAGTTGAAATCGATGCATGGCGAGCGACCTTATAGAGAAAACCCCATCCATTTGTCGTGTGACCAGAACCAAAATAATATTGCAGTCAATTAAATGCTCTACGGCAGATAATTTGAGACCATTTCCTGAAGGATACAACAATTTTTTTTTATCAAATGCCTCTGCAGCACGAATACGAGATGTGTTTGACCATATCTAAGCCTTTATGATAGGTTATTGTACACATTATTCAAGCTGTTGGTGATATATGCATATATATTTAATTTCGTAAGAAAGTAACTCATTTTTCTTAAGGTAGAGTTGTTTTTCTCTCATGTCTTTACGACACACTGACGGCACCAACCAGGCGGGAGAGAACGTGGAACAAGGAACTTGAAGGAACCATCCTGGTATTTGCCTGGAGAGATTTTTGGAAACAATGGAATTTTTTCTTATGGCTATACTCCTTGTCAACGCCGAGGACAGGGGACAAAGAATGGAAAGATTATCGGCCATCACCTTTTGAAGGAAGCATCCCAGCATTCGCCTGGAATGGTTTGGGGAAACCATGTAAAACCCAAATCTTGATGCCTGGACGGGGATTCGAACCCGAGGCCTCCCAAATGCGAGACCAGAGCGTTACCGCACACCCACCACAGTCGGTAAAACTGTGGAAGAACAGAAATCAGAATGTCCGGACAGGGATTGGAATCCGCGTCCTCCAAAATGCCAGGCTCTAGCATTACCGCTCATCCACCAGGCTAGGTACAGCACTTACCATAAATTTTATTGCAAAGATTGCTGTAATGGTTTAGAGCATATGTGTAATTTTTTTAAGGTCTGTAGAGTACGTAATCACAGGATGCTCGAATTGTACATTGCCGATTAATTAACATTGTGTACGGGCTGTTTATCGTAGTTTTCGAGTTTATATCTGATTTCTCGATCTTCTTCACAACGTGTTGCAACAGCCCTCAAACCTAAACTTAAATGGAATGGTATTTTATAAAGCATTTGTAGCAAGCTAGAGTTCGATTGGATTGGATCTTATATGTTTGTTTTGCAATTTACTGTAAATCAATGTATAAAGACTTTGTTTTATGAAAATAAATTATCTAGAGGCCATTTAATTTGTTTTAGGACAGAATTATGCAAGAGAATTGCTTAAATGTTTATAATTCCAAGTAGTAAGGCAAGTTACGATGTCTAAAGGACAATTTCCTACAGTTTAGAATAAGGTGAATAATTTTGTATTTAAGTATCTTTAATTTCAGTTTCTGACCATTTTGTATTGATTTTAAATGATTATGTATCAATTCTGATTGTTTTTAATATGTTTCCACTGTTTAATTATTGTTAATGTTCGAGAAATATCTGTCGAAATACTTTGAAGTGTTCAAGAAAGTTCGATGAAGCTTATATAAAGCAAACACCCGAGAAAGAGAAACAGTTTTCACCGACTCAATTTACGACAGCCAAGTACTGTATTGTCTGTGGAAGAAGTGTTGTATACAATCGCCGAATTGTATGTATGCTTGTAAACAGTATCTTTGACGTCGTGTTTGTAAAAATAAAAGCAAGTTTAAAGTGAACTGTATGATGGACTGGTTATTTATCAATTTAATTAAACCAGAAACAATCTAATAGTGTGGTTGAACGCCTGTCTGTCGAGGCAGTCTACTTGTGCACTCCTCGTCACAAGACATTACATTCTCTGAAGCCGGCTGCTTCGTCGCACAGTTACCGTGGCCAGTGTTCCGCAGAATGACTCAGGAGACCAACAAAGAGCCTACTTAGGAGCAATTTGAGTGAGCAGCCACTATTTCACCTCGATGTCCACGAGAATTCTCCTTGTACTTGTTTCGTCATATTGTTACTTTCTCTAGACATTAAAGTATAGTGAATCCATTCAATTCTTATTTAAATATTTCCACTTCGTAAAATGATAGTATATGATTACTTGAAATTGTTTTGAGTCTGCGTGTGTCTCTGTCTAGTCCATCATTCTTTTTTATGTTAAATTCTGCTACCAGATGGGCTGTGACCAATATTGTCCATAATTTCAATAATAAATGGAAGATCGAAAGTGTATCAAACAGTACACAAAACATGTAAGATTTTTTTTTTCGTTGATTTCTTCGTATAGTTTCTGAGGTGGACATTGGTGTCTTGTCCTAGCATCCATCTAGATGAATCCTACAAAACCATCTGAAGCCGTGATCAGGATGACTGCTACGCATGTAAAAACGTGTGAATCCATGCATGTCGTACGATTCGTAGATCAGTATGTAACATCAACAACACGTACGAAATTTAGCTCGACTGTTTGCAGTTGCGATACATGACACCAATGTTGACATGTACATCACCATCAACAAAATTTGCTGCAACACGATAACCAAATAGCCACGACAATAAATACTATGATAAACTAATAACCGCAGGAGAACAAACAATGTAAACGAATATTTACTTGTGAACTAAGAGAGTTTTTCTGATACTACAATAGTATTGGATTATTATCATGAACAATATTATGTAATGCCATGCCGTCAGCTAGGTTACTACCAATTTTTGTGCGATTCCCGCAGTTAATTGTAGTTGTTTTTATTTCAGAGCTAGCTGATACCCGTGACTTCATACGCGTGGATTAAGAATTTCTTTGCCAGAATTGAATACAGAAAGTTGTTGGTAGCGAAGGACTGGTCCCAAACAACTCGAAGTCGGTATAATATGACCGGAAAGCCAACACTATATCATTCTACCATCGAACATTCCTCTTGAAGAGAATCAATTTCCAACATATTTAAAAACAGAAAAACAAACGAAGGTTCAGGGATGTGGGGGAAAGGGGGGGGGTTTAACTAAGAGCAGCTTTATTTCAGCTTGGTCTATTCTTCTTTCTTCAGCATGAGCATCAGATTGTTGGGTTCTAATAACTTTAGCTGCTCGTGCTCTGCTAGAAATATACCGTAGGCCAGTTACGTCAAAAAAGAAGGAAAAATAAGCTGGTGCCAGAAACATTTAAGCAGCCACAATCTAATAGTAGAGAGAGAATTGACATCTATAGTAAATAAAACGTTTTGTGTCTAAACGAAATTTATTAACAAATCATACACTACCATAATGCGCGAGAAGCACCGTTTGAAAACTTCTCAAAATTTCGTGACTACCACTGTTATTCATAACGAAAATTTGTCCTGTGCCCTCTAAATCTATGGTACCTAAACTTTAACATTCAATCCGAACAAACGACAGTCCAGGTGTGACTCATACGATCAAAATCAATTTTTAAAAATCTTTGTTTCCATGCGGTTTTGAACCACTGACCACGCTACAAACATCAGTAAGCAAGCGCTTTAACCACTGAGCTACCATACCGCTATGACCACAGGTAGTACAGAGACTTACACGTCCTACGTGTATGTCTAACGCCGTTCAGTAACTTTTCAAAATTATATTACAGTATGTATTATTTATACAGAGAAAAGTATGATGGCATTCTGCGGAGTATCGACAGAAGTTAAGTTACGAATTTTTCGGCAACATTTCTATCGTTTCAATTACGATTTTCTCGTCTCCCAATTGTCCGATTTTAACCGGACAACTTCGATTCGACGGGAAATTTTTCTAAAAAATTGAGACAGTATTTTTCTCCATGTTTCAAAGGATATGTGTGCAACGTTTCATCGAGATCGGATGAAAACTGTGGATTTGTATGAAGAACAAACAAACATACATGCATACCATCATCATTTTATACAGGTATATAGATGGAATCCGAAAAAACTGACTGTCCAGGCATGGCTCATACAATCAAAAACAATTCTTAAAAATCTTTGCCTTCATCGGGATTTGAGCCGCAGACCACGGTACAAACACCAGCAAGGAAACGCGTCGACCACTGAGCTACCAGACCGCGATACTGTAAGGAACTACAGAGTCTTACACATTCTAAGCGTCGGTCTATGTTCGTTTCGGTAATTTTTCAAAATTAAATGACAATATGACGGGAAATTTTCCAACCAAATGTAGACAGTGCTTTTCTCCTTGTTTTGAAGGATATGTTTGCAAAGTTTCATCAAGATCGGATGAAAACTGTGGATTTGTATGAAGAACAAACAAACATATATACATTCATCTTTATATATATATATATAGATTATTTTCCTATCATTTGGAAAGACACGGTTGGGTCAGAAGGTGTGAGGTTAATACAACGTATGAACAGATTTCAGTAACTCAGATAAGCGACATCAACGTAGCTTTCAGTTTTTTCATCAAGGAGACGCAAGTAGTTGCCATTCACAACACATAATACATGGAACCTAACTTTTTTTTTTTTTGCTTATGGCTTTACGTCTCGACAACGTCGAGCTCATTAGAGGCGTGAAAGGATTGAGGACTAGGTACGAGAAGGAAATCTGCCAAGGCCTTTTGTAGAAAGCATCCCAGCATATGCCTGGAGTGATTTGGGGAAACCATGGATAACCCAAATCTAGATACCCGGATGGGGATTCGAACCTGCATCCTCCCGAATGCGAGGCCAGAGTGTTACCACTCACCCACCATGCTCGATTGAAGTCGAGGTCATTAGAGGGAGGAAAGAACTGGGGATAAGGGAAGGAGTTCGGCCTTGCCCTTTTGAAGGAAGCATCCCGGCTTTCGCCTGGAGTAAATGTAATTTATTAAGCTGTAAAATTATATGCAGATAGTTCAATAACTGTGTGGTGGAAAATAATTCATACAATACTTCGTATGAGCACTCAGTCCGATATGACTCATGTTTTTACATGTCAGGGGTAAAATATTATCTCATAATTATTTCTTCTCTAACTTTTTAGAACTAGTTTTTACAGTACCAAGTGAGATAACGAGGGGGAGGGTGACTCGTGTGATCTTAATAACCTAATGACAGGTTTTATTGTCTGCACAGTCCAGCCTTATCGTAGTAGCCAGCAATCCTACCGAGTATAGGGACCCTACATTTCAACGTGGTATCCCAACCCCGCGTGCGTTCTGGCGTACTTCACTTTACACACAGAGGTAAAGATCGGGTTAAGAGACTTGGAAAATCAGAGACCGGGATTCAAACCGGAAACCAATAAGACATCAGACCGCTCTTTCTACTGTATTAATAAACACTTAATGCGGTAATGGTAACCATTTTTTGGGTTATAATTATAATGTTATTTAAAAAACTCATACTAAGCACTTTATATTGACGTTACAATGACTGGTGTTTGAAGGATGAATTAAATTTCTAGTTATAAAGTTACTCTTAATTTGATAGTGATTTCTGGGTTTCGTTTATGGACAAAATGAAGTTTTCTTAGTTGCGTAAAATCTTCTCGAGTTTTCCACCGGGATAACGCGTCAATAAAAGTACAAGGCGACGTTTCGGAGCCTGCCTCTGGCTCCATCTTCCGGCGATGATGGAGCCAGAGGCAGACTTCGAAACGTTGCCTTGTGCTTTTATTGACGTGCTATCCCGGTGGAAAGCTCGAGAAGATTTTACGCAACTGACTCACCTAGATAGCCTACATTTTTTCAGTTTTCTTAGTTACTACTAAACGGGATAAATAGCAGTGTTAATTGTTACGCTGTCCGCCAAGGCCATAAGTAGAAATTAATATTAAAACACCCTGACATCTCATAATGATGTAAATATTAAACTCTCTTCTACACATTTCTTGGCTATTATTTCAAGTAACACAACTGAAACGTGAAAGTTCGTGTGCAATAAAGATTGTTATTGCAGTCGTAACTATTAGAAAGACAGCTAAAGTTGCGTATTTCTACGTCCTCGTTAGTGTTGAGAAACTTCTGAGCACACGCTGAATATCGATTGCAAAGACTCTTCACTATCTGTATTTCACAAAACCGTTTCGATTTTTTTCTGCTTGTTTACTCACATCTTGGGTATTAGACATCGTCGGATTAACACTGGTTTCCAAATACTGAGTCACTGCTATCTTGCAATATTTTATATGTGTTATCCCCAAATATCATGGTTTTAATAGCTTTTTGCTCTAACCATTGTAATTGCATAAAGTCGTTTTATCCACGTTAAATTTGATATAAAGACTTGAGCAACAATAATAAGCAGTGGCGTAACTATACCATTGAAGCCCGCTGCAAATTCATCGGATGTACTCCTCCCCTTCCTCCTGAGAACTGGATTTAGGGGTGGGGTGGAGGGGGGGGGACAAACCGGGGCACCCAATTTATGGGAGAAGTTTTTTAGCTCTACTACTGCCCCGGGTGGGGACTGTTGAAGGGGGACGGAGTCCTTCCAGGTGAGGACCGGGAGCCCCTTCCTGCTGGGGGCCCGTGGCATTTTGCCCGTCCTGCCACCCTGTTGCTACGCCTCTGATAAATTCCATAACAAATGCTTCAACGCAGTTTAATTCATAGAATTATTGACTAATGGTACCAGACAGTGTTATAATAAAAAGCTGGTCACAATTTATTGTTGATTTATGGCACATGAAAGTATAATCTCATATGTTTACACCGAGCAATATAGTCCTGTATATTTTATAACATTTACATGGATTTAATTATGGACTGAAACTAAATTTTCGAATTGTAGTTTTCATCATAGTGATGTATGGGCCATGAAATAATATTACGCATATAAATTCCTCGAAAAGTCCGAGGAAACTAATTTCTATATTATTAATATTTTCCTCTATATCCGACCAAGAGAACTGAGTGTTCTCTTGTTCTATGGCATATTAAAACTAACATAATTTGAAAATTATTACAGAGAGGTCGATAGCTAGAAGACAAGTTTTTAATCAAATCCACTCGGCTATAATGAAAGTGACATTTCATTGGAAAGCTTGAGTCCAGAACTTAAATAATTACAAACAATTCTACAAAGGTATATAATTTTTTTACCTTGATTAGGGCAACCTGTCAAACTTTGTGGTGAACTGAAGGATTTTTATCGTGGCCTTTTGAAGGAATCATCCTAGCATTCGGCTACAGTAACTTCAGAAAACTAAGGGAAACTAAAATCTGGATTGCAGGACCTGGCACCGAATTAGTTTGATCCCGAATACAGCTCGCAAAGACACTCTGGCCTCGCATTCGGAAGGACGGAGGACGCCGGTTCGAATCCCCGTCCGGGCATACTGATTTGGGTTTTCCATGATTTCCCCAAATCACTCCAGGTGAATTCCGGGATGCTTCCATGGCCGAATTCCTTCCCGTTCCTTATCCCCAGTAGTGAAATGCATCACGCAACATGTAAATTAAGTACATTGGACTACATATTATGGAGAAATGTTATTTTTACACTTGACATATAAGAATCGTAGTTAAATTTACAAACTATGAGAAGAATTCTGTATTTATAAAGCTGCTGTTAGGGTTCATGTCTTTCATAATTTTTGCATACTTAAAAAACAAAATAAAGTAATTTGTTAAATGTTCGGCGTAGATATAATTCATAATATGTTGCCAGTCATATTATTTTTCTGTAAAATAATTTATGGGCATACACCACACGCCAGAGAACATAAGCATGATGGGTGAAACCATTTCTTCACTGAGATAATTGTGTGTCATAGTGCCATATCCAGTGTCCAAGCATAGCGCCTACTGTTACTGTAGACCTTGTTTATCGTACATAGCAGCTACCCTAAAAGATGTAACTGCCGTGATATTCCCGAGTGGAAGATGCTTCCGTTACTGTATTTTTAGCTGGCTGATGTGACATCCTGCATTATACCCTGTTCACTCATAACTGTCGGTTCAAGGTCATGTTCTCCTGCCCATGCTCCTTACCTCGCCACCCCTCCCTTCCTATCTCTTCCAGCTGACAGCTGTGTTCACGTATTATAGTGACTAATTTCATCTTCATTTGTAGGGGTAAAGGCAAAAATAGGGTGTTGTATTGGTTGTACATGAGTGATTGATACGTTGATATACGTTCAATCCCATTCGTGCTTACTCTTCAGAAAGGCACAAGCGGGAATGCCATGTTTCAGTCGCTAACAAACAGACGAATCATATCAAAGACGTCACATGTGTTCAATCCATACTCACGGGCGGAAATGACTTTGTTATAAAATCTATGATTACGAATCGTGCAACAACCAATTGCCCTGCCAGATATCAAACCAACTAAACCATTGTCAAGTACGATACATAACCGTATTGTCTCAGAGAAATCAGCCAAGGAGGCTAGTTCTCTCGTTTATATTAGTAAAAATAATTTTTATTTTTTAATAAATATAAAAGCGCATCCAGTGATGAGTAAGTGCGGTTGAAATCTAAATCTGTTAAAAAACAGAGAAGTAAACTGGTAAATTACATCAAAATAATTGAAAAAAACCCAATAATTACAGTCTTCGTCCATCATTCCTCCACAAATGTGACGTTAGTTGTTGGTAAAAATATACGATAGAACTCCTAGCAATCGAAGGAATTTTCATAATAACCCGCTTAGTAAACAGAGCCGTCTCAAGGCCAATCTGTTCTATCCCCACTATATTGTCTTTGCCCTACAAACTAAGATGAAATTAGTCACAAGAATACGTGGACGCAGCGGTCAGTTGTAAGAGATAGGAAGGGAGGGGTGGTGAGGTAAGGAGCATGGGCAGGAGAACATCACCTTGAACCGCTAGTTTGGAGTGAACAGGGTATAATGCAGGATGTATGGTGGTCTATAGTATGTAACCACCAAGTTCTACAAACCCATCTGGGCTTGAATCCTGAAACCTCTCTGCAGTATTTATGGCAGGAGGGCATAAGGCACTTTTGTTCACGATTCCTCCATCGGATGTTTACTTAAAAGTTAGTTGGCGCCTTAATGTCTGTCGGAAGAGCAGGCCTTAATCCATCGGTATCTCGATCACCTTCTCCTTTCCATATCTCTCATAAACAGCGAAAATAATATGCTATGCTTAACACATACACATCTCAGTCTTTACAGATATTATATAGATATAAACTCTAAAAGGTGTTTTTTTTTCGTGATGAGCCATTTATTTTTGATCGTGTTTATGGATAAATGAGGTATTATTTTTAAAAATTAAGATCTCCGCTTTAGTAAAATAACGAATTTAGAAAGAATTTATCGGAAGTAAACCCATAAAGGGCAAAGGTATTAACTGTCTATGTCACGCGTATGAGACAGTCAAGCCACTGAGCTTCGCTGACATTGGAATGGGTTGATCGCGTTACCGCTAGATAGAACAACACACATCACAGAGATATCGGTGAAATGTATTTTTCTAGACGATTCTATGTGTGTTTTCTCCATTAAGGAGCTTTTCATATTTTTTGTGTAAAGGAAACCTTTGTGTTTTGCTATACATTTCGTACGTAAATATTACCGTTAGACAGTAGAAAAATATATATACTGGGAGTGTTTCTTTAAGCTTAGTTATATTGAGTTTTGTTATGTATCGTATTTTATTCGCGAAATTTTCACACTGGTCGTCTACTAATACTTAATATCACACCACACACTGGAAACGCAATGGGAAAGTACCAGAGCCAAATTTCGACGGAAACTTTGTTGTGAAGTTTAATACCATCCATAGTGACAGGCTGGAAGGTTAAAAAGGTACACAACTTTACTTCCTGATTAAAAAAATCATCTTCTCATAGCTATAGTTAAAATTGCGGTCTGTTAATAACACGACAGTAGTTATAGAAAGTGAAAATGATACTCTAAAAAAAATCCGATTATTTCACTTGTCCTCTAACTGACTACGGAAAAAAAGAAACAGTATATAACGCATCTTCTTAACAATTACAACGCTGGGTTTTTCGCTCGCCTAATTACGGACTATATTTGGTAAGAGTAACGAATCCGGCATGACACGCGAGCCTAATTATTGTTTTACCGCAGAAGCGAGAGTCCCGTCGCAACCCATTGGAAGCTAAGTAATTGCCGTTCTGTCACGACAGCCTCTGCTCCTCGCACTTTCTCTAAGTCCTTCTCCAGTCCTCGGAAGCTGCCTGGTAGCCATGCAGGGTCAGCACTTGACGCGTATCCACCCGACCTTCTTCCGTCAGGTATTGCTCGCAGGGTGCTTAAAACCATTCGCACTTGCTGCTTGATTGGTGGTGAAACTATACAGGGTGGGGCATTTAATATGTTTTCTGGAAATATTTCGGAAAGAAAGCATTTCAACAAACAATAACCTATACAAAAAATAATCGTACAGTAGGGGGCTACAATTATGTGATATTGTTTTTTTCACAGCTGGCGCTATTGTCGTTACAACAAGGTCAACTTAATTCTTTTAAATGGGAACCCCTATTTTTTTTTTTTTTTTTTTTTTTTTTTTTTTTTTTGAAGATTCCGATTCCTCATGAAAAAATAAAAATAGTTTGCTTAACTCACTTTTCTGTTAGCCTCACAGATGGCGCTGTAATCGCGAAAAATGAATATTCGCGTTTTTTGTGTATAATTTTAATTATTGTTTAAATAATTACATGTAATTTTCATTCTGTAAACATGGAAGGTAATTTTAAAGGATAATGACGAAATTGATTTTTTAAATGCTTTTTCTTACTTATTTGGAGCCATGTCTACAGCAGGTGCTCAAAAAGGTAACCATTTACTTCCAGACATTTTCTGACCCTTTGCAGAAATGATGCCTGAACAGCTCGAAGTGTGTCAGAAAATGTCTGGAAGTAAATGGTCACCTTTTTGAGCACCTGCTGTAGACATGGCTGCAAATAAGTAAGAAAAAGCATTTAAAAATCAATTTCGTCATTATCCTTTAAAATTACCTTCCATGTTTACAGAATGAAAATTACATGTAATTATTTAAACAATAATTAAAATTATACACAAAAAACGCGAATATTCATTTTTCGCGATTACAGCGCCATCTGTGAGGCTAACAGAAAAGTGAGTTAAGCAAACTATTTTTATTTTTTTCATGAGGAATCGGAGTCTTCAAAAAAAAAAAAAAAAAATAGGGGTTCCCATTTAAAAGAATTAAGTTGACCTTGTTGTAACGACAACAGCGCCACCTGTGAAAAAACCAATATCACATAATTGTAGCCCCCTACTGTACGATTATTTTTATATAGGTTATTGTTTGTTAAAATGCTTTATTTCCGAAATATTTCCAGAAAACATATTAAATGCCCCACCCTGTATAGAATAACGTTACCTACACCTTTAAAATAAGTTTTCATGTTTGCGTCCTAACTTAAAAATCACCAATTTAGCTGCAGCCTAAAGAGGCTTCTTGAAAAGCGAAACACTGAATTTAAAATCAGTGAGAATGTTGAAAATGTTTGCGCGGAGAATATTGCTTAATTGATATAGTTGTTGCACTGTAAAACCGCGTTCCCACGATCTCTTGTAACGGTGGCGGGACGGGACGGGATGAATACTCAACAACACGCCATGGGAACAGGGTCGCCTCTGCTAGCGGAGACGAGACGCAGCTACCCACCCTGTGTCAGTAAAGATCACAGGCGTGAATAGAGGTGCGCTGTTGTCATAGGTTTGCAGCAAACGGTGCGCACCCCTTCTGTTGCTGTAAAGTGCTCTGTGCCAAACGACTCTAGGCAACGTGGTGGGGAGGTGGCGGCGAGGTAAGCAAGGGCTAACCTGCGGCGCGCGCTCGTCCCTACACTTCAGCTAATGCGGTCCCGTCCCGTCCCACCTCCATTACAAGAGATCGTGGGAACGCGGCTTAAGAATACCAAACACAAGTAAGATAGCGTCAATATATTACACGGCTTATTCTATGGGGGTTCGGTAGAAAGTTACGCTGGGCTAAGTGAGGGGGGCGGAGGTTTCGAGCCAAGCCACGTAGCTTTCATTTCATATTATTTGTCACAGTTAAAATAAGAAACAGAACACAACATATTATATTTTCGTCGTTTAATTATCTTCCTATGTAATTTTAGATAGTCTGACAACAGAAAAGAGTACAAAGTGTTTTCTGGAATTAATAGGGAAAATAGCTACGGACCACGCGGTGGGTGGGGGGTGGGGGGGGAGGGAGGGGTGTAGAGACAAAACCCACGTCAGGCTACGTGGGAGGTGAGGGGTGGTTCACAGGAGACCAAAATGGATCTACGTAGTTTATGGACGCTACCTAAGAAGGAAATACTTTAGAGATACGAAGCAAAGTGAAGGATGTTTGGTACTTAAAGTACCAACTGAAGATTTACTTAAATAATGGCTGAGGAACGAATTTTTTTCAGAATTAAAATTCTTGTAAAATGTGGCTAAAATATGTTGTAACATTTCAAAATGTAAGTTTTGTCAATGTTATTAGTGTAGTGAACACTCAAGGACGAAAACTCTAGAAAAAATCGGGGATTGATGTGTCTGAAAGAGGATTTTTTATTTTTTTTGTCTATGCCTTTAAAACTCGTCAACATCTAAATTATTGAAGGCAGCAAAGGATTGAGGGCAAGGAACAGGAAGGAACACGTCCATGGTCTTTTGAAGTAACCACTACGGTATTCGTCTGGAGTGGTTTCGGGAAACTATGGAAAACCGAACTCTGGATGACCGGACCGGGATATGAAGTGGTATCCTTCCGAATACCAAGCCCGAGGGTTACCACGACCAACTAAGTTTAGTCTGTAAGAGTTGTATTTGGATCATAAAGGATCAAGTAACTGTGGAATACAAGAATCCCTCAAACCAGTTGAGGAAGTGAGGACAAAAAATGAAATAAAAGCAACTTTCTTTGGTTTCAGTGAAAGACGAATATTTCGAACTGTTTTCCTACTGTACGACACAGTTGTTTTAAACAAAACGTAAAAGTGATTTGACATTTTTCAAACATATTTCATTCTCAGTAATTAAGCCTATTGATTTCCACTTCCCTTTTTTATTAAAACTTAAACTAGCGGTACAGCATAAACACGTTTTCTATTATTAACGTACCTGAGATAGAAACATGATGTTGAAGAATTAATTTATTATGTTAATATAACAGTCTAACCTAGTAGAATTTTACTTACTTTATATTCTGCAATCGGATTACTGTCGAGGTAAAGCTAATATCAGCTGCAGTACATCGTAATTTGTGTTACACTGTAATAGATTATATTACTGATTATTCATTAATGTTGTTTGGTCGTGTTTGCATACTTAGCCCACAGTCGCTAGAATATGTTAATTACCTGTGATTCCAGATAACGCTATCACTTTAGCTTCAGTTTTATTTAGAGGGAGTGTTGTGATTGGCAGCATCTCGTTGATATACGTCTAATAGTGCAGGCATCGTGTGTCAAGAGAACCTATATTGTACTGTCTTTTACTGACTACAGGAAACACGATACTGCTAAATAAATACATTATCTAGCGTTATAAACCTGACGTTATTACTACTGCCCAGTCTGAATTTAGCTTATAATACTTTAAATTTCCTTTGCAAGTGCCTTGTTAACAAATAACCAAAGTTACTAATGAAACAACAATATTAATAGAATCTAAAGAGTACAGTGTTTATTTTTGATATAATGTGAACTTTGGCGCCTATCTGATCAGGTTACGTAAAGACTGTTTACCTTTGATGTAATTCGAAATTTGAAGCCTATATTTTCAGTTTACGAACAGATTATAAGTTATTGCTCCACAGAGCCTAGGTTAGACCCTATTTCAAAATGTGAAAACCTCATCCAAATCGGATGTGTATTTCTTGCGTGTAAAAAAAAAACACAAACAAAAAACAAACAAACAAAAATAGAAAAAAAAAACAAAAAACAAATATAAAACACGGTAACCGCTGCTTACAGTTTTATATAAATAGTGAAGAGCAGTCATACCTGGCCAGTTTTCAGGTTGGTCTAAGTCTTATAGGATGTTTGTGGGTCGTATACTTTTTGTGTTTCATAGACAACGGATGAAGAAAGGGGAATAACGTTGCCGGCCAATTCAAACTTCCTCTTTCAAAAGGCAGCAACAAAGTAGACCAAGTAAATTGCCTCCACTCAGTGAATTGATATCAACAATATAGTACGCTCTCACTTTACGCAATGCGGAAAGATTTAGGGCTTAACCCATAACTTTGGTACATAATATGGTGATTACGATTCGTATACCTGTCCCGAAGAGAGAAAATTTCTCTCCAGGGCTCGAACAACCCCATAGAGGGCGCTGGACACCATCATCGTGCCGCAACAAGCTATGTCAACGGGACAGGTAAGAAGATATTACACTCCTCAAATCTCCCGTATTTTAAAATGATGACAATATAACTGTTTATGCAGCGAAAGCCTCTTCCATACCGCTTTTTCAGGATTAGCTCGTTCGAGCCGTGGGGATAGAAGATTCTCACCGTCTGAAAAGAAGGAGAGATGGTGGTTACGATTCCTTATCACCAGATTGTGTGACAGAGTCCCGTGCTAAATCACAATCTATTGGCAATGGGTACAGAACGGGAGAACACCATACTGTTGATGATGATTCATCTGAAGCATTAAACTCGGCGGATCCCTGGATGACTTTCGGAAAAGTAGGCCTGAATGGACTGTCTCTGGGCTTCACCCCTCTCCCTTCTTTAATCTCTCACCCCCAACACTCCGTACTGAACACACAAAGACGAAATCGAGTTATGTTACACACTTTGAGTTTTAATTCTGTGAATAAGGTGAGTATCTATTGCAGCATAAGCACAATAAGCCTCTGTAAATTAATGTTAGTTTACCCCGTTCACTCAGAACTGGCGTTTCAAGGTCATGTTTCCCTGGCCCCGCTCCTCACCTCACCAACCACTCCCCTCCCTCCCCCCAACCCTTCTCTACCTCTCCGATCTGTACGTAGTGTTCAGGTAGGTGAGGTGGAAAATTTCCCCTTTTCATGTAGGGGTAAGGGTAGCAGAGTGGGGATAGAGCAAGTGACCTTGACCCGCCTCTGTTAACTGAACATGCACTTATATTTTGTAGCATTCTAAAATTATCGGAATTATTTTTCGAAATTTTAAGACATACTGTCCAACACGACTTGTGAAACCCGGAAGCACGTCTCTAAAGAAGAAAAGCAGTTAACATTTCGGTAAGTCCGATATTCGTTTCGTGAAAGCCTGAATTAGTGGGAACCTTCCGAAATGCTCTGCGGTCGCTTAGCTTCAGTTTGCCGCTGCCTGTGCTTTCTCGCGGACACTTTCCATCCTCCAGGTGACCCCTGGCGATGAGACTGGTTTCACCTGCCGGAACGTATCCTACCACTAACGTTCGTCAACTTTGTTATTGCTCATCTTTGTCGTTCACTCTTCTCCCAAGGTTTCGCAAGAATCCGTTTTCTGTAAGGATTCTTTAACTTGCAGTTGAAGAGAAATTGTCAATAAATATTTAAATGACTTGAGTTCGTTTATACGAGAATATGTAGAAGAGTCTTGCATCCAACAATGCTGATGGAACGGATAACTTCCGCAGTTAAAATGTTTTGAGGAAATAGGAAACGGAGAGATATTTACAGTTATCTAAATCAGGACTATTTGTTGCCTGAAAATCTAAAATGCTGTCTATTCTTCCATAGTTTCGAGGGCTTAAAATCTACTTGTTATCTAAACGTATTCAGATAATAAAAACAGTATTTAATCAACTTTTTTCGTAATACACTGCTACGTAATTATGTAGTATATATTCGTGATGTTATTTGTTCAATACGAAATATTCAAACTAGTATCGTATTTGTTTTAACAGTAGTGAATGATTGGTGCCCTATCTTATTTACAACAGCGTATCGTAGTAATTCAGTTATTCTTTGAATTAAATATCAACATATAAGTTAGGTAAGACCCTGTTCAAGCAAATGCACGATCAGTCGTTACTGAATGAAATACGGGTAGCAATACTGAATTCCAGTGAAGTTATCTCATTCAACGCGATGAAAAATAGCCACTGAAAACCTAGACTTATTTATGCAGCCACTTCCAGAGAAAATATGAAAGTAATTAACAGTGTTTGTGAAGGAATAAGAAATGAAGATATAAATCTTGCCTGGATTGAGTTCGATGTCCTTCAGTCCTACGGAATATTCATTTCCCAGCATGTTATTACTATGAACGAATGTATGCGATGACAAAGTGTTAAGTGTAACGAATTTTTATTTTCTTCGTGTTTTAGTTGGACACTCAAGAGGGACTTTACATCGTTGTACAGAAAAGTCCTAAATACGTTAATTCATAACGGTATTTCTTCTTGTCACTTTTCATATGACTTCCGAAAGAGTATTGTCAAATTTCTTTACTGTATCTCTAAGTCATAACTCAAAATCTCAGAAAAAAAAGCTGTTCATTATTTTAATACATTGCACATAATTCACAGTTACAAGTTTCTTTTAATTTATTTTTTAACTGCTTAACGTCTCTTAACAGCTAGGTCTTTAGAGACGGGAAGGGATGGGTGGGAAGGAATTCGGCCATGGCCACAGTTACATGTAATGTACTCATGTTTCCTTAGTAGTTTTGCGTTACCGTAAAATGATTTTTCAGCAGATAAAAATAAGATAAGTTAGCCATAAATTTTTCCTCAAGTATAACATATCAAAGAATTATTGAAATCTGAAAGGGCACTTTCTGATCACTATTTAAGTGAGATGATTTGTGTGGTAGCTAACCCGACTAAAATGAATGCGCAGCCGCTAAAATTTAATTTGCACAACGTACATTTTTTGTTAGTATTTACAAATTTTAGCAGGAACGTTTTTAGATGGGTGGTGGTTTATCCCCTCCTACAAAAAAAAAAAAAATAAAGGATTAACCAGCATTGGGGGATAAATTTTTTGATTTTTCCAGCTCAAATTTCTTTTTATGGACCGCAAAAACTTCACGTTGCACCCATAATTTCGAAAAGAGTGAAGAAGAGGAGTTATTCCACATTCCATATGTGGTTTTAGTCAGATACAAAATATTTCAACATCAGATTTGATATAAAAATCATAAAAGTAGGAATGGTAAATTTAGGGAGGCTTCCCTTTTGAATAAAAGTTTTATTGTTTTGTGGTATTGCTTCTAAATAATTATTAATTCGAAATGTAGAGTGCAATTTTAACTGCCGCTGTGTTCTAGATGTTTAGTTACATCATAGAATACATTAACGAAATGTTAACACTTAATTTTGTTTTGTAAAAGACTTCTAATAACACTTTGACCTTTATTTCCTTTCACTTCATCACACCTAGCATATATCATACGAAGGACATAATGCCATTATAACTTTGCTACCATAAGTCTGAGTTAAAATGATTAGATCTTAACTAAGTAATGGTTTATGTCACCACTCTGATGTTCAAGCGCACGATTTCTTAATCAAATCAATGTATTTCGAGTGAAAATCTCGTAACCTAAAATAAATGTTAGTACTGTAAACAATGGCTAGTAGTCGTTTACTGACTTAAATCGTTTTTGCAACTGATACCAGTAGTTAAAACCAATTAGTTATACTAGAAACTACTAATATATGTATGAACAGAACATATAATTTAAGCGAAGCCGGAGGCAAAATGCGCGGCAGAATAAATCTGTCATCATTTCCTTAATGGAACACGAAATTAATTTTTAACGTAGACCCTACTACGCGTATTGCGGTTAATATGTTATGGAGCATAACAGCTGATTCAAAACAACACACACGTTTCGGGAATATACATCTCATTATTAATGTTGTTATTTATATTTTGAGCTTCAAAAAACCTTACCTCGTATCACTAATCAGTTTTATATTTCATTCAGACTTTCCAAATATTGTTCTACCGTAGCAGTAAGTACAAGCCATTTTATATCACCCTCCCTTTCTTGCATCAGACATCTATGATCCTCTTAACTTGCCGATTTAAGATTAAAATTCACTGTCGTAAACTAAGTTATGCAGCAAAAAATATTTACGTTTGGGCTACTTCTGTATGATTCATTACTCCTGTTAGTAAATCTAAGTTTTCTGCAACTGACTTTAAACAACTCCGGATTCTCTTTCAATAGAAAATATGAAATTTGTATCTGACTGACATTTTAAGTACACATAAACCCCAAAAAATATTCATCACAACGTGCGTGGTATTTCTACTTACTCGTCATATAATTCTTATAATAATTCTTAAATATCGTTTTGAACATGAATGATTTTACAAGAGTGAAATGGCTTGATTAAGTAGAAAATGGAAATATTCCAAATAAGCCAATTCTCTTGTTTTGACGTGAACTAATAGCAATTAACCATGACTTCTCCAGCGGAATTCCGGTTCATTTTGCAGCCTATGCTTTATTCTGGTTATTTTTTTACTGTCAAGCATAGATAGGTTGCACCCATAGTTTTTTTACACCACCATACTCCAATTTTTCAGATTAACGGAATGTTTTAACGGTGGATCACCAAAATGTAAAAAATTACCTAAAACGAGGATACTGGAATGCTACTTAAGAACCTTGACGTAGAGACAATTAAAATTAAACTTTTCCGATGTTATTTCGACAAATTTAGTAACTCCGTAATAAGCAACCCGCACTACAGATACAGAATGATGGGGTATCGAGAATCAAACTGCCATATGGCTAGTGTTACCCAGGTGATTGTGCGAAAATTGGTCAAATTGTTGGAATGTTATCCCTTTTTTATGTGAAGTAACCATCCAGAGATTTAGTTTTTTATGTATCGACGTTTTACGCTATTATTAGTGATAATTTTGCATAATATGTTCCTTAAAGCATTCGTTGGATGTGCTAGTTATCTTTTAAATGATTATACATGAACAGTACATTCTCTGAAACCTTCGATAATTACTTTCATTCCATTTTCTCATCTCTGTTTTATTATTCTAGTTATACTTTGCTTTAATAAATCAATTTATATATTTATTTTCAAAATTAACTAATAAGTAATTTTAGCTAAACCAACAATTTATTTCCTTTTAGTTACAATTTGTTATGAAGGGAGTAGTCATTTATATATTTTAGATACTGCAGAGGATCAAATATTGTGGTTAAGGGACATGTTTAACTGTTCCTCCTTCTATACGTAGTTCTCTGCCGTTTTTAGTTCATCAAAGATTCTGCGAGTAACTACACCCATTTATTGTCCCGTTAATAGAAAAAATAATGTGTTTATTTTGCAACAGGACTGTATGGTTAGCACAACATGGCTAATTTATCAAATATTCAGATAAAATTACTGAGACTCCTGGAAAATGATCTCCTCTAGGAACTGAATTAAAGTACACATCTTTATGAACAGGGTTAGTGGTTAGCTCCGTTGGCATATGACGTTTGAAAATCACGAAGTGAAAGGCTCGGAGAAAGGACGTTTGGTTTGTATGCAGTGACGCTCTCTGACATAACCAAGTGCTACACCACCTCCTCCCCAGCCTGAGCCAAGACTCGTCCCGGTGGAAGGAGTGGTCCTCTTCAACGACTGGTATTGCGTTAAATGTTTACGAAACACATTTAATTAAAAGCCGCCTTCAATGGAGAGTCTATCATTTGGCGAATGGATTAATAGGTGGATTTGTAATGCGGTTACTGGTATAAAAAAAAACTCCCGAAACCAGTTTTGAACGAATGTATGGTCGGCGTCAGGCTTCGCTATTACTTATGGGCAGACTCAACAGCCTTCATTTCGGCCTTCCTGTTTCTTAGCGACGTCCCATTCATTATTCACCAGCAGTAATTTGAGCTTCGTGCAAATTACACAGTTTAAAATCGTCTTACCCCTGACTAAGAGTAGGCATTACTTTCTTCGTCTGGAAAACGGCGCAAATGATCACCAGAAGCCATGACATCTGGTGTACTGGCGTAAGGCCGATTTCATGGTACGGAGAAACTCTGCCTTCATAGGAAATTCATGCCTGAGGATTCGATATGATGGATTCTTTCTGCTCACCAAGATGATATTTGGATACTGAAGCCTTCGGTTTTTAATTTAATTCATACATCTCGGGGGGTTACACTCATCAAGGAAAATTTGACAGGCCAATAAAACTTCCTGATGGTAAAACGAGTTCTCTAAAATGTGTACAGCGCTCGTAAATACAAAAAAATATATAAGCTTTCAGGAACAATGCTACTGTTTGATGGGACAGAAAATTGTTATTTATACAAATTTGTTTATTCTTGGGTGACTTTTTGATTACTGTTTTTACATTTTGTATCGGCGGTTTTTAGATATGCTATAAATGTATTTCTACGCAACTGTTATATCCTACTCATACTTATTAAGCTGTGAGGTGAGACAATTGTTCACGTTCCTATTTGAACGTTGCACATAACCTCTTTTTATCTCATCTGCTAGAATAATAAGAGGCCATAATATAAAAGACTTGCGCACATTCTGTTTCTCCGGTCCCCCTAACCTCCCTTATCTTCTCGATTACTTTAATTTGAAAGATGTGGTCAAAAGATATTATGAGCAGCCCACAAATTACATAATTTGTGAAATCAAAGGCAATCAGTTAATATTATTCACAGCAGAAATGTAGGTGTTAGAGGTTTTCAACATTTACACACAAATATATTTTGAATATGTCCCAAAATCATACATAGAAAATGTACAAAATTGTATCTATTTTTCAACAAAATTTCGATCGCTGATGAGAGGCAAAAAGCTTCCTATAATAACCACAATTTAAACAACAGTTGCGTGGGAGTTTGTTAAGTAACAATTATTAATTTTATAACTCCAGAATAATGGCCTGTTACAACTTCGTGTAATACAAAATGCAACTGCAATGTTATTTTAAATACTTTCGAAATAATACAGTAGTACATGTTTTAGAGTTAGTATTTTCGTGGAAGCAACGAAACTACAAATGGGCAGATAACATAACCCCCTAATCATTAAAGAATATGTCAGTGGGATTAGGACCCTCAAGGAAAAATAAATAATCAACCAAGTTCAGTAGCGTTGAAACAGTTGTCATCCAATTTCGGTGGATACTGTAACATTCAAAAGGGTTATAGTTTTGGTTTATCGTTTACCATAAGAAGGTCTCAGAGTCAGAGAAATCAGGTTTCTATTTATTAAAAAAATCTAGATAATTTTAGAATTAGTGAAAACAACTGTTTAGCTACTGTAATTACATATCTTCGGATGACTTTCACTTTCCTTATTCAGAACATCGTCATTGCAGTCAGATACTGACAAAATAAGAAATATGAAAATACTCTAAAATTTGATGATACAAACTAGTTTCTTATGGCGCTTAGTAGGTTCAAATTTAGCAGTATACTACAACCGGAAGTGCCATTATGCTTGAGACAAAATAATTTTCAGCCATCCTTTTGTCATAAAAATTCGGATAGTTGCTAATCATAGGATTTATTATATATGTATATATAATATTACAATATAACATTTAGTTAAAATTGCAATGGATCGCACGCTCGGGTGGCATTTCCCCTTTCCTGCACCCACCTATATTTGCCCTCTACAAATTTTAACTTTAAATTCTTTCAACGTTTTTGGTAAATTATTCATCATTTCTCTTGGTAACTTATTCCAATCCTCTCCTTCTGTCTTCCAATGAATCCCATTCCAGCTCATTAATCATATCTGTTACTGATTGCGTTCTGCGATAATTTCCAGAAACAAATTAGTCCTTTTTTGCACCCTCTCCAACTCCTGTATCTGATATTCATAATGTGGGTCCCATACTACACTACCATATTCAAGCAATGGTCTGACCAAAGTTTTATAATCCAATTTCTTTATTTCTCTCGTACATCCCCTCAGTACTCTCTGGAACAATTGCAGGATTTTAAAACCTTTTCCTACTACCTGTCCAATGTGTCCTGCCCAGTTAAGCTTATTATCAAATGTAACGCAGAGATATTTACATTTAAAATAACAAAGAATTCTTTCCCCACCTTATAATCATAATAAACTTTTAATTTTGTATTTGTGTATCTAAAAAGCTGGCTCTTCTTTGCATTTATCTTCATCCCATGTTTACCAACTCAACTAGATATCCTGTCGAGATCACCCTCAGCTGTTTACAGTTCTCTGCCGTTCTGATCATTTTAGATAACATTATGTCATCTGAAGACAACCTAATTTCTGATAGTATGTATATATTCCTGACCGTTTGGCTCAGTCATTGCGCGACCATGGTATCCGATGCTCGCTGCATAGAGGCCCGGTGGATGAGCAAATTTTCACCATTCCCGACTTGGCTGTTAAAAAGTGGTAGAGGGGGTGGTGCACAATAGCGAATCTAGGATTAGATCCCAAAACTCTCGGTGGTGTGTATGGATCTAAGATCATACAACGCTGTAGCCGGTGATTAGTACACTAGGCGGAGAGCTAAATTTGTTCGCCTAGCTGATGTCTTTCGAAAAAGCAGGCCCAAAAGTCCTGGCAACGGGTTTTACCCTCTCCCTAATTTAATCTTGAGATACAACCAACACACACATCACAATCATTCACATAAACAGTTTCACGCAATGAAATAGTACGGGAAACAATTGCTGTTAAATTTTCGGAGGAATACCGTGCATACTTTTTTGTCTACGGCTTTGCGCTTCGTCGATAACGAGGTCATTAGAGGCGGGAGTAATCACGGAGGGCTAGTTCTCTCAATGGCATTTTCCTGAGCCTCCGCTGATGATTATGCATATCATGTCACTATTTCCTACGTCTAAATGACGAAACGAATACGGAGTTAGTTGGTTATATTAACCAAACATTATATTTCACCGAATTACGCCATGTTATATTCATAACTAGCAACTTTGAAAGAACAAAATTGAGCATAGCTTCAACAAACCTTCTACTCACGAAATAAATTTTGTGAATAACTGAGAAATTTACTAAAATGTTCCTTCCTCAAAAACAAACTGATAAATTATTAGAGATCTTTAACTTTTGCATTGGCGGTCACAAGTTTCTGTTTCGTTAATAAGGAATTGTATTTTGCAGTAGTAAGACACTCATATTTACTCATTTTCGTTTCTCTAATCCTAATCCACGGAATCAAAAAGCGTTCTACATTATAATCATTTTTAAAAGCAATGCTGTTTCGCACTCCCCCGCTATGATTGAATACAGTCAACACGAATTTAGTTATTTCAATTGAGGCACTTATTATTATTTTAGAGTATGTACTTTATGAGATAACTTTTACAGTTCCGTACTTGCTGAATGAAAGGAGCAACGATTGTGAATTCACTCAATAGTTTGTCTGTTTGCCTGTTCGTCCGTCTGTCTGACACAGACTCATAACATCCGAGCGGTACTTATAAATTTGTAACTGAGAACATATTTAGTACATACTGCCCCTAACACGATTATAACGTAAACAGTGATAGACGTTTTCGTAACTGTAAGGCGTTTAGTGGAATGCTGAAAGAATTTTTTTTCCCGATAATCTTCATACGCATCGAATAAAAACAAGCAAATCGCCGACTGTCAAAATGTTTGCGTTTTTCTATTTACTCCAAGATTTGTAAAAGTTTTTGACGAGACGCTTTAAAAACCTAATTCTGCTGCCCCTTCATTATCTAAACTATTTAGCCATAAATTATATCAAAATTTAAAGTGGTATGTCGTCTCCTAAAGTTAACTGAAAAACATTTGATCATTATAGCGTTTATTATTGATGTAATACAACTAAATTAGCGGCCCATGCGAAAATTTTGCGGATGATATAGGATGAATAGGGAAGTTGGTGGTTTGTATCAGGACGAAAGAAGAATCGCGTTTGTAACAATGGTTTATTTGTGAGCTGTCATAGATACGTAGCAAAACACAACGTCTTATTAATTGGAAATGATGAAATGTTTACGTAACAGAAAGAGAACTATCCGAAAAGCTCCTTACTCTATAAAACAGTTTATTCAATACCTTTGTGATATGCAGCGGTAATGCGATCACTCCTTATCAACACCAGCTAATTTGGTAGCTTGACTCTGAACTGTTGCATACAGTGACCTTGATTCTTCATAATTTTACAATTCACGGGTTTAATTTCAAAAATTCCTCTCTTAATTAATAATGTAAACAAAGCGTAGAACATCAAATGATCTCATATTTATTGATTTTAGTTAATTATGAAGGAATACAGATGGTTCATCACATAAAATTACCTTTTAGAAATAATGATATATGTAGTAATTTTTTTTTTTTTTTAAAGTGATGCTACCGTGAATTTAAAAAAAAATCATATTTATTATTCGATTAATCTGGTAATAAATTCGCAGCGAAAATACGTTTTTTTAACATTTTTCTAAAAATACGTATAAATTTTTATAACTGAAAATCTTTTGTATTTGATTTACAAATTTTTTATTTATCAAGACAAAACGCATAATGAGTTCAGCCTGAAATTTATTAAAAACATATTTTACAAAACTAAACTTTTAATGAATTGAATCTAATACTGTATTGTTGTATGAAACCCTCAGCAGGTGAGAATAATTTGCACTTCACTGATTTTTTTATTATTACTATTATTATTTTATGGTATTACGGCCTCTAAGCAACGAGTACATCACAGGCCGTAGAGGATTTTGGACAAGAAATTGGTACGTCCTTTTGAGCCCGGTGCTACTTAAAACCCCAATTTTGATGGCCGAACCGGATATAAAATCCGTGTCATTTCGAATGCCCAGTCCTGAGGTTAATCCCTCGCCCATGATGTTCGATAAATTAATGAAGTTGCCTCACAAGAACTTTGTAGAGTTTAAATCAACGTCAACTGGTTTCTCCATGAATTTAGGTTCAGCATTAGGCTTCGCCGATCAGGTTGACCTAACTATACTTTAACCTCTCTTTTAGGTTAGCCTTTTCGAAAGGCCCCGGAAGACGGGCGGTCGCTGTGGCCAGAATTCTGAAGATGTTTTTGGTAGGTCAGCTGACCGCAGTGAGAACTTAACGACGAGAAATCTTCCCAGTCTTGCTGGCAAGGACATTAATTCTGGAGGCGCTTAACCCGTGACGTTTCCTCACCACTGACGGATACTGTAGCGTAAGCGTAAGCTAATGGAATTTCTCCATAATTTATAATGAAAATCGGATAGTCGAGACTCTCGTCTGCCACGTGAAATGCTTTCTCAGGAAATCAGTCTGGTGCCTGTTTATATTAACACAGTGATATTCGTAATGTTTAACACGCATTTGTGCCACGCGGAAATGAGTTTCTTTTAAACTTCGAATGAAGTTTGTACTCTCACGATTAGCCGCAAACTTGGCAGTGAATTTCATTCACAGTATGGTGTTGATACGTAAGTTTCTACTCTTACTTGGCGATAAGACAAAACGGAAAACTTATCCGTCAACTAAACATGCTTTAAGTGACTTGTTTGTGCTGCTATTCTCTATTAACTGCTTAGGTATCGTTGTTTAGCTTATTACCTTATATCAATTCATACACTTATAAAAAACAAAAGCATTATTAACAGCGCCAAACCCCCTACGCGTATTTCAACGAAAATTTTGTAAGTTAAACTACCGTTCTCTGAATTGATCATTATGTCAAAATCGATTTTTATGTAAATAAATACCACATTTTGTGATTTTTGTATGTGAGATCGCGTGTTTCGTAATGGCTCTAGTAACCACCAATTACTACACTGAATATTTCGTTGCAACGCTCTGGCCTCGCATTCTGGAGGACGCCGGTTCGAATCCGTCCCGGCATCCAGATTTGGGTCTTCATCTACATCTACATCTACATCCATACTCTGCAAGTCACAAACATTGTGGGTGGCAGAGGGTGCTAAGCACCAATCCTAAACCCGCGTATTCCAATCCCGAATAGCGCAAGGAAAGAAGGAATGCATAAAAGCATCCGTACGGCATCTTATTTCTCTAATCTTATCCCTCCGGTCATTACGACCTAAATTGATCGGCGGAAGAAGTATTTCATTGCACCCGAAATTTAAATTTTTTCGCATATTCTCCAATAAATTCGAACGCAAGCTGCGTCGTCTAACTTCCAAACTATCCCAGCCCAATCTATGTATCAATTCCGTGACGCTTTCATAATGGCTGTAGCAACCAGTCACGAATCGAGCGGCTCTCCTCTGCACCCTCTCCACTGAGTCAATCAGAACCTTGAGATACAGATCCATGGTTTCCCCAAATTACTCCAGGCGAATGCCGGGATGCTTCCTTCAAAAGGCCATGGTCGAATTCTTTCCAGTTCCTTGTCCCCACTCCCATCGAGCATAAAGCCATTAGTATAAAAAAAATTAATAATAACAATTTCGTTGCAGTTATGATTTTTCAATTTGGTTACATCTTTGATTTAGTATTTTGCTTATTATATTTTTGTTATGAAAACTTAATATAAATTGTCCTTTGACAAATATGTCTTCATCAAATATTTCTGCAGTAAAACATCTAATACAAATAATATTTTTTTCAAATTCATAACTAAATTGCTAGATTTTAGTTATAAATTGCAAATAATCGCATGGAAATGCACAGTGCTCTTCGCCTCAGCAATTTGAACACATTTCTAACATGATTAGAGCGTATTTGCTGTAGATTGGTTACAAACCATCCACAAACCATAAATTATTTTTGAAAGTGATTGTTTTGGAGGTGGAGGTGCCGAATTGAGGTAAAATCACATTTCATCAAAGCTAATCTCTCTATATTTTCGAAAAAGAGTTTTAGCGTCAAGAACACACCAGAAGGAGTTTCTAAAATTTCTACGTCCCTCTTTCCATCCTAATAATCGAGAAAGATTTTAGGGTGAAAACTATGAACCACAGAATTGGTCTATCATCGTTAATTTAGACAAGAAGCATCTTAGTTTTAAAAGAACCAACAGCTTCTTTTCATCGTGATGACACATTACCTTGAGCGTACATTAATTCAAAATGCCTCCGTCAATCAAGTGAAAGGTCATATAATTGTTAGGATTAGACTGTTCTGCGCAAATATTAATGCGCGTATGGGGTGCTGTTAACATTGCAATAAAATAGTGTTCATTGTCCCAATAATATTTCATTTTGTTCTTTGAATGTGTAGTTATTAGCTTTCAGATGATGCTTCATTTAATTATGATGGTGTCATGGGCGACAGTACAGTTTTGCCTTCCCAACGTGGCATTTCTATTAATCACAGAGCTACATTACAGCACCAACGGGTTTTACTGACACAGTTGAATGGCGTGACTAAAAGCTGCAGGAATCTTTCAGCACTCTTATAAATCTCATTAATACGAAGTTTGGGTTCTATACTCCGAAACCTAGTTTGCTATCTTTTTAGAAGTTCTGTATGCTGCTTTGTATAAAGAACATGTAGTGTAAACGAAGATGTTCTAACCCGAAACATCACACCTAATCACATCGCATTAAGGCAAATGGCGGGATGCTTCCTTCAAAAAGCCTTGGCCGAATTCCTTCCCGTTCCTTGCCCCAGTCCTTTCCCTCCTACAATGACCTCGACTTCGACGAGGCGTAAAGCCGTAAGTTTTTTAAAAAAAGGAAATATCAGTAATGTTCAACGTTCATTTGCGCCAAGTGATATGAATTTCTTTAAATTTGAATGAAGTTTGTACTCTCTCACGACCAGGAATGTGGTTTTACTATGATATACATTATTATTATTAGTATTTGCGGATATGCCCATTAGGTGTACGCAAAGTACTCAGAAGCGTTTGTTCGCTTTCCTTTGTGCCCATATTTCCTTCATACGTTTGCTGTGGGCTTCTTTTGTCTCATCAGACCAGGTTATTACTAAGTCTTTTCCTTAATCTTTCCTCCCGATCAACTTGCCACTTGTGAATTTTGAATTTAAATATGTCTCCGTTTTCGATATCTTCTGGAACAATTCCTGCTAATTTGAGGTCTTTCTTGATTTCTCCAACCCATTTCATTGTATCCGATATTAATTTACTTCGGTTTTCATAGAATTCAGCTATTTGTCTTGTCAGTCTGTTAGGGTTCATTCTTTTGATGTGTCCATAAAATTTTAGTCGGTGTTTTCTAATATCACCGTGAATGTCTGCATATTGTAAAATTTCCTGATTACTTTTGAGTCTGTACTGGTCTCCTATGAGTCTTGGACCCAACATTTTCCTTATAATTGTTCTTTTTTGTCAATGTTTTCTATATCTATTTTCCCGTTCAAAATAAATGTTTATGATCCATAAAGACATTCTGGTTTGATAACTGTATTGTAATGTCTCAGTTTAGTGTGCTTGGAGATTCATTTTTTGTTGTAGACATTTTGTGTTAAGCGATAAGCTGTTTCCATCTTTTGGCATCCAATTTCATTAGCTTTTGCTTCAGTTCCATTCTCTTGGATTGTTTTGCCAAGATACTCGAAGTATACATTATTATAGAAGATCTGCGTTGAGTCCTCACTTTTCTGCATTGCGATTGACTATCTATTTTTTAAAAAATTACCTTAATCGTTAGCACCAGCGAGGCAAATCAACTACAAAAAGAGTAATAAACTTTTACAAATGTACTAAGCTGGGAAAATGAGTCATTACGAAGAAATCAAGCTGGCATTCTCCTAATGTGATTTAAAGAAATCAAGGAAAAACGAACTCTGGATGGAAATGTCGTTAATCGAACCGACATCCTCCCAAATGCCAGACTTGAACGTAACCGCCCATTCACCATGCTATGCGTACGCTACAGATAAGATGAAGCATTATTCAAAATTTCAAACTTCTCAGCGATTTGCGAGATACATATTGGCAAAACAATGTTACAAATTTCGAGGTCTAAAATATCACGACACCAATTTCTAACTGCATTACCTTCCACAGATACAAATTCTCTCCTCGTTTCGTCCTAATTTCCATAGGAAAGTCGTGTTCCTCTCTGAAATGTAGCTTGTTGTGGTGATTAGTGCTTCTTTCCAGTTCGCTAACTGTTGTGTCAATGGGACAGACAGTCTACCTCATAATATAAATAACAGTGATAAGAGGCGCAGACAGCGCAACACGACGTATGAAACCTGTTTGACCGTCTGACTGACCGCTCCTGCAAAATTAATAAACCTGTTCTGGCGTTCGACAAAAAGTCACCTAACGTAAATTGACAGTTGACGCTAAAGGCTCCAGGCATAACTTGTAGAGATCTTCAGTCAATGACTGTACAGTATTAAATATGATGTTTTCATGGTTTCTGAATGTTTCTGCAGACGTTTCGTACCATGGCAGCGATATTCTGTGATATTTATAATTCTGCATGTTAGCCAGCCGCAAATGGAAAAAAAAAATCTAAAAAGAAGGTTATCTCCACATCCCTTACGGCAAAGTATAAATATTTAAGCCAAGTTTTTTTTTTTTTTTTTTTTTTTTTTTTTACTTATTGCTTTACACCTCGTTAACGGCTAACGTCATTAGAGGCGGGATGAGACTGGGGAGAAGGAACTGGAAGGAATTCGGCCATGGCCTTTTTGAAGGAAGCATCCCGGCATTTGCCTGGAGTGATTTTGGGAAACCATGGAAAACCCAAATCTGGATGCCCGGACGCGGATTCGAACCCGCGTCCTCCCGAATGCGAGGCGAGAACGTTAACCGTTCACCCACCACGCTCGGTTTGAAGCCAATAATTGATGCGGAGATGATACCAACATTTCCTGTATTTGCTCAGACTCCCCATTAAATACGTAATCTTTATTGTGTGCTGGTGGATCCAAAATCTCTGCCGCATATAAACTTACGAATTATACCTTCTGATTTACAAAATCATAAGACTGTGGTCGGAAATGTTTTCTGCTTAGTGGCTATATGGTGATTCGGATTATTCTGTTGTTAAACGTTAATGAACAATACAGAATTTCTTGTGAAACCCGTATTGCTCATGATACAATCACCAGATAAGTTAGTGAAGATTGAGATTTCTTAGGATGCCAACAGTCTTGTCTATAATTAGGGCTGAAACTTTCGTAAAATCTACGTGCAGTTTTATTTGTACGTTTGTAGTCTGAGACAGAAACAACTATCCTTAGTATTTCGAAAGAGAATAACCTTTTATTATCAATTAAAAACAAATATAGAATCGGTCTGGTGGCTTAGTGGTTAAAGCGTCTGAATCAAAATTCAAAGTCCCCAGTTAGAACCCCTATATTGGTGGAGATTTTCATAAGCTCTTACCCCGATATTCACCTCTGGCACAGCTTGTTGTGTAATGTGAAATATGCCAGAATAGATGCGTGTCTTGGATTACACGTCAAACTGTAGGAACTAGGGTTAGAGCTAACAGCCCTAGTTATATCACGGATGTGTACACATCCTAAGCCATAACGTGGTCCCAGTTGGACCGAACGAACACATATACAAGAGACATATACAAGAGAATGTACACTAGCCTTTGAGTGTTTATAATCGCAGATAGTAACTTAAATGGATGAGGAAAGCCGCACAAACGTTATCTCCTAGATTCTAAGTTGGGAAATGTTTGCGACAGTAGATTAACTGATGATGAATTCTACAATTTAAAATATTATAAAATGGGAAGCAAGCAAATGAAATAATCACTACTAGTAGAAGGCCAGCTTGGTCGTTGCGTCTGTAACGCTAGGAAATTATTAACACTGAACATAACAAAAAAATTCTACATCGAACGATTATAAATACAGTAAGAAAAAACAACTAATAAATAATATGTGAAATTAAAACGAAATACATAATTTTCGTTAGGCTGGTTTCAATTTTAAACCATTCGACCTAGAGTGGTAGGTGAGTGGTAACGCTCTGGCCTCGCGTTTGGCAGCAGGCTGGTTCGAATCTCCGTCCGGCGCTATATATTTGGTTTTTTTTATTTTTAACTGCTTAACGTCTCCTATAACAACTCGGTCTTTAGAGACGGGAAAGGATGGGGGGCAAGGAATGGGAAGGAATTCGGCCATGGCCTTTTTGAAGGAAACATCCCGGCATTCACCTGGAGTGATTTGGGGAAACCATGGAAAACCCAAATCTGGATGCCCGGACGGGGATTCGAACCGCCGTCCTCCCGAATGCGAGGCCAGAACGCTAGCCGTTACACCACCACGCTCGGTATATTTGGGTTCACCACGATTTCTCCAAATCACTCCAGACGAATGAGAGGTTGGCTTTTCAAAAGGCCATGGCCGAATTCCTTCCTCCTGTCCTTCGCCGCCTCTAATGACCTTGAAGTCGAGGAAGGCGTAAAGTCAGAACAAAACAAAAATTATGCGACTACATAAATAAAAAAAAGGTAATCTTATAATTTAACGCTGATAGAGAGCGATGACCAAGCTGACTTTCTACTGGTATTAATTTCGTCAGTAACTTCTCTTTTTATCACATGTTAATAGCAGTAAAGACCATACCATCAGAAAACTGCCAAAAACAATCTTTATTCCATACTAATATCTTGCATTTCTTTCATAATTGTTTCCACGAGCCAACTCCGTAAGTGTGATAACATTATCAACTATGGTAAATATTCACTTATGACGCCCGGATGTGTTATACAGTATCAACCACGTTACCATGCTGATTATACACTGATGCTCTAAAGCATGGCATTTGTTTAACTGTTCAGATACCCCGAGAAGTGAGAAACCGTTAGAGAAAGGTTAGCTATCAACAAATTATAGAGAGTTACCGTCAGAGACATTAGACGCTTAAAAATTCATTTCATCTTTTAATGTTTATATACCCCTAATCTGGAAAATAGTTGTGATTGGTGCAGAGATTTGTCTGGGACGTCTGGAAAACTCATTATCTCCTTCTCCATTTGAGCCGAGATCGGACGATTAACATTGCCTGCTGTAATTACTGCATAACGCTATGCATTAGCATGACGATCATTAAGACACCGTGTTCAGCATCGTATTAACACAGAAAAATAAATTTGAATGAAGTATTACCTTAGGATCATTAATGACTCAAAATATTTTCCTCTTCTAAGGCATGGTTACAGTATACCTGTTATTGAAAAATTGCCTTCAATGCCTAGATCTTACCGATTATAGTAAGTTAGCCGATTCGAATCGCCATCCAGGCAATCCAGATTGCTGTTTTCCATTTCTCGAAATCACTCCACATGCATGATGGAATGGTTCCTTCAAAAGGCCACGGTTAAATGCCTTACAGTCCCTTGCCTCTCCTCTGATGATATCGACGTTGACGAGGAGTAAAGTCGTAGGAATACCATGAGAATCTTTTTGAACTCCATGCCACGACACATATCACACCGTATCAGAAACTCAAATACTAAGAAATCTATTTAATTCCAAAGTATTCAAAAAAATTTATCACTAGGGTAAGCATGTGACCGTTTATTTTGGGTATCGTCACGGGTCTAGAATAGTCCCAGTTACTAGGGTAAAAAATTATGACAGGTTGACCTGATCTGCCAAATACGAATTTGGCCTGTGTTTCTCCCTTAAGTTGAATAAAATCTTTTGAACTTGAAGAAATTAGAAGTATTAATAGACGTATAAAAGACGGATAGGAACGATCGTGTTATCGTATAATTATTTCAAAGGTCGTAGAATCTAATTTGGTGAAATAAAAATTTGATTTGTATTTGTAAAGTTCACTTTGCAAAATTTTCAGAATTCCTGTTTTCTTCGAAAGCATCACTTTTTTATTGAGGCTGGGGAAAAATCATAATTTAATCATTGGTAATAGTGTCTGTGACGGTCAGAGAACTTAGTACAGATTCCAGATTATTAAATACTTGAGCAACTCCGAAGAAATGAATTGCTAGAATACTTCGGATTCGGTAACATATTTGGTCTAATTTCCACTTTAAATAACCTAATAACTCACGTACAGCGAAGGTGAACAAAGACAATTAATGAAAGTGGCCAGTATATAAGACAAAAGCAAATAAACCGTAATGTATAAACTCTGGTCAAGCAGCAGCACTAGCGAAAGTTTTAATCATATTGAAATTTAACCTAGGCCGGGATAATAATTGTCATTCATGGTTACAGCAGATACCGTGAGAAATTTAAATTTTCTTGAAGTTTTTTATATTACTTTGATTAGCGGTATGTTACTGAAAAGTACTCTAACTCCACCATTTTTCAGCCATAAGGCTGTCTATTAAATTACGGACAAATGCTCGAATTTTCTATAATAATATGTCTGGTCGCTGTTAATTTGCGAGCCAAGGCTGACGCGCGACGTCACCGTTCCCTAGTCAATATCTACCGAGGTGAGTGAATGAGTGAGTGAGCTTAGTAAATGTTGTAGTAGATTTTCTTCATTAATAACCGGATCATAAATCAGTTACACATTATAATCTCAAAACGTGATGGTTCGTTCTAAAATTTTCTATTATGATCGTTATAGCTAGTGGTTCGAGAGAGTAACAAGTGTTTGCGAAGCTCCGGAACGCTAGACATCCGTGATGCGGTGACTCCCATCTAGATTTCTCGGACGGCCTCACTCATCGTGGCTGCAGTTACGCCCTGCCTGCTCTCCGAGGGTCACCAAGGTCGAGGACGTGAGTCCGGGACTTTACGGCCTCCTCATTTCGGCTGGAGGGTCAAACACATACACACACCTGAGGCCCGCTGGAATGCCTGGCACGCATCCACTTTTTTTGTGCTTACAGCTGCTCACGTCAACAAAATACGTAGCGAACACGAATAACCTGATTACTTCTCTAACGCCGCAACGAATTTATTAATTTGTATATATATATATATAAAAATATGAATGTATATATATTTGCTTGTTTGTTTGTTCTTCATACAAATCCAGAGTTGTCATCCTATCTCAATGAAACGTTGCACACTTTTCCTTTGAAACAAGGAGAAAAATACAGTCTACATTTAGTTGAAAAATTATCTGTATAAATAATACATGTTGTTTTATAATTTCGAAAAAATACTGAACGGCGATAGACAGACGCGTTGGATGTCTGGGTCTCTGTACTGCCTTTCGATATAGCGGTCGGGTAGCTCAGGGGTCAAAGCGCTTGTTCCCTTATATTTAAACGGTCTTTCCAGCAGAGCAGGACAGTTCGGCGTAAATTTCTCTACGTCATTATAATTTAAGTCTTTCATGCTGTAGAATGCGGTATGGTCGGATGATAATCCCACTACCCGTGGTTTGAATGACGCCTAGGAATGAAATTTGTTACAACATAACCTCACTATTTGGCACGCAGTATACGGAATGGTGATACCGTTGTTTTTTCTGGCAATGATATAGTATTATACTCGTCAACAATTTACAAAATAAAATTATCCATCATTCAGTTAACATCAGTTGGGGCTATCCGATAAATCAACAGAAAGATGCTGAGTGGAAAAGTAGCTGAAGAATTCCACCAATTTCCAGCAAATCACGTTGTATGCTCCCAAAAGAATTTTAACGCATTGCGGATTGCGGTAAACATAAACAGGCCAATACTGAGCCTGGTGGGAGAATCATAACGCTCTAACCTCGCATTCGAGAGGACGCGGGTTCGAAACACCTTCCGGCCATCTAGGATTCGCTATTCCATGGTTAACCCGGAATAACTCCATGCAGTGCTGGAATGCCAAGGCCGAATTCCTTCAAGTTTCATGCCCCCAGTCTCTAATGACATCGACGTTGACGTCGCATAAAGCCAGAAAAAAAGCCAACAAAAATTCATAGAAAAACGCAATTCTTTTTTTTCCCTACTTTTTCCCTTTAAAAAAAATAGTGTAAAACTAGCCTTGATGATTCAGGCTTTACTGGAAGGTAGGTGTTTCGATTCTCCATGTTCATCATCTGCTAATATATCAGCGAAATAGAATTGATGGTGCAATCGCTATATTGTGTACTAAATACCTGAAGCACTGTGCATCTCGCATCGTTCGGCATGTGCAGTTGATTGTGGTTCCTCAATACGATGGGGGCTTTAATCATGGCAGGGCGCTTCGTGTTGTTCGCTGCAATGAAGCTTTGATACCAGTTTCTAATCACACACACTATCTCTCCTTCCATCCTCATACATAACAACAACAAGACAATGCACTTGAATCGTAGACATCACAACAATCTGTTCATGTACTTTACACAAGAAAGAAAGGAATTCGACAACTTATCGTTGTATTATTGTCTCAGTTAATCTCCTATTGGAGTGTGAGATTTGAATGCTTCTTGTAGTGGATGCAGGACACTTGGATCAATTATAACGACTGAAGGTGGGTCTGGAACCGGTAACTAGTTGAGCGAAAGTGTAATGCTTCGGAATACCAACCAGATCGACTGAAACAGGTACTAGTGTCGCGACGAGTTACTTAGCACGAGAAAGTGTTTGGTTTCACAAGAGTAAGCGCTGTACGACACGAGCATATGGCTCTCACAAAGTGCCTAATTTGCTTTAGCTTCTTACAAGACTTCCGAAGATAGTAGTTTGGAAAAATGCACTTATATGTCAACTCGTTCAAGATGATTCCTTGTTCACAATGTTCTTCTACCGTTCGCTCCAGTGTATGATGACTGATGACACTGCATAAATGGATGGTGGTGTAAAATTACTTTATTTATTACAATCTTAAATTTCATTCAAGTCTCTAGCATGATCTCAGCTGTTTAACAGCAGTTTCCATGAAGATATTGATAAATCCATTGTATTCCCTGCCCGTCAATTTGGCCGATAACGTCGGAGCGTTACTATACCAAATGACCAGAGAGGTAGAATGTGCACTTCTAAACTCTATTGCTTGTCCACTGGGGATTTTCTGTGTCACAACGCCCTTTAATATTTTTTAAAAAATGCGTTTATTGCTCCTATGATTATTTTAATGTTCTGTTTTTGTTTTACGGTCGTTACTCGTAAATCTTTTTGTTTTAGGATTTTACTTTGTAAAATTTACAGAAAATCGTTTTTAGATTCCTGTGCTTTGAGCTCTCAAGTCGATCAATACTCTTTGAATCTAAAGAAATTCTAATGCATGTCTAAGCAGTTAATATTATAATTATTTTGTGGGCTTATTTTTTCAGATGATAAATACAAAACTGAAACAGTATCTACTCTTTTTCATTAATAATTATTCTTTTCTGTGTAAATCCTTAGATATTGAGACTAAAGCGATTAAAAGGTTTTGCTAGTGATTGTTTTAGTATTCATGGTTTTATCTTCTTCTGACAATGATTCCATTAAAAAATGTATTTCATATATATTAAAAACATGTTGAGTATCCAGTAGTTTAATAAATCTGGCCTTCGGTAGGCTATGTAACAAACAACAAAAATATTGTGAACCGTTCCCAGTGGAGGTTTTTTTTTTTTTTTCCTGCCTTTTGCATCGGGTGAAACGCTTTCTAGTCGTCGAGATCATTGGAGACAAGGAACTAATAGGAATTTTGTAACAGCCCTCAAACCAAAATTTAAATTGGATTGTATTTTATGAAGCATTTATAGTAACCCAGAGTTTGGTTGAATTTGATCGGGTATGTATGTTTTGAAAATTCATGTAACTCAATGTTTTATGAAAAGAAATTATTTAGACGCCATTTAATATGTTTAAGAACAGTACTGTGCAAGAGAATTGCTTAAAGGTTCGTAATTCCAAGTGTTAATGCAAGTTACGATGTCTAAAGGACAATTTGCTACAGTTTAAAATGATTTCTGTGAATAATTTTGTGTTTAAGTATCTTTAATTTCCATTTCTGACCAATTTCTATTGATTGTATATGATTATGTATTAATTCTGATTGTTTTTAATATATTTTAATTGTTTAAGTTTTGTTAATGTTCCAGAATTATCTGGCGGAATCTTTTGAAGTGTTCTAGAAATTTTGGTAGAGTTTATATAAAGCGATCATCCAAGACAGAGAAACAGTTTACAGTTAGTTTTTTCGACAAAGTTTTTCACCGTTTAAATTATCTGTGGAAGAAGTGTTGTATGCAATCTCTGGATTGTATCTATGCATGTAAACACTATCGTTTACGTAGAGTTTCTTTGAGAATAAAAACAAGTCTAAACTGAAATACATTGTGGTCTACTTAATTATCGTATTAATTAAACCACGAACAATCTTATAATTTGGCCACAGCCCCTTGAAGAAAACATGCAGGCTTTCGCCTGGAGTGATCTAGAATTTTCTGGAATATAGCTTGATGAGGAAGTATTTAAAGCATGGACCTGGCAATCTGAAGAATGCGGTTTCAAATCCTCGTCCGGACTTTTGGATGGTATCCAGAAATCACTCCACTAGATTCCAGATTGATTCCTTTAAGAGACTAAAGGCCGAATTCCTCCCCGTTCCTTGTCCCCAATCCTCCCCGGCTCTAACAACTCAAACATCGATGAAGCCTGAATCCCTAAGAAAAAACGTTGATTTAGTAAATCTTGCATTCGTTTGTTTAGACTTTAGAGGGACGAAGAACTTAGCGTGTTTGTGCAATCCCGTAAAAATATTGTCAGTTTTCCATGTCGAGAATTATTGAAGCGGAAGAAGTAAATTTCAATAAGTTCAAACATTTTCTACTTAAAAAATGTCCCACAGTTTTCCGGTACAAAGAAGTGTTACATACGGTTCTCCAATAGCAGGGGATTTAAAAAGATTGTATGTTGCTTAGAGCTTGAACAGAGAATCGACGCAGGTGACACCGACTAAAAAAGGCAGCGGTCAGCGCGTGATCTCCAGCTGTGAAGGACGATCGTTAATTAACTTTCTTGCCCTTGCCCTATTTTCCTGGACACAAAAAGGTACCGTAGAGGCCAGGGCCAGGGCCACGCCAGGAGAGTTTGAATTATGACTCCCAGTGGTCGCGGCGTGCCAGCTCGGCCCCTCAATTATCATATTCCCACACCTCGAAAGGCGGTATACTAATACCTTCATTACCACATGACACATCTCATACTGACCTCAGCCATCGTACAATATTTCATATTACCACCTGCTCTCGGGAGCTACAGGTAGTTTTCTGTGCTCTCCCAACTACCTAATGTTCAGTGCATCTCTCGATTAAACATGTTTTTCACTGCGGATGAAGTTAAGAATGTAGAATATTTTTATAGCATAACAAAAACTAACACCAGGTCTAGACTTACCTGCGGCTAGAGTACAACAAGTGGCCAGTAGAAGTAAGATCCTTGTCGCCATATCACGTCCTGTAACAAAGAAAACGATTTCATGAGAAAGACCGCATATTGACAAATGTAAAAACCGAACGTTATAGTGCTGGGTTAGAATATTAGCCTCCAAATGCTACGGTCGTCGGTTTGATTCCGGCCTCTGTAATTAAATTTTTAATTTAGTGAAAATGTGTCATGTATACTACAGTGGAAACAAATGAATTGTTGATAACGCAATGTATAATGATAATATATGTACACTAAGAGAATTTATAAAGACTTGGAAGCTTAACACTGTATATACACTTGTAGCATCAATAAGTAAGTTACAAAACTGATTTAATGGCTGTAGAAGCCGAAAGCCGCGTAAAAAAATAAAATAGTAATATGATATACTGTAATTTTGTTTAAATTGAACCTCACAGTCTGGAGACAGTCTCTAGGTTTGTTGGTAATCGTGTTTTTACCAAGCAGTAATAAATTTATATCACTACCCATTCTGCCTTATTAGAAATGAATCTGGTTTTATTTTCGCGTAATCATCATCGCAGTTATTTTTGTAATTGATTCGGCACTGGTAAAAAAATAATTCCTTGTGGTCGTAATGACCTGGAGATAGGGTTTCTAGTGGCTGCGCATTCCGCCCCTATCGTAGCCGTCTTAACCTAACCCGACAACCCTGCCGGGTACAGGGGACCTACAGTTTAACGTGGAATCCGAACCATCGAAGCGTTCTGGCGTACTTCACCTCTGACACAGAGGTGAAGGTCGGATTAAGCACCTTTGAAAATCCCCGCCGAGACAGGGATTCGAACCGGGGACCTTTCGATCTCCAGCTACTGATCCACCAGACCACTCTCGGGACTGGTAATAGTACAACTGAAGCTATTTCAATTCAGTTCAATTTTTAAATTAGGTAAAAGTGCGAAAGGAACATTTATATCATTCAGTATGTTTTTTGTATTGAAGCAATAAGTCGTAAGAACATTTGAGGTGACATGCAAGACTTCATGATGATAAGGTGAGCATTGACGGTGATCCAGGGCAATAATAACTTTCGCATACTTAATATTAATAACAACTACATCCAGAGTTTGTTGTTCTTAATTTATTTCGTCCTTGATGCAGACAGCATGGAAGGGAAATAAGTTTTACTCTTGTCTCATTCCATTCCAATCACCTAACCGTTCTACCGATTCTTCTACACTAATCTTTTTACGGTACTCTACTGGTAATTTCAGTAGAAGGAGTTACTTAGCTGAGTAAACATGGTTCAAATCCCGTTAGGATCAATTAATTTTCTTCGCAGTGGAACGTTTGCAGTATTTCCAAGTTCCTCTCAGTCCATTATCAAACGAGTATCCATTGTACTTCACCATGAAAGATAGAGGTGCATTTATCTTAAAATAATACAACTAGAGTGCTAATTAATTAATTCCTTAGTGATATTTTCAGAAACTGCGGATAAGTTTTAATATAATTTTGGTTTAAATGTGATGGATCAAATGCACTGGTGATAATTTCCCTATACACCTGATTTCATAATACATCATTATGCTTCTTTTTTAAAAACATTCTAATTTTCATGGTTTGCAATATCAGCGTTCAGCTACTTTTTTCCTTTAGGAATTTTAATTTAAAATTCTTTATCCTCGTAAGTTGTTCAACATTTTCGTTACTAATTTGTTCCTATCCCATACTCCATTACATATACAAGAAAATTTTTGCACCCCTTTTATGCTTGTAATCAACTGGCATATTGTGATCATAGTCGTCTCCTCCCTACCATCTATTGCTTCAAATTCTTTTACCAATTTCCATCCAAGCCTCATCCAATCACCATGATATGCCTTACACCAGGGGTGCCCCGCGAGATTCATCACACATTTACAAAATATATTTATTTTATAATGGAAAAACTAGTAAAAAACAAAGTATTAAAAAAGTACATTATTCGTGCATCCATATATTCAAAAATTAACTGTCGAAATTATGAGAAAAATTAACTTTAATTTTAAAATAATATTCTTAGGAATGTATGACAAATATTTTTAGTGTCATTAATATTATATTATCTATGCTACATTTAAGAATAATAGTAAACACAAAAATAATAAATCATTTTGCTTCAATTTTTCACTCCAAAAATGTCTGTCTAAATCTAATATTGGGATATATAATTTTATATGCAGCCGGCGGAGTTATGATGCATTTGCAAAGTGGACCACAAGATCATTTGGGTTGGCCACCCCTGCCTTTTACATTCCAGACATTCTTTTCACTCATTTCATGTCTTCGAATGAATTCCTTTCAATCTCCTTTATCATATCAGCTACCGATTGTTTTCTGTGATATTGCCATAAATAAATTTAACTGCACCCTCTCCAAATTTTTTATTTGACTCATTATTTTCGATGATTGTTTCCTGTGAATCATTTTTCTTTTCTCGCTTATGTGTCTTTGCATTAGCTTTTCTTTTTCGGTATAACTGATAAAATTAGCTGTAGACATGAGGATAAAATAAATTAAGTTTATACCCTACTATTGTTATTCGTACAAAATTTGTAACATTTAAAATTAATGGTACGATAAACTATTCCACATTTAGCTGTTAATCTCTCCATAATATATATATTTGAAGCAGTGCCACAGTAACATCGCTTTCAGTGCAACCCACAGCTTAAACGTTACCAACTCTTCAGGAACAGACTGCGTTGTTCCTTTATGACAGAGCCGGCGTCCTAAGATGTATCAAATAGCTCATTAAAAGTATTTCCCGTCCCTAAAACTAACTGTTACTGAGTGTCGAGGGGAAATTTATGGGCTATAACTTTAGAGCAGAGGCGTACAACACCGAATGTTGAGAGTAGGTCCGGGGTTTCACCGTCTAAGTCCACGAGTAATGAGACAGTCGCCTGATTACGACCCTCGGAAAGCGTAGGCCACAATGAGAGAAGAAAAAAGGCCCTAAACATCACTGCAGGACCATAGGTGCTGGTACCCAAAGTGTGTCAGTAGGTCCCGCTTTGTGGGAGACATGCCAGCTGTAAACACACATGAATTCCGGTAATGCTTACCACAGTTCTGGAAATGAAAACATAAATATGTCCGAATCGGTTAGGTGCTTTCTAACATAAAAAGTCATTGAATTTTAGTCCAGAATTAATGTTACTTATCATCGTACAACTTTCTACGCAGTATAATGGTTTTAAAATTTCTCAACTTCAAATTTATATGACGATGCTATTACCTACTCAGAAAAAACATATACACAAACGTTTGGCGATTACTATTCTCTAACGATATCTACCAAATGAAATTTTCGCATCGATTCTGGTGAGTGAGTAGTAACTTTTTTTTTAAACTACTTAATGTCTCTTAATAGCGAGGTCTTTAGAGACGGGGAAAGGATGGGGGGCAAGGAATGGGAAGGAATTCGGCCATGGCCTTTTGAAGGAAGCATCCCGGCATTTGCCTGGAGTGATTTGGGAAACCATGGAAAACCCAAATCTGGATGCCCGGACGGGGATTTGAACCGCCGTCCTCCCGAATGTGAGGCCAGAACGCTAACCGTTACACCACCCTGCTCGGTGGTGGGTAGTAACGTCCGGGGCCGGATTTCAAGAGGACACGGGTTCGAATCTCCGTTTGGCTATTCATATTTCGGGTTTCCATGGTTTCCCGAAATAAGCCCAAGTGAATGCCAGGGTGGTTCCTTTTTTAAAAAAAATAAGGCCTAATTTCTTCCCGTTCCTTACCCCCAGTCCTTTCCTGCTTCTAATGACTTCAATGTCGGCAAGGAGCAAAGTCCTAGGAAAAGAATCATTACAAACACATATCTTAATGTAATCACTATTTAACGATGGAACCAGAGTACTTTTCATACTGTCCAACATCAACGGAGATCCAGATGTAGACTTCCGATTTATCAATGTTTACAAATGACGGTGAACAAAATTCCTCAACCGTCTCCATTTTGCTAAAGTTATTATTTTAATTTCATTCGCCATTACAGACTTTTAAGCTGCTCTCAGTGTTCCTGATTGTTTTCTTTACTACATGAAGTCCTTCCAGTTTATTTCGTAACAAGTGACAGAAAGATACAGGAAGGATGCGGCATTAAATTTAAACCTAAGGATCAGAATCGAACCAGTGATCCATGTAAGCGTTATTCTTGTTTATAACATCATCTGAAATGCAATTGATAGAGTTTCGCATTTTCCCCAGAAATTAGTTCTTTACTCTCCCATCGGACAGTTTCCCTTTTATTTTCTCCTCGATGATGAGGCTAACGCCCATCACAATACATCCAAAATATTGCGCCCTTTGCTTTTTAACTGTAAACAGCGGTTTTATATTCTTCTGATCGCTACTAAGAATCACCTCGTTTTAGATTCTTTGTATCCAATATATATACCATATGAGAAGAGCAACACATCTCGAAGGCATCAATAACGATTTTAATATCTAGAGTTCAACTTTCACATCCGTATAAAACATGGAAATTGTAACACCTGGTCTTATGTTATTAGGCAACTGTAACTTGTAATTATTGTTCCGAACACCAACATGGCTGTAAATCGATTTCTATCACAACCTCGGATAAGAGTGTAATATCTCAGAACATTGATAAAATTACACAATTAATTATAAACGATATAAAATAATGTTATAAGAGTGATTTTGGGTGTTTCGCACGAATGGAGACGAGAATTATGGATCGCTTCTAAAAACATTGCACCAGTTGCCGTGACCAATTCAGATGTTATCTGATTGACAGTCAACTGAAGTCGAAAGTCGGTGCCAGCTGAATGAAATCACGAGTTTCCATACTGACAATAATATATCTGGAGAACCTTGTTACAAAAGACAGCTTGTTTAAAATATCCGAGTGCATGAGAAAACCTGCGGGGAAAAGTTGCGTGTTTGAATTTACAAACAGCGTCACCACAATGTGCATAAATGTCTCACTTCGTGGAAGTGAGAAGGAGGCATCATTTTGATAGTGAGTCGGGAATGAGAGTTTTGTGAGAGAAGAGTGAGGAAACTTTGCTAGGAAGTAAGGAAACAGGAGTTTGATTAATAACAAGCGAATGTTAATAATTTACTGTTTTCCATGGCAAATCTTCGATGATCGTGGATTCTGAGGCAAGTTACTTGCCGCATTGAAGTGGAGATTCGTTTACATGGAGCAAGAAGACGTGGAGTTAAGGTTGTGACAAGAAGTTTTTCTTGCGTGTAATAGTTCTCACTCAGTTATGAGTACTTCTGAAATGAAAGGTTTTACTTATACACTGCTACTTTTGGTGCAACCATCTGTGGCAATACTTCTCGTTTGCACACTAGAAATCCTGGTGTATGTTGCCTCACAGATAAGTCTTTTACCTTCAATGTTGCTAATTGCCATAAGTGAACCGATTCTCCATTCAATGACGTTCTGCTGGTGCTGCAAAGTTCAAGATGCTGTAACAAGGACGACAACTAGACTCGATGAATGGTTCCATTGTACCGACTCATCAAAGACCGGCCTTCCACAATATGGTAATCCAACATCGACTACCGCTGCTCACTGAAAGACGATTCATGAGCCAGAGCGCCCTGTTGGCTAACATCATCAGATACTTTACAACGATTTATTACCTGCTAAGTGAATATTGATTATTTTACCATTTTTAAATATTTTCGTTAAATAAATATTAATTTGCATTTTGTTTAGAAAATCTTAAATTGTGAAATAATTTCCTTTAAGAACTTGGGGTTCGATTATTTACGAGAATATTATCCCTGCCCACATCTTTCATTTTATAACAATAATAGATTTTTGTAAATGATTATTAAATACCTTTTTAATTTTTAGAAGAACCATATTGCGTCAGAAATTTGCTGGTGAATTTAAAATGTCGTACCAGAAATCTGTAACGTTAAAAGCTGTCATAATTCAAACAAAAATATCTACAGCTATTCATAGAGAAGTTGAATTCTACAGTGGCTGCTTGCTTTTTAAAAATATCTCATAATGATAATATCACTCATATACAGTAACTTACGTAAATGCGAAACGATGTCAAATTATGAAACAATGAAGGTGTAAATGGTTTCAAAAGAACTTTACTGTTACCCATAATTTCTCTTAATATCAAAAAACTTGCAGAGTAACCCACGTTTTGCGATCAAGTTTTGGTTGATTTACCCGTACAGTACTTTTAATTACCCAACGTGTACCATGTTTCACAAAATTCGTGGCAGCCATTTCTGAAATTAAAGCAAATCTAGATTCGTCCCGGTACCAAGTGTCATTAAACTGGTACCAGCTATTCCCGGAATTAAAGCATACCCAGACTCACCTGCATTCTACCCAGAAAGGAGTTGGTTGATTTACCGCTATAGTATTTTCTGCCGTATAGTAAGAAATATGTGTACCAAGTTTCATCAAATTCACAACAGAAATTTCCAAAATTAAACAAAAATGTCGATTCACCCGTAGAATACCCAGAACGGGGTGGTTTGGACGCTGTGACACAGAATGCCGGTTCAACCTAATCACAATAGTCACTATTGTTGCTGCTCATAAATCGAAACAAGTGTCGTATGTGTATTATTAAATTCCACATACATAAATCAGTATCTGCAAACCGCGCGTAGTGGGTGAGCGTTAACGCTCTAACCTCACATTCTGTAGGACGCGGGTTAGAATCCAGATTGAGATTTTCCATGGTTTCCCAAAATCACCCCAGCCGAAAGCTGGGATGGTTCCTTCAACTGCCATCTCTTGCCCCTAGTTCTCCCCGCCTCTAATGACCACGACGTCGAGGAGGCATAAAGCCATGAGCGAATAAAAAAGGTATGTAGAATGTATCTCGCAGAAAATTCGGAAGCCTAGGAACCGAGTAAAAATCAGCCGTATGTCTTGTACGTCACATTTTTAGTTAATAATCTCGCATAACCTGAAAACTGCTTAATCTAGTTTACTAGGAATGTCTCATTCTCTAGCGCTGGAGCTTAAAAATAAAATCTGTTCCGCATCTTTACAGTTGAATATAAAGTATACAAAATTATTTGGGAGAAATTATTTTAGCTTCTTTCAACCAAATGTCAATCTGTCCTTCACGTGGTGCACCCTGTTTGCACGGACGAGGCTCTGGCGACTGAATGATTCAAGGTATAAGGAATCACCCACTGCTTGCCAACGGCCTCCTAAAGGATGGCGGAAGAGCTAGGAGTGGTTCAGGGCATCCTGTTGCCCTTGGGGTTGGAAACGGCCCCTAAAAGCTAATGAATCAGAAATGATCCACGGCATGGGGATGCAGGAGGCAACGGGAAACCACTGCATTAAAGACCCAAAGGGTATCCCGAGAAGAAATAATTCTCTCAAATTACATTTATTATGATGGTTTTTTCTTCCTAAGTAAAATATCCTGGAGCTAAAGCAGTCTCCCAATAAGATCTCCGGGTGGGAACTATTCAGGGAGGAGTCATCAGAATGGATATAAACATTCTACGAGTCGGAGCGTGGAATTTTAGACGTCTGAATTGGGCAGCTAGATTAGAAAACTTAAAAAGGGAGATGGAGTAACTTAAGCTAGATGTCGTTGGTATTAAAGAGATTAAGTGGATGGATTGCATCAAACCAGTCGAAAGAGACAGATGACGACAGAAAAAAGTTTACTTTAACGTAAAAAAGAGCTGGTTATGCACATGTTACTGTTAGCAGCCAAAGATTGTGGCTCTGTTGCATGAGATGTCTGCGGCAATGACGTACTGTGGCGTTTTTTCTTAATTATTGATTTACGTAAAAGAGTTTTGGAAATGATGGGTGAGAAAAGAAGTTTATGGAAGAAGCTTACGGAAATAAGAGACAGGCTGGTAGGTCATATTTTGAGACATGCTGGATTGGTTAATTTGTTAGTGGAGGGAACAGTTGAAGGTAAGAACTGTAGAGGTAGACAGAGATTAGAATATATGAAGCAGATAATTGAGGACGTGGGTTGTAACGGGTATGTAGAAATGAAGAGGTTAGCACAGGATAGGAAGGGATGGAAGATTGCATCAAACCAGTCTAAAGACTGACGACAGCAAAAAAAAAAAAAAAAAAAAAAAAAAAAAAAAAAAAAAAAAAAAAAAAAAAAAAAAAAAAATTACGTAGTTTATACTCTTCGCTTTCGGTATGATCACCTATGGTGTTTCAAGACTGAATATCTCAAATTTATAGACAACATATAGTTTTTATTGCATATTTGGTGTTTCTGACGATACATTTAGAATTTCATTTACTACTCCGGCGTCACTTAACGTAAAATATAAGACTCACCGCATATAGGAAGTCTACCCTATCGAATTTGCTAGTAGTTTCTTAGTTTTTCTGCAACATTGTTTGAGTTTTATAGATATAGAGAGATAGATAGATTTACTTTGTATGCATTGAGCCGTTCAGAAATGGTTCCCATAACATTTGTGAGGCATCTCTCTACATCTCTTTGCAACTGCAATCGTCTCTTGATAAAAGAAGTTGAGTGAAAAGGAAAATACTGAGCTTCGGAAAGGTAGAGAATTCCAAGAAAGCCACATCTCGGAAATAACCCATAGGCTCAGCAATTTTTTCGTAGTTCAAGTGATCTAACAACATATCAGACATATGATCACTGGTTTCTGCTGTTGTATCTTCTGGGTGGCTTTCAGTATGTCCATTTTCAATGTTGCTACCACAACGTCTGATGGCGCCAACTAACTTTTAATTGCTTAAGATAAAGGAGTAAAGACCTGATAATGTGTTTGTACTTGAAATGATTTTATTTCAGGCTGAAACTACTATTGTAAAAAAACTCTTCCTTCTGTGCAGGAAATTAATGTTGTCAATCTTAATGACAGCACATCTGTCTCGAATGCGTTAAACTGTTTAATATAACAACTACGTCTTCGTATGGCAGATAAATCAACTGCTGTCTATTGTTAAGGATGCGTGTTCAGATACCCGTTCGGTCATCAAGTTTCAGTTTTCGGTGGTTTCATGAAATCGCTCGAGGCGAATAGAGGAATGGTTATTTCAAAATACCATAGTCGAATTCCTTCTAGATCCATGTTTCCATTTCTCGCCCATCTCTAGAGAACAATAATGCAAATCGCAAAAACACTGTTCAGGTACGAAAATCATTTGACAACATTTGCATACGTTCCTTCTAATTTAATCGAAATGGTTGCATTCGTTATAGAAAGTTCGAAACGTGGAAACCATAGAAACAAATCTGTGTTGGCACTGCTATAGCGTTCCTTTGTGGTTAAAATAACTATTGTGAGTATAGGGGCTAACTCACTGGCGTCATTTTGCAATAGTCGCCTGTTCGAATCCAACCTCGTGCACGAAATTTTTAATTAAATGTGGATCCTTCATGAATTTTCTTTATTTAGTTTAATCATTATATTACAGAAAATCATTTATATATATATATATATGATAATGGAGCTGGCTATATGGCCTAATAGACACTGCCATTTTTTTTAAAAAAAAAAAAAGATAAATGTTAATGTCAAAACGGAAGACAACCTCGAAGGTTCAAACTCAATCCATCTTCATTTGAGATCGGCTTGAGTGACGACTTAATAAGATGACTCAGCAGTACCTTCAACTAAATCAATGACAGAACGGAAGGCAAACTGGGAACAGTTCATTTAAAGTGCAAGATCTGAAGAGAAAGTATTGATACAACAATGAGAGAAACTCATAATGAATCTATCACATGACTTTCACAATGTAACGTGATGTAAAGACATAATAATTGCTTAGTTGTAATATACGACTCGCTCTGAAAAAACGTACGTCTTATACATCTTAAATTTAACTTCCAGACATAGCGTCATTGAATGGATATACTTCAGAGCTGTAATCATATCATTTTCAAATAGTTATTCATCAAAAATTTAGGTATGGAATGTTTCATATCGATGATAGGTTCCAATCTCGAATTCATAGAGAATACCTAATTAAATTTATGGTTGCTTTGGATATTAAAGCCGATTGAACTCGCAAGGCAATGTAACATCGAATCGTCTTGTCATTTATGACTGAATTTTGATTACTTTTCAAGCTACACTTCATTTACATAAGAGTGATTGTCAGGTGTTCCTATCATGGTAACGATATAACGTGTACATTTAAGCGTAACGTCAGGATTGTTGGTTACATATCAACAAATCTTTGTGAATAAAAGAGGGTTCAGAATAACACGTTCACAATATAAATAAATGATGTAGCGATAAAAGTCTTTGCTATGAGGTGATTGAATAGACCTACCTGGTTTGATCTCTTAAAACGGAAGATAACGGAATATATAATATTATCATTACCTTGTAGTAGCAAGCTCTGTGAAATTGTATATTATGTTATATAGTTGTAATAGTAGGCCTTTATTAGTAACTGGAAGTTAATTAATTCTGAAATTCAACCAGAAACAAATTCAGCTTATGCACTTCTAGCTACTCTTGCTAATCTTATACACACACACACACACACACACACACACACATATATATATATATATATATAAATAGACGTGTGTTTTCCTGTATTTCAATTTTCAGCCACCACTACCTAGCACTGATCACTGGTCTTTGTGTGTGGAAGTAGCATGGAGTTTCCTGTTGTGCACAACATTGGCCAAATGTCGATAGCTGTGGGATGTGGGAGATATGATGGTTAAAAGTGGTCGATGCAGGGCATTTTCGTATTTCGACCAAAGACGTGTCTCAGAATATGTCACTCTGCTGCCACAACTACATAGCATAGACCATTGGTTTTTGTGTGTGGTAGTGGTATCGTGTCTCCTATCGTGTACTATGGTGGCTAGTTATCGGTAGCTATGAGGGTGTGGTATATATTTTGGTTGAAAGTGGTCGACCTGCGGCACTTTCATATTTCTACCAAAAACGTATGTGTCATGGTGTATCACTTTTCAGCTAAAACTATCTAGCGCAGATCACTGGTGTCTGTGTGTGATAGTAGCACAGAGTCACCCGTCGATCACAACGTTGGCAGAATTTTGGTAACTGTGGTAGTGTGGGAGACACGGTGGTTGAAAGTGGCCGATCAATGATATTTTCGTATTTCGACCAAAGACATGTGTGTCTGTATATTTTACTTTGCTGCCTGCACTACATAGCGCAGATTACTGGCGTTTGTGTGTGGTAATAGCATCGAGTCTCCCATCGTGCACTATGGTGGTCAGATGTTGGTAGCTGTTAATCCAAATTCTTTACAAACACGAACGGAGTCGTGGGTACCAGCTAGTTATTATATATGCCTCACGACGTCGTAAAGAACTAAGCACTATACTAATGTATAATTGCTCTTTCGTATTACAAAAAATACATGAATATCGTCAGCATTAACTTAGTGTTAACATGCTTCATTAGGCGCTGAAGATCAAGCGCAGGTGTATTGAATAAGATGAGTTGAGGAATTTTAGACATAATTATAAGTGCAATAACAAATACTTAGCTCCGGTTGAATGGACGAAAAATTTCAGTCGTACATAACAAAGAAATATTAATAAAAAAAAAAACAACAAATAAAAACAAAACAAAAGCACTCCACAAACATCGCTATGATATTCAGGTATACTTTAGCAGGGTACATATCACTATATATTTTGAAAAATTATCGAATATAACTCTAACCAAAACAAAACTAAACAAAAACTTAAGAGTAGTATGGAATGAAAATCGTTACAGCAAAAACAAAGAGTTTGGTGATTCGTAAAGGAAGGGAACTGATAAATATTAAGATAGCAAAAGCTAATTTAACCCCAGTGAGGACCTTCAAATATCTTGGAAGTACAATCACTAAATACTTGGGATGCCACCGTCACGTAAAAACTGTTATTGCTGTAGCGAAGGAAGCGTTTAATAGGAAGAGTAGATTATTAACTGGGAAAGTAGATAAATTACTCAGGAAAAGATGTAACAATTGTTTTGTGTGGAGTGTGGCACTTTATAGACACTAAGACGAGAGGATAAAAACGGATACAAGCGTTTGAGATGTGGATGTGAAGGAGAATGGAGAGGATAACCTGGAAGAAAAAAAATGAGTACTGTTGAAGTGCTGGAAAGGGTTGGTGAGAGGAGGGAACAATTGAAAGTCATAAAAGAAAGAAGAACTAGATGGGACACTTGCTGAGAGGGGAGTGCTTGTTAAAAGACGCCTTGGAAGGACTAGTTTGTGCGAGGATAGCGAGAGGGAGAAGTAGGTAAGAGATCACAGATAACACCAAAGAAAACGGAAACTACATGACATGAAGAGGAGAGGAGATCACAGGAGAGCATGGAAAGCAGCAATGTTAAATCCTGCCTTGGAGTAGAACATCATCATGATGATCAAGTATAACTTTTTATGGATTTATGCCTCGCTGACGTAGAGGTCATTATAGACGAGAAAGGACTGGAGGTGCGGAACGGGAAGGAAGTCTGATATGGATTTTTGAAGGAACCATTCCGGCATTCACCGGAAATGATTTCGGAAAACCAAGGAAAACGTGGAGATATGGGTGGCCGGACGGGGATTTGAAGCTGCGTCCTCCAGAATGCGAGGCCAGAAAGTTACCTCTCACCCACTACGCACGATCGGAAATAGAAGGAAATACTGGTCTTTTCGTTCGATAAAATCGTGGAATAAAAATTAAAACCTAATACTTTGTAAGTCACAGGGTTGAAAGCTTTCATTTGATACCCAAGAAGATTACCTAAGCAAAGTATTTCCTTGACCACCACTAAACCTCCTAAAATTACTTTCGCGACCCATAATTATTCGAATTTATAGTATCAAAGTTATCAAGAAATAAGCAGAACGTAATTTAAAAGATTTTAAGTTTAAATGTTTGGAAAGACAGACGACCAAATGTGCGAATCCATTAAGGTCCTGTTTTTTACTCAGAAGTTATGATACCCTAAATATGGTGAATGACTATATTAAACGAAAAAAGTTAGTTTCAGAACAGTTTAGGGCATAAGAACGCGTTTTAATTACGTAGGGTATCCATTAGAGGTAGTTATAACCACCAATTAGACGATACAACGTATTTTCACACCCTTTCACACCATTCCGTATAGTCGGTAACAATTACATCCTCACAGGGGTAACTTAAACTGACTAAAAAGTGTTCCGCAAGCATCTCTCCTCTCGACGTTGCTATTTACCAAGAACAACATGTTTCGCAACCGCCTACGTCCGGAAAACTGGCATACAATTGTTTTTATTACTGGTATTATGAAGATGAGAACGTAGTTTTAGAAGGATGTCACACCAAATAGCCGTAGATGACGGATACTAACGTGGTAACGGAGCAAATTGAATTGCTGAACGCCGTGAAAGCTGATATTAGCGTCGTTGCAGTACGCAGACACTGGGGGAGGTGCGGCACATCCCGGTCCGGCAGAGACCTTGACCTCCAACCTGGCGGCCCCTCAGAGACCAGTTTCGGCAGTGAGATCACCACGCTACACAGGAAACCACTCGGGGAGCGAGAAAGCCCAATGCGTCTCTCTGCCACTATTTCAATGTATTTCCACACTTGCCAAAAAAAAAAAAAAGTAGTAATATGCCTAGCTGATAGCGACCGATTAACAACTAACATTGGAAGAGGCCAACTTCGGAAGCGTAGGGGTAGCGATCTTGCTTCGCGCTGCAGGGGTCACCGGTTCGAGTCCGGCCTAGGGCATGGGTCGTTTTAATTAAATATTGTGTTCGTCTTGCGTCGTCCTTGTAATAAAGGGAAAAAAGGTCAGACTGATATTAAATCTATACGCTGTTAAAGAAACGACACATTGAGTTGACTGTATGCCTAAGGGAGCGTCCATAAATTACGTGAGGTGAAATGGGGGGAGGCGAAGTCCGGCGAAATCTCACCTAATCTCCCCAAGGAGAAAGGGGGGGGGTGGTCAACGGAAATCTCACGTGAGGTTTTTGAAATTTTGTTGGACTGTAAAGTCGATTTTAGGGGGGTGTTTCGTCGAAAAGTGGGGGTGTAACAGGCTTTAGAAGGGTGAAACCTAAAAAAAAGGTGTCAAAAAGTTGCGAGGGTCGTTTGTCGGGGGAGAGGGGGGTCTCACGGCCCAGATCTCACCAGAAGGGGCGGGGAAGGGTCGGACGTAATTTATGGATGCCCCCTAACATGATAAAATGTCATTTAAAAATAGAAAAAAATCTTAGGAAGAGCTATTATTGCGAGACAGACCTAGATTAGTGGTCGATTTAAATAAATATCGCATTTTTCTCATAGCTTTTACTGCATGTTTAGAGGATGGCTTTTATTGTTGGGTAAATATTGTGCGTAGTTCGGATCACATAGATAACGGAGTTTTATTCCCTCTTCTATGAGGGTGGAAGAAAGAAGAGCAAAGGCCTGCTTTAATAAGAACATCCAAAGTAAAAGACGTGTGGGAAGGCCCAAAAGAAATTGACAGACCAAATCAAGAAGGATATACTGTAGAAGACTTAGGGCTTAATTGGAAGACTTTTCATGAACAACAACTATTCATGGACAGAAAGAAGTGGTGAATTATTATGTCTACATCGGGGGAATTTATTCGAATGGTGGAACGGATGTGGTGCCATCTGTCTGCGAAACGCGTAACTTGTGTCCTGTCTGATATATGTATTATTATTCGTGGAATGTGTTATTTATTAGACGGAGATTGGGGACCGTCCCATCAGTAGCCTAGGCGACTGCGAGAAACCGGCTGAAAACCGTAATCAGCATGGCCTGTACGCGGAGCCCGCGATTTGAACCTAGGTCCTTAGTGACCCCCAGATTCAATGTTGTGGTGGTTTAAGCCGCGTAGCCACATTGGTGAGCTATCTGATAGCATCCACACTATATTGTGCTACTAACAAAACATGGTTAACATTATTGTGCGAGTACAAATAACAAAGAGAAATAATTTTTTTTTTAAATCCTAAATGAAAGGTATGATTATCATTATTATATAGCTCTGTAATTTTACCACTTGGTCAGTGTCGATATATTAGTAGCTTACATTCGTCTCATGAGTAAATTTACAAATTTTCCCCACTTTTTACCCTCACTTCCTTCTATCACAACTTACTACCACCATTAACTGCAAGACTGTTCAAGTAACCATGATTTTCTCCATCTTTGAATATGCTAAATCACTTCATTCATTCTATCTCCAATTATTGGAGTAGTGCTTCAATGTTTACCTCTTTAATAATTTTTCTCGTTCCCTATACCAATCTTTCTATTCTTTCCTGATACACTAAAGTGGAATTTTATACCTACTGCCTACATTCCATTTTTTTCTCTTGCTTAGCAATATGGTTTAATTGACTTCCATTATTATTTATACAATGTCTTCTTAAATTTTTTAGAATTTTTGTGTTTAATTGCAGTATACCGGTATACAATTATCCACTTATTTTCACTGGATCACCATCCTCCCATATCTCCTTAATTCGTGTTTTATTTTAATTACGTAAGACACCATTTTGTCTGTAATAACTTTTGCTGTTGATGGACTTGCTGAATGATCGTAATAGTTTCTGATCAATAGAAACAGTAGTCTCCAGGAAGCACAATGTGATTCTTATGTTTTATGCCATTTGACTTTAATATCATAAGCAAAAGTATCACCAGCGATCACATAATCTACAGGTTCAAGGCGAAAGCTCTCGACACAAAATATACGTACGTTTATAATATAGTTTAGGAAGATTTTTTTGTGTTTTCTAGTTAGTCTCAACATCCTGTCTACACCTCAGAGATGAACAATGGAGAACTGCACTTAAGGAAAAGTCTGCCAACTGCTTAAGTTTTGTACCAATGTGTGTAGCGTTATTATGTTCGAGCATGGTGCATAATTAAAACTCAAAAGTGGGGACGGCCCAATCAGTAACCTGCACGAATACGGAAACCATCTTCAACAGTAAACCGAGCTTTGTGAGTGAGCAGTAACCTATACAGGATAACAGTGGGCTCAGATCCCCGTGCGACGATCCACATTTGTTTTTCCATGAGTTCCCCTAAACTCCAAGCGAGTGCCGGGATGGTTCTATAAAATGTCCATGACTGAACTTCTTCCCTTTCCTCGTTACCCTCCTCTTCCAGCTCTAATGACCCCGACATCCACTAGCCGTAAAGCCCAAAGTAAAAAGAAGAGAAATGGTAATCAAGTTAGCTCTTATGCCGGTGACGGGATTTCAACTCTCTTGTTATAGACCTGTCTATTCCATGTCCAGTATGTCCCGTAGCGAAACTAACTGCCGGAACTCTAGAATCAATCCAAACCAATGCATGGTATAACGCCTTCACACGGCTCTGCCGATGTATATGACTAGTCGCTTCCAGAATAGATTTCAAAGCGGAATTTCCCCTTATCGTTGTCTTCTGGTGTTCTACTCAAGACAGTTTTCCAGTGTCTGCTCGTTTGGACTACGCAATAGTGTCAAATTTTTAGCAACTAACAAATCATGTAAAAAAAGCTTAAATGCCTCGATATAATCGAAGTATCCTTCAAAGCTCAACGATCATCCACATCTGAGAGTAAGGTAATTCAACAGCATCAACAGAGTGAAGTAAATGGGCTTGAAGGAGCAATCTTTATATATAAAGATGAATGTATGTTGTTAGTTTGTTTGTTCTTCATACAAATCCACAGTTTTCATACGATCTAGATGAAACTTTGCACACTTATCCTTTTAAACAAGGAAAAAAATCTGTATAAATAACACATGTTGTCTCATAACTTCGAAATACGGCGATAGACAGACACGTTGGATATGGACGTCTCCATACCATGTTTCCGTGTAGTGGACTGGCAGCTCAGAGGTTAAAGCACTGGCTTACGAACGGCGTGGTCTCCGGTTAAAATCTCCGTGGAAGCTAAGATTTTTCAAATTGTTTTTCATCGTGAGAGTCAGGCTGGGCCGTAGGTTATTCAGATTGAATGTTAAACTGTAGATATTAGAAAGTTAGGGGTGCAATGCGAGGCAAATCGCAGGTAGTCTTGCAATGTTGTAGGTGAACACTTTTTACGTTATAATGATTCCTCAGGTGTTGTTCGCAGTCAGTGTGTGAGTGTGAACCACAGTAAATATTATAAATACGGAAGTAAGTCTCTGTCTTTTTGTTATGTTTTGACGACTAAATGGCTATTATATCGTTGTGATGGAATTTTATAAGAAAATCTGTATGAAGGGCGCAGGATATTTTTTCCAGTGTGATTAACAGTTGCAGTCACGAAATTTTTAGACCTTATCGAATGGTGACATAAATATGTTGGAAATTGATTCTCTTCAAGAGACAGGTTCGACGGGACAATGATATAGTGATAGCTTTCCTGTCATATTATTCCTACTCGATATTGTTTGGGACCAATCATTCGTTACCAACAACTTTCTATATTTAATTCTGGCAAAAAAATTCTTAATCCACGCGTACGAAGTCACGGGTACGAGCTAGTGGTCTATAAACGCTGATCGTTTTCTACCCTATCTTATTTCGAGCAAAGCCACACGAACAATTCGTCTGCCGTCAGTCCTTGGCTTAACAGGACATTCTGAGATGAAGCAAGCTATTCTAATTGGTGGAGGGTGTAAATGAAAACCTCTTATACTGAACGAACTACCGATTGCAATTATTTCAGAACGCATTTTTCAATGCTGAATATGTACTCGTAGAAATGTTGTGTATAAACCAAACAACGATCGAATGTTTTTTGTACAAATAATCAGTGCTTCATTACTGTTGTTTCAGAAATTAGTGCATTTACGATGCCATTTAACCGCTTGAACAAGCATTAAAAGACAATTTAGGCTGCTGAAAAACAGACTTAACTGCATTATAATGAAACTGATATATTTTTTAATTCACTCGTGAGTTATTTCAGTGAAATGCGCTCATCTATTAAACTTCAATTTATTTCTGGTTTCCTTGTTGTATAATCTTTATTTAGTGTTTTCAGAAACAAGAATTAAAGCTACTAGAGTTTATTTAGACTGAAAGCGCATTTAATTTATGAAGTACTCATTATGGGTGGAAAAAAAGAAACAGATCTCGCCAGGTGAGATTTTAAAGACTTGCAAAGACTGCGTAATCTGGAATCCCCTTCATACCTTGCGGTTAGGCAGAGAAGCGAGAAAAATTTTCCTAGAGATGGAGATTTGGATGCTGGTATGTAGTTAGTTCTAACGAAATGTTGTTGCTTTATTTTTTTTTTTTTTTTTTTTTTTTTTTTTTTTTTTTTTTTACTCGAACAGTATTTTTTAATCTGAAAACAAACACGAATCCTTCCAATCCAAAAATTTTATACAGGCAAAAACGACAGCGAAAATCTTTGACTATATTGCTGAATGATATATTTTAATAGTAATTCTGTAATATTATATTATTTATTTTCACTATTTTTTGTTAATCATGGTTCATTACATTAACGTTTGAAGTTTGTCTTCAATGAGAAAGATTTTATTAAATAGGTATTATCTTGAGGATATCGTTACAGCATTTTGGGGTATAACGAAATATCATATTTTAAAGCACAAATCCGTAAATTTTGATTGCATATTTTGAACCTTTCGAGTCACAGACATTCACCTTTGTCTAATGATGAGTATCTCTCAATAATGAATAAAATCTTCTCGAGCTTTCCACCGGTAAAGTGCGTAAAAGGCGACGTTTCGGAGCCTAACTTTGTTACCATCTTCCGGCAAAGCCAGGCTCCGAAACGCCACCTTTTTGTTTTTTTGTTTCTTTGCGGTTTTTTTCCTTATGGCTTTACGCCTCATCGACGTAAAGTCATTAGAGGCGGGAAAGGACTGCGGGGCAAGGAACGGGAAGAAATTCGTCCATGGCCTTTTGGAGGAAGCATCCCGGCATTTTCCTGGAGCGATTTGGGGAAACCATTGAAAACCCAAATCTGGATGCCCGGAAAGGGATTCGAACCGGTGTCCTCCCAAATGCGAGATCTGAGTGTTAACAGCTCACCTGCCACGCACAGTGCATTTTATGTACGCGCTCTCCCGGTGGAAAGCTTGAAAAGATTTTATTCATCTGAATCACCGAGAGAATCTACATTCTTTGATTACACATGTATACCACTAGTACCAAGACGCGTAAATTAGTGATTTCTAGTTGCCGGTAGTTCGGGACAGTGCGATCCACAGGTGGCTGCAGTAGAGTGTTGGGTATCAGCAGACTCATCATAGCCGCTGGCCTCTCCGTTAAGTCCCGCAATGTAAGTCGTGCGTGGCATCGGAAGAAGCGCCGCGCTGCATATCTCATCCACGATACAGCTGGCCCCTTTTCCAGTTCTGAGCACAATGGAACCGATCATCGTCTTCCTAGCGCTCTTTCGTGCTCCATGTTACAGTCCTGTTACCAAGCCCAGGGGGGCTCGGGCCTGGCTTTCTGGAGGACGCGGGTTCATATCTTCACCCTTTCCTTCAGTTTCGATGGTTTCCCGAAATCACTCTAGGCGAACGCTGGTGTGGTTGCTTTATTAGACCATAGCCGAATTGTTTCCGTTCCTTGTCGTCAATACTCTTCTGTATCCAATTATCTCAACAAGGCGTAAAACTAAAGAAGGAAAACAGCTTTGTAACAACCTGCGTTGACAAAGATTCCATTGTTAGTAAATTAGATTTGATTTGGCTAAATGTTTTCCTTGACACCTTTCTTAGAGAATATGAAGCCAAACCAATGGTTATTGAAAATCCGGGTAGTTTGCGAAATTAAGTTAATGCCTCTAAGAATAAAAGTGTGGAAAAGTTTTGTTTCATTTATTTATTTTTTATTTTTAGATGCATGGAATAAAGGAGTATATTCCGTTTTGTAAGCGCACATGAAGTAAGTAAATAGTTTAAGAACTACAATCTGAAAGCAGTAATCCTAAAAGACGTTACATGGTAACCACTGTAATATAAACAGAAACGTACAACCTATGAAAAGAGATTGTGCCATGTACTTAGAATTTATAACTGTTATTTGTGGCATAATTCATAGAAAAACAACATAATAACAATAACTGTAAACGAAAGAATGAATGATGGCTCTTTCAAATGGACCACGATGTAGCAATATTACAGACATTTAAGAATAGAAACGATAGTTTCATGTGATAGTGATAGTGTTTTTCATCGCCTATACATTTCATTCCGTCGTTAGTAACTCTACCAGGTAAAGGAGACCAACATTGTAACTTGGAATCGGATAATATAATAATTGGGATGGAAATAAAGTAGACCTTCTGAGAGGAAAGTATTGCAGTGAAAGCAGAAAGCAGAGGTAACAATTTTGTGCTCGCCTCACTTTTAATTATGGTAAGATTTATGTAATAAACCAACGCCAAAAATGTATTATTTTAGATCTATTATATTATGTGCTGCAAAGCCAAGATCCCGAATTCTGATATGAAATACAGCACCCTTTGCCTTATACTCCAGGATATCACAATCTAGATAAACAAATTTTATTGATGTAACTGTAGTAATCACTTCCTTATTGGTTGTAATAATAAATAACCCAATAATAAGTTTTTTTTTAATTACGGCTTTACGCCTCGTCGACAGCTAAGGTCATTAAAGGCGGGATGGGATTGTGGACAAGGAACGGGAAGGAATTCGGCCATGGCCTCTTAAAGGAAGCATCTCGGCATTCGCCTGGAGTGATTTGGGGAAACCATGGAAAACCCAAATCTGGATGCCCGGACGGGGATTCGAACCCGCTTCCTCCCGAATGCGAGACCAGAACGTTAACCGTTGACCCACCACGCTCGGTAATGAGTTTTTGATGTTGTCGCTACACCAAGTTTTATGTCAGCATTATAAACTCGTTTCCATTTCTTTCGAGTTAATTCAGTGGTTCACAAAACGACAATTCTTATATTACACGGTGTTGGTACCCTGATCAGCAAGAACATTAAGACCACCTGCTTATTAGCGTGTTGGTCCATCTTTGGAGCGCAATACAGCAGCGATTCGGCGTGGAACGGATTCGAAAAGTCCATTTTAGGTTACTGGAGTTGTCTGGCACGAGACGTCTACGCACAGGTCACGCAATTCCCTTAAATTACGGACCGGTGGTTTGTGGGCGCGGCAGCTGGGAACGAGCATCTCTGAAACGGCGAGGCTGGTCGGATGTTCGCGTGCTACTGTAGTGAACATTTCTAATAAGCAGGTGGTCATAATGTTTTGGCTAATCAGTGTATGCATAACGTCAGCTTCATGATTCAGATTAGACAATCAGAGATCAAACTTTTTTTTTGTAACAGCTTAACGTCTCCTATAACAACTAGGTCTTTAGAGATGGGAAAGGATGGGGGGGCAAGAAATGGGAAGGAATTCGGCCATGGCCTTTAGAGGGAAGCATCCCGGCATTCGCCTGGAGTGATTTGGGGAAACCATGGAAAACCCAAATCTGGATGCCCGGACGGGGATTCGAACCGCCGTCCTCCCGAACGCGAGGCCAGAACGCTAGCCGTTATACCACCACTCTGGGTGAGATCAAGCTATGACAAACACATAATAATTTACTAATTATACAACCGAGTTTAGATCACAACAGTATAAAAATGATACCAGTTCCTAAACAATAAAACAAAGGAAGAAATTGGGCTCCATGAATTGTGTAGAATTCTAGTAACTGCTCCTCCAGCTACGTTAACTAGGTAAATTTAAAGCTTTTAAGTAACGAGAAAATTTTTTTGCAGGTCTGTCATTACCATCTAGAAACTAAGCTACCTGCAACGAGAGCGATGTATTTCCTCAGCATCAAGGAAATTATTACATCTGTGTGCCGCATTAGCCTTTCACTTTCTTGTAGAATTAGTCTACCACAACTTCCGTTGTTCCCCGCAGCACTTTCATATCCGCAGCCCGGCTGATCCGGCGAGAGGCGCAGTTGCGACAGTGGAACCGCTTCATTTACAGCCACTCGGCCACACTTTCTTGACGGAGCCAACGGGTGGATTGCCGACCAGCTGCCTCAGGTTTTGCTGCCTTTTACGTTCGACGATAATAATAAACTCACTACTCGACGGATTCAGCTGCAAACGCTAGCCAACCGTGACTTTTTACACGTTCTTTTGACCATTTCTGTGTTAGAAAGTTGCTTCCAGTCGTCCTCCTAGTGCGACCACGTGCATTAAATACCCATGTTACTGGAATCGGGAGGTATAACGGGCTGAGGTTAAAATCTCGGTCTGTCCTGATTACGGGTTTTGGACGGTTTGCGCTAATCACCTAGGGGAATGCTGGAAAGGTCTCCAATCTCCAACTCATAAACGAAAAGTTACTCAAACAAAGAAACAAAAATTAAACAAAAAATAAACAATAATAAAATAAAACAAAAACAACAAACAAAACAAAAAACAAAAAACAAAAAAAGTGGGTTACACGTTTCACCAACAAATTGCGACACATCGTTTTCCCCAGAAGAAAGTGCTCGCCAAAGACACGGGTGATCAACAGACCAACTAGCTAGGAAATTTAAGAACAGACTCTAAACCACGGTGAAGCTGAAGTTTGGAACGTCCATCCAGCGCCATTGTCCTGCCGTCGGGTTAGATGTGGTGCTGAAAATCCCACCTTCATTCTAGCGTCAAGGTCATGGAATCTAAAGCAGAACTTTACCTCTGCAGTTTCATTTCCGTGCGGGTGCTCAATGGGCTGAACGTAAATTATCTTTTGTTTTTGAAAAGTTAGTTGAAGCATATCGGTTTATCACAGACAAATGTTTCATTTGGGAACTTAATCTTGTGTAACACGAGGTAGTTTCACAAAGAGGAATTCAAACTTGGTAACATATAAAAATATCAACTTTCAAATGTAAATTTGCGGAATATTATGAGACTTTTGATGAGTAAGAGTTTCCGTGTACGTAGTCGTTATCACATTTTTCAGGATGGATGTAACAAGCAAGTAAAGCAGGGAATTACACAACAATGTATAGTTAGACGTGGAGTATAAAAAATTTAGTTCGGTTGCATTCAGGCAGTGAGTTATTTCCCTTCGGTACCGGCTGATAGAACAAGACCAAACAATGCGATAAACTGTTTGCTTTTCTGCACCAGGGAATTGGTCATACTGTTACTTGAATGTGATGGCGTTGTATAGTACCCACACTATCTGTATGAAATACAGTAGTTGAATGGGGCGCGAAGAAGGGCAGCTACATTTGTTTCCGAAAATTATCGCAGAACACGATCATTAGTTTGTAAGGTACAGCAACCAGATTGGTTTACAGTGGAATACAGGGATCGGCTGAATGCTATTGGTACGGTAGTGTACAAGGCGTATATTTGCAATGAGACCTGGATGGCAGAATTAGGAGCAGATTGTGGGGGATGCAACTTGATTTAAGGCACAAGGCTGTGGGATTCGGTTTTTTTTTTTTTTTTTTTTTTTTTTTTAGGTTAGAGGATCATGGTGGCTTAGAATAAATCATGAAATAGTTTAGCATGTGTGTAAGGAAATTGCCACAGGTGTATGTGTTGTGCATCACATTTAAATTAATTAAGGTTCAATTAAACCACTGACCAAATTTTCTGTAAATGAGCAAACAGTTATAACAGTGCATTGCAGCAATGCGTTTATCTTCATCTACAAAATTACTCATTAGTTTTATAATCGCTTTTTTACAATCATTTGTTTCTGCAAATCATAATCTCGTTGGAATTGATAGTAACATGGTGGAGTTTAGTTTTGTTACTAAGACGTGAAGAAATTGTCACGTGTAACTCGTTCCAGAAGCATCCTAACATCAGGCGTTGTTGGGATGTGGTCAAATATTTCGGATGGTAATGTTATTTTTATGTATGGCAGATGATACATCTGAACAACATGTGTTAGCGTGAAAAGCTATTTCTTCTTATATATTGCCATATTGATTTATGAACAATCTCACCGATACGTCTCGGATTCAAACAAAATATAATATTGTAGTTAATTGAAATAAACTCTGAACCACTGATTAAGTTCTGGAGTAACCTCTCAAAACCCCTTCAAAATATTATGTTTGGTGTGCATGTAAACATTTAGATATTGTTATGAGCTGCTCCTCTTTTCATTTTGACTTGAATCTCATCCACAGTACGTAATGGAAGTTTTTATCCCGTGGGACTACACTGTTCTAGAAACCTTAGCAGACTAATGAATTATTCAGGCGCAAAAACTGAAGCATCAAAACACGGCGGAAGGAAGGTACGCGCAGTTTCCGCTTGTTACTCCCTGGGTAATGGCCAACACAATTAGAGATGAACCTTTCTCCACTCACAGTATGCTATTCCAATTTTGTCGAGCTGTAGCTGTATTAACGTTTCAGATATACATTACGTGTTAGCCTTTATTTTTGTTTATGGCTTTATGCCTCATCGACGTCGAGTTCAATACAGGCGGGAAAGGACTGAGAGAAAAGAACGGGAAGGAATTCGGGCATGGCGTTTTGAAGGAACCGTTCCCTAATTCGACTGCAGTTATTCGTGGAAACCATGGAAAACCCAAATCTGGATAGCCAGACCGGGATTCGAGACTGCGTTCTCCAAAATGCGAAGCCAGAGCGTTATCATTCAACCACTAAGCTAGGTAGTGTTATCCTTCTCAATCAATATCCACATTTCTGTTTTTTTTTTTTTTTTTTTTTTTTTTGCTTTGTCGACATCGCGGGTAAGAACTGTGAACAAGGAACGGGAAGGAATTTGACCATGGCCTTTTGAAGGAACCATCACGACGGTTGCCTGGAGTTACCTGAGGAAACCATGGAAAACCCACATCTGGAAGGCCGAACGGGGATTCGAACCCACGTCCTCCCGAATGCGAGGCCAGAAAGCTAACCGTTCACCAACTACGCTTGGTCGTTCGATATTGTATACTTTCCAGTTACATCCCTAAAATTTGTATTTTAAACCTCACAAAGATTTACTGATAAAACAACATGCTAAAAAAACGTTACCATCGCGAAATTATCTTGTCCAAAATGCATTGGTAAGTGCGGCAAACACACGCTGTAAATGGTAGTTTATTTTCATGCCCATTCCAAGTATCTGTGTTAAGAGGAGCGGTGTTTCGGATCACGTACGGAATAGCTATCCTTTACTTCAATTCACCACGTAGGATACACAATGATTGTGACCTTATTGTTCATACTTAGTCTACAGCTGTGGAAACTGTGTAAGGAATGTGTTTGTCTGTTTTGCGTACCCTGTTCCGAAATTTTTCATGCATTATATTAAAATTTGCCAACAATGCTCATAAATTAATCCGTGAATCTAAGAAGTAATTACTTATACTGTTGTCTATATTGTAATACGAATACTATTTCTGAAATCCTAAGCTAACTTACAGGTTATGTTTTCATTAACATCTTTGGAAAAGCTGAATTTCATACCAAAAAAGACCAATGATTGAACTACACAAAGGTTATAAATTGACAAAGAAATACGTTATCAAGAATTCGATATTTTCTCATAGAAACTTTATGACCAGTCGAAGAAGACTTCATTAATACCAGAAGTGGGGAGTGGATTGTTGACTAGGAATGTGAAGAACGTCAGTCATGGAATTTATAAGGAAGCCATTTTGGCATCCACTTCCGGCTGACTTCAGGAAATCACTGGGAAACCAAACCTTGTACCCATAAAGAACATTAATGACAGGTAAAGAAGTAATGTCCATAACTCACCTTCGAAACCGTTGTGAGATACCTCTGTATTGAGGACATGGCGTGAATTGAAGCCCATAGATGACTCCCCTTCCATTTCAATCACATAGCATATCATATAATCAAGATTAACCATAGAATTGTGTGAATCAAACATCATCATGGAAACAAATATTAGTAGTGATAATTTTATCTGAACTGGAATATAATAACTTTCCAGTAAGCAGCGAAGCAATGAGGTCGGCTTAGTTTGATGTTTCGTCGTAATCGGAAATAAACCTATAATAACTTATTGTGATTAACCGCCTTATTATTATGCTAAGTGTTAATAAAAAAACCTCAGTCCTAAGAAATGTACAGAGGAACAGGAATATGTGTTGCCGACTGGACAGGTACGTACAACTGACAAACATAGAATGCAACTTTATACAAATGTCTACGAAGACCTACTCCTCCACTTTGGTTTTCAACATCCTTCAGAAATTCCAGATTTACTAAACCAACTATTTGGATGATATTTCATATGTGGATAACATTTCACTGTTCATATTTATCTAAATAGGTGTCTTCCCTGAAAAATACGATTAAAAAAGAAACGGTTAGGTTTCTTCCCTGAAAAAGATTAGATTTTAGAAAAAACAAGAAATTCTGATATTTCGTAGGTCGGAAACGCTTCTAACGCAGGCACCAGTAAACAAGCACCAGTAAGCCTACTGATGTTAGTTTCTCTTTGGTTAGAGCAATGAACTGGGCACTTCAAAATGACTGGAAAGCCTTCTAGAAAAACGTTTAATTTGATCAAACTTCACGTAGCCAACACTGTTCTAATTATAATAATAATATTATAGGTGACATCCTTTAAAAAATGAAATTTACATATATATTGTATTGGTGATTATTTACAATATAAAATACTGAACTATGTGCATTCACGCATTTTAAGTTTAACCGAATGCAGTTCTTATGTAGGTAGTTACGAAATATAGTGAATACATTATATATATTGTCTATATAGGTAATCTAATACTATTATACGAGTAACTTTTGTATGTATGTGAAACTAATTTCTCTCAAACGTCTCTAACGGTTTTGACGAAATCTTGGATGTTAAACAGAAATCGAAAGACGCCAAGCAAAACTTGATTACCCAGATACTGTTTAAATAACTTTCGCGAAGAGGTGACATGAACAAGTTTTATTTTATTTTTTATTTCTCAGTTCTGAAGCCCCTCTCCATTAAGAAAGTTAGATGATAATGAGGGTTTTAACCCATTTGCGATCGACGGAAGTTTTATACAAACGTATTTTGTTTATTTTAATTCTATTGCATAAAGCCTTTTACTAGTCTAAATTACTACGGCAAACCGGTGAAAAATGATCCGTAGTTTCTGCACGCCGGGAGTGAGATTTGAGCTAGGATCTGTTATGTTCTCTTACCCTTGTTAAATACGAGAACAATGCATTAATACACTCAGCTTGGGTCCCGGGTTTGGTTTCAAACACGTGTGCCGTTATCAGGACATAGATTAAGGCAAGTTATTGTTTAATGTGTCTAAAGATTCGCATTGTAATGATCTTAACAGATGGATATGTGCTAGTTCTTTCAATATTCAATGCGCACAAAAATCAATGTTTGACCTATTTTCAAGTATATATCGGATTCCGTCACATGCTCCCCAACAGCACACTAAGTTTCCACCGGTTAGTGCAGTGATGCAATCCCAGCAAGTTTTACAAATAGTTCCTTCTTCCTGCATTAGCGAGCAAACCACTATTAATTAACTCCATGCGGGGCAGCAGAATAAAAGTTTCACTTTTCGCTGCATTACATTGGCACTAGAATAAACTTGGTAGATGTTAGCACTGCAATTTGTTGAAGCTTTTTTGCGACATGTTTCACAGTAGACTCATTCATTAGGGACCTGGTCCAACGTTCAGCTTCGGGGAAAATCGTTCTTCTTCATCTGGCTCGAAACAATGGTCGTCCCGACCGTAGTCAGACCGATTGAAGCTGGCCGACACTCGAATGGAGCGCTGTCTCTAATGACATTGATCTAGAAGTTAACAGTCAGAAGAATTAAAACTAACATAAAATTTTTAAACCTCTTGAGCCGTCATCATATTAGGTTATTTATCGGAGCGCTAAGAGCAGTCGCCAATAAAAATTGACATAATCGATGGCTGCCACACCATATCACATTTATCTGACATTAAAAAAATATACTTTAAGACGCAATCAAAGTGTTAAGAAATTTCTTCGCGTTAGTCATTTGTTTCTTTATTCCAACATTTTGGCTCTAGTCCAGCCTTGGGCTATCTTCAATGAAACCTGTTGAATCTCTTTGTTAAACTCATTGTGTTTAATCCCCCATGAAGATGATCCAAGGTTGGGGTCGATATGTTGGGATGAAACTAAGGCTTCGCATTCGGGAGGGCGCAGTTTTGATTCCCCGTCCGGGCATCCCGATTTGGGTTTTCCATGGTTTCCTCAAATTATTCCAGGCCTAAACAGGGGATGCTTTCTTCAAAACGCCAGGCCGAATTCCTTCCTGTTCCTTGTACCCAGCCCCATCTCGCCTCTAATGACTTCGACGTTGACGAGGTGTAAAATCTTAAGTAAAAAAGTTGGGATGAAAATCCAAGTGACGCAATGTAGTTAGCAGCCAATAAACTTTACGACCACTTGGAATGTACGTTCTCATAAAGATGTCTCAACAAGTGAATAAAAAATTATTTTCGCTTTGCTTTCTTATTACATTGATAGTGGCAACGCATGTATCCGTAAATAATAAGTTCTGTATGATAAGTGTTAATTTGTTCGGGCATTAAGTAATTTTTAAGCGGAAATTGTGACGGTATCCGCATGGGTGTGAATGATTAGGAAAAACTATCTAAACCATAGTAAGGCTGGCCAGGGTACCATATCGGAGGACTGAAGCTGTCGTATCACCATGCGTTCGGTGAAATGGCATCTAAACGAGTTGGTTCAAAATTGTGAGAAAATTACTCATCCTCAGTAAAAACTGTAACGGGAATCAACTTCTTGCCGCCAAAGCTGTTGATTGCGTTTACGTGTTATTATACAATGAAATCTTCATTCCAGACAGAGCAGTTCTGCCAAGGAGAGATCTGTTGAAGGGACATGGCTTTAGGAGAACGTACCAGGTGAAGTTTTCCAGTAAACATCAGGTATGTAATGTGTTGCATCCTAGTAACTTTACGTTTACCAGAAAATGGAAGGTTAAAAATTCTAAATAACATGACGTAATAACGAAAACGTAGAAATAACCGAGCACAGTGAGGCAACGATAAGAGTCCTCACGCACTTTGTTTATCCTTTCGACTATATTCGTTTTCGTAACTAATCGCTGATTTTAATATCGCTATTTTATTTATACAAAACTTACTATAAGATTTTTGTAGAAAATTAATTTTCACACCAGAAACATTTGACGGAAAAAAATCATTCCATATTCACATGAAAATTTTATAAACCTCATTTTATGTAAATTTCCAAAATCTAATTTTTCTTTGTTAACCAAAACCACGCATATTTTAACAAGACAATACAGGTACATGCAAAATACGAAGCATAGTTAGAGCTTTATTTGAAACCATACTTCCAGTAGTTTTTACTGATGATAAAGATACTCATTACGCTGCAGACAAGGATGTACGTTTTAGTGTAGTTAGATTTACTGTGCAAATAACTTTTCCAATACCATTCGCGAAGACTTCTCCATGAAGCGTCGTATCAACATGGCCACACTACAAGAAGTCATTGTTCCTGACGTATAGCATCAGCTCCTTCTTTAAAAATTACTGAAACAATTTTTTCGTCTACTTTCCCGATTTGGAAATGGTATCAATAACATTTCTGCATTTCAACGTGCAACTCGGTTTGCTTACTATTGGTCCATACTTGTTTTTAAGTACAAGGGACTACTAGGGGCGGTAATACTATTCAATAGCATCGAAATCTACCGCACCGTGTATCGATACTTAGAGTAACCAATCCCGTAATCCTATCGGGTTCAGGGGACTTATATTTCAACGTGGAATACGAACCACGGAATCGTTCTGGCGTACTTCTCAACACACACAAGCTGTGACAGAGGTGAAGATCACTTAAGGGTCTATGAAAATCACCGCCGAGATATAGATTAGAAGCGGAGAGTTTTCGATCTCCGGTTTTTCATTATCTTATACGTCCGTCCGCATTTTCGGACTTGATCAAATACGCCATATTTGGTTCAAAACTAAACTAAAAAAATTCATTTGGAAATGTACATAAAATATTCTTAGTTAAAAAATGGATGACACTATAAAGTTTTTTTCTCGTAAAATGGTGCTGGTGAGTAATTCATGTTTTAAGTTTTTGAAGATTACCGTCAAAAAATAAAATCTTTTAACGAAGAACAAATTTGTGTGGTGGTAAGTTTCAGTGTGCATAAACTACTAATTCTACAAACATCAAGCATTGACCAAAAAAAAATTTTTTTTCGTTATGGCTTTACGCCTCGTCGACGTCGAAGTCATTAGAGGCGGGAAGGGTCTGGGGACAACTAACGGGAAAGAATTATGCCATGCCCTTTTGGAAGGAAGCATTCCGGTATTCGCCTGGAGTGATTTGGGGGAAAACATGGAAAACTCAAATCTGAATGCCCGGACGCGGATTCGAACTGCGTCCTCCCTAATGCGAGGCCAGAGCATAACCACTCACCCAAAAAAAGTAAAAATAAAAAATAAAATTATTGAACCCACGATCCCTGTGGTCTTAATAAGCTGTCTCAAGCCAGAAGGCAATAGATTTATCTTACCGCTGTACATTGATGGAACACAACACATTGTACAAAACTTTTATTACAAGATTTCTCGTAAATTAATAAACATAAAGACTAAATGATAGAGGGTAAGATACCATCTCTCTGAAGAGCTCTCCTTATTTGTCTGTTACTGCGGGTCAGATTGTGAGTTCCAGGAAATTACGTAGCTATTTTCTAATAGATAAGTAACGGCGGAACAGAGAGTGGGCATACTGACTTGGGAGCGGCGGTGTCTGACCCCAGTCCCGCTTTTGCTCGAACCGGCCGCATACTAACATCTCTGGCGGGACGTTTTACACAGAACGGCCCGTAGCGGAGATCGGACACACTTATTAGCGTGGCCCACAAACACCGCTGGGTGTGGAATAGCATCCTTTAAAGCATTCCCGAGCTGCTTGATTCGCTGTACCACTTCATATCTTAGCCCTATTCTTGTCACTTGCGATGATACTTACGATTTTATGCGTATTACAAAACACCATATTGCTTTAACCATTCAGTATTTATCTTCAACATTCATGATTACATTATTAATAATTATCTGTTGCCTGCATTTACATTTAAGTCAAAACGGAAGTCGCACGTAACACATCGCCAGCGTGGAAAAAATAAATAAAAATCTAATATTAACGTATAAAACCATATGCACCTTCGTAGACTTCAAGAAGGCGTATGACTCCGTCGACTGAACATCCTAAGGGAATATGCACTAATCAATAAATCAAGAGAATTAATCAATCAGAAACTCACCAACACCACAAACAAAGTAAATTTCATGAGAGAACTCTCCAGAGAATTCCAGACAAATCTGGAGTTAGACATGGTGACGGTCTCTTACCAATCTTATTTAATATAGCCCTGGACAAACTCATTGGAGAATGGGAGTAAACGAACACCCCAGTAACTCTAGGCAAAAACCACCAGCTTGGCCTTCGCAGATGATCTGGTTATAATGTCAGAAAGCTAACAACAAGATATCAAAAAAAATATAATCCCTCAGAGAATTAGCAGAAAAAATTGGACTAAAAATCTCCTATGAGAAAAAAAAATTTGGCTCACAAACTGAACATAAAACACTGGACACGAAATATGGAAAAATCAACAGAGTCACTGAGTTTAAATACTTAGGCGAAATTATCAGTCTAACAGGACTCTAAAAGAAGGCACAACAAAATAGACTCAACAAGACGAAAAAAGCCTTCGGACAGACCTGCAACGTCTACAGCAAAAAGAACATAGGAATCTAATAAAAATTAGGCATTACAATACAGTTATTAAACACAACCCTCTTTACGCCACAGAAACACTCACACTAAACTCTAAGAGGGACATCGAGAACATCCAGAAAGACGTTGGTTTTTTTTTTTTTTTAATTGCTTAAATAAACGTCTCCTAACAGCGAGGTCTTTAGAGACGGGAAAGGATGGGGGGGCAAGGAATTGGAAGGAATTCGGCCATGGCCTTTTGAAGAAAGCATTCCGGCATTTGCCTGGTGTGATTTGGGAAACTATGGAAAACCGAAATATGGATGCCCGGACGGGGATTCGAACCGCGGTCCTCCCGAATGCAAGGCCAGAACGATAACCGTTACACCACCACGCTCGGTAGAAAGAAGAAAAAATCGTCAGGAAAATTACTGGACCAACCAAAACGGAAGAAGGCTACAGACTAAGGTCAAACAAAACAGTAGAGTCCCATTCAAATATAGCCAATGACATCATAAAACGCAGACTAAAATTCCACGATCACATCTACATCCACAGATTAACTAAGCAGATATTCGACCTCGTGCAACCATTAAAAATGCCTAACAGCTGGTTCGATCAAATAAGAAAGACCTGGAAAAAGCAGATATGAAGATATTAGAAATCATAGATCGTAAAATCTTCAGACAAAAAAATACACAACTGGGTAGTCATGCCAGAAATCAAAGCCAAGGAGACCGGCACAACCTGGACAGAAGAGAGAAAACCTGCCTTCAGAAAACGGGTGAGAGAATAATCGAATGGCAAAAGAAACTCAGACCGAAAATAATCAAGTTTTGCGTAATTTTTATAGGTCTATTCACATAAAATAAAAAAATCTCATACTTTGCTACTCTTACGATAAATTAAGTTAAACTTTTGAATTGCAAGAAGGAATTAAATCCTACCAGTAAGTCTTGAGTGAAATGGATACTAATATGTGATATATATATATATATACATATATATATAATTTTACCGCCCCTACTATGAACTGTACATTATTCGAAAGTCCACCGAAATCCGCACAGTAGTTTTTTCGCGAATGCCGTTTAACGAAAAATTGATTCTAATTTTTGGACAATCTTAAATTTTTCAGCTTTCCAACTTCATATCAAAACGAAACATTCCCTCTTTTACACCCCCTACCATGGGCTGTATATTATTCGAAACCCCATCAAAATCTGAGAGGTAGTTTTTCCGTGAGTTCCGATTCATCCAAACAGATAGACAGAATCTCCGTAAACGAAACAAAGTTGCTTCTCGCAGTCGACTATTACTTACTTCCTATTATATACAGAAAATCAAGCTGTAGTTCATATGCAATGAATTAATTAGTAGGTTAGCGCTTCTCCGAAACTTACATTCATACCAGCTACATTATCACTGTTGTAGTACACTGACACAATTGTTTTCTTGGAGCCTCTTCGCACTCACGAATTGAGGTGGAAAAGTGAAATTGATTTCTGTAGCGTGCATATCCGGTATCTCTCTTTTGTCTCCTCGAACCAATGCGATTTGTTTAATCACGGCAAATCTTCAGTTCCCAATCTGCTGAGTACGGAATCGAAACCTAGAACCTTAGAGCAATGTTAGGGTTTAGACGCTATTTTTGACTGAACAGGGTTCAAATCTGAGGCACCCACCCTCGTTCCCTCCTCCAGGTAGTAGAGCGAAAAAATATAGGAAATTAAAACTTCACTCTTTTGATATTGAAAAATAAATTTTGTCAAAATTTAAACGGAACGCTCGCAGATTAACGCTTATTTAAGTTAAATTAGGGCTGTTGATATTTTCAAAAATATCGGATTTTCGATATTTTAAAAAGTATAAATATCGGAAAAAAGTATCGATACTTTTATAAATGCAATTTCATACAAACAAATCTTGTAAGAATAAGGTTGTTCACTGATAGATAGATTTGTGATATATTTCTTAACCAAGTTTTCACTTTCGAATGATTTCTCTTGGTGATGATGATTGTTGATTTTTTTTAAAAAAAATTGAACATTATGCGTGTCATAATTTCCATAAAAATTAGTAAAATTTATGAAACTTGAAAGAGGTTCGAGGCAAATCTTATTTTTGTATTTTTAAGTCTGATAAGCAATACAGTTGAGGCATTTATTTAACTAGAAGTTTAACTACCATGGCCATGTTACATAACTTTTTTTCATATGATTTTTTGTGGTATTTCATTTAGTTTTGTATGTTGATTGCTTATTCTGAGTTGTCTTCATTTTCTTGCTCTCTAATTAGCAACTATCTGTTATTCATACTTCTCACTATTCCTGTTAACACACTACAGTTCCCTGGACAGAGCGCACGCTCATTTCAAACAATGAGCTGGCGTTCGATTCATGCTGGGCGAGCGATGCCTTGCCTACACTGTTATCATCTGAGTAGACTTGGTAATTATAACTACCAAATTATAGAAATGTAGTAAGATTTACTTAAGCTAGCTGATATCTATGTGTAACAAAAATTTGAGGTACATAGTGTAATTCAGAGCAAACGAAATATGATTACTTGTTTAAAAAAATATCAAAACCGATATCCAGATTTCAGTATCGAAATATCCATATAACGTCCTGAAAAATATCACACATAAATATCGATATTTTCAAATAATAATATCGAGATTTCAATATATCAACAGTCCTAAGTTAAGTGTTTAATTTTTTTCTAATAAATCCATTTTCAACAAGTATTTTTCTAAGTTTCATTTTTTTTTCCGCGCCACTCTCAACCTAATCCTGGCTACGCCCTTGTGGGTACCGATATGAGCTGTCAACTCGTGCCCAGCCAGAAAGATTTTATTTTCTATTTCGGTTAAGCTAAAAGCCCTCATCGAGACACAAACAGCAATCCTTATCGCAACTTACAACTATATTCCACCACCACTGGTATGACGGATACTACGGCCAATCTCACAATGTTAGGGTCAGACATTACCGGTTGACATTGAAGCAGTTTTAAAGAGATTTTTTAACACTAAAAACTGTTTGCTAATTTCTTACTCAGAATTAATTCATCGCTGAAATCTCGACCTGTTTAAGATGTTATAAAAAATGCTGTGACGTGAAGACATTTTTTCAGCCTTTGTCACATGGTTCCACTCGCTATATCGTGACTGGAGAGTTATAGTATAGAATAAAACGATGGTTATACTCGAGTCCATTCTGTAAAAGCAGTCTAACTGTATGCGTTTCTTACAGGTTGTATATATAATGTCACCGACGTTACCTTATGAATTATTTTAAGAAAATAATTCATCCATTTTTATTACAATAATATTAATTTATAAGTGGGCTGTGACCAAGCGGAATTTGATAAGGTTTTTAAGATTATTTAATATTCAATAAAGCACGAAGTTGGTTGTAATATTTATTTCAGAATTCTCATAAACTGCCTGCGAGAGAGAATGTCTCGTGAATGAGTTTCTAATATAATCACTAACTGGGTGTTCATGGTTTCTTGATTTCTTTCAAACATAAAAATATCTCTTCAACCTTCAGACATTAAGTTGTTGTTGTTATTGGGGTTTTAGGGCGCTCCGACGACGGGGTCATTAGCGCCCTTCAGACATTAAGAAGTTCGAACCAAACTACCGCTATGACGCCAAGAGAGTTAGGCTATGAGGTGCCTGCAATGCTTGTAAAATTGTATATATAATGTAACACACACACCAAAGCATTTACTACTTGTTTCATTCTTAAGCAGTTTGAAATGGAAGGTTTTGTCGTAGACATTTCCTCCAACTTTTAGTGAGGAAAATCTTTACTTTTGATATGTCATTTCTTTTGCTCTGTGTTTTATTCAATTACTTGTCAGTATTGAGAGAGGTCTTTTATGTTTGTCCTGTGTGTTGTCATATTGCCCTAGGTTAGATATGAGCGGGTTTGTTGATGTGCGTGCGGCCCTGTAGAACGATTTTGCTGTATGAACAATCCTGTCCTTCAGGGGTGGAACACCTGCGGTTCGTGCAGGTCGACTGTTGGGAATCTATTACACACGTGGAGTGCGCGTCGAAGTGCACGGTTCTGCATTGTTTGCAGTCGACTCAAGGCAGACTTGGAGGCGTATCCCCAGGCAGGACACGCATACTCCATGATCGGCCTGATGAGGCTGCAAAATATCGTGACACCGGTGCTGGCTGCTAGAGAGCTGTCCCTGTTGAGGACCGGGTACAAATCCCTCATCCTGGCCGCGACTTTCAGTCGGAGGTCCTCGATGTGTTGTCTCCAGGTTAGTCTGGAGTTCAGTGTGACGCCGAGGTACTTAACAGTTTTCGACCAGTTGATGTTTTCACCATTTATGCGTAGCTTTGGTGTAGGTTCGTGCCGCCGGTTCCGCTTCCCCAAGCGCCTGGTCAGCATTATTGCTTGTGTTTTGTCAGAGTGAATGGTGATCCGCAATCGTCTGGCCCATGGCTCTGTTTGTTGTAGAATCTGTTGTAGCCTCCGTATGGCCGCAGCTTTGCTTCTGCAAGACGTGTAGAATGCGGTGTCGTCTACGTACAGCGCAGTTCTTACGTTTGGTGGTGCTGGTGTGTCTGAGATGTAGAGGTTGTAAAGCACAGGTCCAAGCACCGACCCTTGCGGTACCCCTGCGTTGATTGGCCGGCGTGTTGATAGGTCATTTCCGACCCTCACTCGGAAGGACCTGCCTGTGATGTAACTCCGGGTCAGTTTCATTATCGGGCCGGGGATTCCCTGCGTGTACATTTTATACAGGAGACCGCTGTGCCATACAGAGTCAAAGGCTAGTGCCACGTCCAACAGAACGAGTGGGCAGTAGCCTCGACGGTTGAATGTCGTCGTAGCATTTTCCACTATTCTTAGCACTTGATGGGTGGCTGAGTGTTTCTTCTGTAAGCCGAACTGGAATTCTGGTATGGTGTTTTCCCGTGAGATATGGGCTTCTAGTCGTTTCAGAAGAAGCTGCTCGAAGACCTTGCTCAGAGAAGGAAGCAGGCTAATTGGCCTATAGTTCTGTGGAAACATGTCATTCTGTAGTGTTGCGTGCGGAGTATGGCATTGAAAAGTGCGGTAATGTGTTGGACCGCCGATGGTGGAAGGTTCCTGATTAGCCCGCTCCCCAGATTGTCTTTCCCGGGAGCCTTCTTTGGGTTGAGCCGAGCAATTGTTCTTCGTACTTCTTCCGTCGAGATCTCCTCGAACTCGTACCCGTCGTCTTCGGCAGATAGGAAGCGTGCTAGTCTCCTCCGGATGTTGGCGGACTCGTCCTCTTCATCATCCTGAGCTGGCCGGAACTGTTTTTCGAAATGGTCAGCGAGGGCATTGGCTTAATCCGCGTCGCTGTATACCAAGCCTTTTTCACCGTGGAGTGGGGGCAGACGCTTGCGTCTTTTAGTGAAGCGTCTGGTTGCTGAGATGAAGTTTCCATCGCTTACATTAAGTGTGGCCAGGCGTGCTTCCCACTCTCCGTTGCGGTGTGCCTGAAGATCCGCTTTCAGTTCTCGCTGCAGGTGATTTAACAGGCATCTAGTGTCCGGGTGCCTGGTCAGACGCCATTCCTTGAACACTCTATTCTTGTGTCGGATTTGTGCAAGGAGTTGTAGCGGGAGTTGTCCTGACTGCAGCCTAGTTACTGGTGGTGGCGTATTTGAGTTTGCTGCATTAACTACTGACGTAGAGAATATACTTGTGTGTGTCTATATATCACTTTATGTCCACAACTACCTAGCGCAGATCACAGATGTTTTCGTGTGGTAGCAACCTCGAATCTCCCATCATGCATTATGATGGTGACATGTCGGTATCTGTAGGGTTGTGGGAGATATGGTGGTTGAAAATATTCAACCTAATAAAAAAATAGTTGAAGTTGGTCGATCTAGGGTATTTTCATATTTCGACCAAACTGTTCTGAAAAAAAGCTTTGAAATCTAGAATATTCTTGAATGTACTAAAATATTCTAGAATACAACATATTTTTCAACTTTTTCAGCTATTAAAAAATATATGTGGGATCGGGAGTATGGGGCTAGCTACTAGATGGCGCCACAGACGCAGCGAGCAGGATGCCAGCGCCACGGCGGCGGCAGTGAAACCTACGAGGAGCTACTTAACGGCAACACACAGCACACGGAGCTCTCTCTTCATCCTGTTTGCTGCTTGCAAACCGACGAGTAAGGAAGTAAGCGGTGCGATAGAGTGAGGAAGTGAGACGTGTTTACCTGCGCGAGTGTTAGTGGCAGCGAAGCGGACTCATCTCCAGGCGACTATCAACAGTGTTAACTGCGGTCGTGTTATATTCACAGAACTTTTGGTGAATCAGCGGACAGTTATAGTATTTTTCATCTAGAGAAGACAACCTAACTGTGTCAATACATCCTTGGCTGAGCTCATCTCGTCGGACCCTTCTGCCGGAGGGCGAGAGGAAATGGCGGAAGCAAGTGATGGAATCGACCCGAGAAAAGAAGAGGCGTATACCGTGTACCAGAGTGACCAAGAGATGATGGAGACATCGAGGAAGACAAAGGAGGCAAACCTAAACGACACCGACGAAGAAGAAAAGTACAATCTGAGGAAGAAACGTAAAGCTGCAGACAGGAGAAACGTCACGAAAGAGAAAATCGAAGAACCGATGATCACTGAGTCGATTCCTAGCAGAGGTAAGGAGGTAGCGTGCAGCCTAGCGACCCCACCTCAAACAAATCCCAGTAGAGCGTCAGGAGATGGAGGCCAACAGTTGAACACCTTATGTAACCATCTGACAACTAGTCAGGCAAGCCAAGTAAGAGAAGAAGCAGTCAAGCGGAACCCCCCCGCGCCGGCAATGCGGAAGAGGCTTTATAATGACCATGCAGAGGGTCCATATATGGTTATAATCGAGAACGCATCAGACAGTGCTTCTCTACACCCAATTCAGCTGGGGAAAATTTTTTATAACAAGGTCACTGGGCTGAAACGACTCAATCAACTTGGGAAAAACAGAATGTCTATGGAATTTTTGAATGCCAACACTGCTAATGGCTTCGTTGAAAACAAGATGTTTCTTCAATCCTTGGGTCTGCAGGCTTATATACCGGCTAACCGAGTAGAACGGAAAGGGATAATCAAGTTTGTGCCTACGGACCTAGCAGAAGAAGAATTAAGGATTAACGCTGTTTCGTCGGCACCGATTATCGATGTACGGCGATTTACCAAGAAAGTATTCAATGACGGCAAGGTGGAAACAGTTCCCCTGCAAACTGTGCTCATAACTTTTGATAGCCAATTCCTGCCAGAGGAAATCGAGATTTTCTACCTGAGATTCAAGGTGGCTCCCTACATATTTCCAGTAACGCAGTGCTTCAAATGCTATAGATTTGGGCATACGGCCAAATTCTGTAAAGGAAAAGAAAGATGTATGAAGTGTGGTGAAGAACACAACATATCCAGCTGCTCAAATGAGGTCCAAAAATGCGTAAACTGTGGAGGTGACCACAAAGCGAACGATAGGAAATGCCCCGAACGGAAGCGACAAGAAGAGGACAAAGCAAAAATGGCGACGGAAAACAAGAGGAGTATACAACAAAGTTACCAATACAAGGCAGCGGAATTCCCACCTATACAGAGTAAAAGGTACAGCGCGGTGACGATGCCACAGGGAATGAAGCAAATCAGGGAGCACTGCCAAAGTACCGTCAGTACTCCCAAGGAATCTATAGCGACCCAAACCGAAGAAGTAACCAGCAAAGAACAAACTAGTAGAGAGGCAGGAGAAGACATGGTTAATATAATAGTCAAAATAGTGGTCAAACTGCTGGCACAACAGATGAAAGGCAAGCTGGCAGCCACCACAGTGAAGAAAATTCAGGACGAAGCGTGTCGACAAGTGCTTCAAGAAATTAAAGAAATGGGGCCAAGTGGAACCACATCGGAGGCTGCAAATCTGTTAATTAAAAATGGCTAGAAGGACTAAATTGACAGTGTTACAGTGGAACGCACGTAGCCTATTACCAAAATGGGACGAATTTCAAAGAACCATAACAGAACATAAGGCCGACCTAGTCCTTATATCGGAAACATGGCTGCGCAGCTCGTCGAACATAAACATCAAGAATTTTAGTGTGTTTCGGAAAGACAGAGATGATGGGCACGGGGGAGTTGCCATCTTGGTGGGAAGCCACATTAATTGCTCCGTGCGCAGATTAGCGGCACCAATTGCCAACGTAGAAATGCTCTCTGTCGAGCTCTCTTACGATGGACCTATCAAAGCGGCCACCGTCATATATAAACCACCTCAAGCCAACCTAAAGGAAGAAGATTGGTCGGCTGTATTCCATCAGCTGCCGGCAAATAGTGTGGTTGGAGGCGACTTCAACGCTCACCATTCGTTATGGCAAGATAGTTATGTAGACACGCAGGGAATCGAGCTCGCCCATGCCATATCAGCCTCTTCATTTGCCGTTCTTAACAACAAACATGGAACTAGACTTGGTGCTCCTAGTCAGAGAAACTCTTCTCCAGATATTACTCTCATATCGATGAACCTAATGCATAGAGCGAAATGGGATCTGCTACCAGAGACTATCGGAAGTGATCACTGCGTCCTCAAATTATCATTAGATTGGAATCTCCCATCTGTCCGCCGGCACTCAAGCAGACGGTGGTTGTGTAACAGGGCTAACTGGGCTCGCTACGAAGGAAAGATCAGCACGCTGTTGGAGCAGTGGGAAGGTGCAACCGACGATATCCAATGTCGGTACAACGAATTTCAAAGAATAGTGGAGGCTGCTGCAGAAGAGGCGATACCAGAGGTTAAAACTCACACTAGAAGAGAGCTCACTAGAAAACCTTGGTGGAACAGTGACTGCTCACGAGCTGTCGCCAGGCGGCGCTTGGCTACCAGAATATATTTGCACGCCGCCACTCAGGAGAACTTGGTAGAACTCAAGAAAAGAACGGCTGAAGCACGAGATACCATTAGAAAGGCCAAACGAGAAGGCTGGAAGAGTTTTTGCTCCAATTTAAAATATGGTGTGACGACCCAAGAGACTTGGCGGAAACTGAAGTGGTTCAAGGGTGAGAGGCCAGCTACCAGTTGGATATCGTCAGACAGACAAGCAGCAGAGGAGTTCCTAGCCTCGTTCACTCCTCCATATGTACCAAAACAGGAGGAATATCACAAGAGTAGGGAAGTAGACGACGTCCCAACAGGATCGACGGAACCCTGTTTTCACCTATCAGAACTATTGCACGCCCTACGGAAGAAAGATACTGCTCCGGGGATGGACGCCATTACCTACACAATGATCGACAAACTTCCTCTTAAAGCGAAGGAAGCCATGCTGGATCTCTACAATACTATGATTGACCTCTCCTATGTTCCTGACCAGTGGCGGGAGGTAATCGTTATTCCCGTGTGTAAACCCCACAGGAAGAAGAACATCATCTCGTCATATCGCCCCATTTCTCTCCTGCCGTGCCCGACAAAACTGATGAGTGCAATGATCAAAAACAGGATCGAGTGGCACCTGGAGCATCATAGGTTACTTGATACCAGAACTATGGGCTTTCGAAAACGCTTCAGCACCTTAGACAATATCAGCACGCTGGTGACAGATATTCAGCTGTCATTCACAAGAAGAAACTATTTAGTGGCTGCCTTCCTGGATATTAAGGATGCTTATAACAATGTGCAGATAGATATACTTGTGGGCATTATGAAAAAGATGGGCATACCTAGCAAGCTACGCTCATGGTGTGGCCGATACCTCGCCCGAAGAGTGAATTCAGTGTTTACAGCGGAGGGAGACAGAATCAGTCGGCTAGTCTTCCAAGGTTTACCACAGGGCGATCCAATGAGCCCCTTACTATTCAATATCTACATGGCAGACCTATGTAACATCCTAAAGGGCCTAGTATCCTTCCTCCAATATGCGGATGATTTTGTTGTATATATATCTCACCCGGACATAGAAACGGCCCGCAGAATACTAGAGGAGCAATTGAAGCTGATACAAAAGAGATTGCTGGACAAAGGGCTAGAAATATCAATAGAAAAAAGCAAAATTTGTGTGTTTACGCAAAGACAGCTACAAGGAAAAGACTGTGCAATTACACTAAATGGACACACACTGGAGTTAGTTAAAGAGATCAAATTCCTGGGAATGTGGTTAGATTCAAAATTAACATGGAGAAAGCATATCATGGAACTGCAGCAATCATGTATGCAACGCCTGAACTGTTTCAAAGCCCTCGCCGCCCCGACCTGGGGTGCGGACCCTCGACTACTCCGGCATGTATTCTGCTCTCTACTGAGGAGCCGAATGGAATACGGGGGGGTTCCTGTATCAAACTGCCGCCAAGTCTCTTCTAACAAAATTGGATTGCATTCAATCAGCAGCTCTGCGAGTAATCGGAGGCTTTGTGAAATCCACCCCCATCGCCGTGATGGAGGCAGAATTAGCCATTCCACCGTTGAGTACAAGAAGAAGTAAATTGGGGTTGAACTTCTGGCTAAAGGTGTGGTCCATGAAGTCACATCCCCTACAGAGGAAGGTGCAGCTCCTTGCCCATGAAAGTTCAGCCAAATCACGTCAACAACAGAAAAAACCCAGCCTGATACAGTATTTTCAGACAACGGCCCTGTGGAATATACACAGACAAGAGATCAACGAGATGTTCAGCGAAGAAGATACGTGGCAAAGGGCGGAGATCTCGTCGCGAATCCACCTGTCCTTGATCAAGGGCTCGGTAGACAAAAAAACCACCCTTCAGTTAGAATTGAAGCAATGGGCATTAGAAACCTTGAACACACGATGGAAGGAATGGCGGAAAGTATTTACCGATGGATCAAGGGTAATGCAATCCACCAGCGCGGCCGCTTGGGTCGATGCAGACTGTGGCGTTTATGAAGCTTGTAGATTGCCGGCAGAATTCTCAATCTTCTCATCCGAGATGTACGCAATCCTGAGGGCCATACAATATATACAACGGTCAGTACAGACAAAAGCAGTGATATGTTCGGATTCACAAAGTGCCTTACAGGCTATCATAGGCATTCCTAAAGGCCAGTGCAGAAACTACCTGACATATGAAGTTGGCAGAGAACTCTGGAAAGCCATACACAGAGGCATAGAAGTGTGCCTACAATGGATCCCGGGTCACGTGGGAGTGACAGGGAACGAGCTAGCGGACAAAATAGCTCGACGACATCTCCAGGTTCCCGATACTGAGAACATACCAGTGCCTTATACCGATTTCAGAACGATCGCCTCAGCAAGAGCTCTCAACGCATGGGAAAGAAAATGGAACGAAAAGGCCCAAGGGAAAGGGCTATGGTACCGCGCCATCGCCAGCAAAGTTACGATGAAACCATGGTTCCAGGAAGTGGATCTCCATAGAAAGGCAATCACGCTGATTAGTAGATTAAGAACGGGGCACACCTGGCTTAATGATAAAAAATTTCTAATGAAGGTCTCGGATTCTCCGAACTGCGAATCCTGCGACGAAGTGGAGGATATCTACCACTTCCTTCTAAGATGTAGGCGCCACCGCGAATATAGAAGAATCTTATTAAAAGACGCTCTTCACATAGAAAACATTGCAGATGTGATCATAACCCTCGCCGCGCCCAATAAGAAAGCGATTAGCTTAATCTACATGTACGTGGCTAAAACTAAAGGCATAATATAAATACAAGAGCACCATTACTCCATGTAACTGGCTAAATTAGCCTAAGGCTAAAGCCAAAAAAAAAAAAAAAAAAAAAAAAAAAAAAAAAAACACACAGCACACGGAGCTCTCTTCGTGCCTGACCTTCGAGGCAACATCACTCCGCTATTTGTCATTGTGTATTGTGAACCCGAGACTAATAAACCGGATCCTTGTATCAGCTGCTGTGTTCTCGTAGTTACTCTCCACTGTCCGAGGGTTATCCACAGCCTACCTTCACTAATGAGCCATCTAGATCGAGCGGGAATGCCATTCGACCCACCCGACTCCTGATCTTTCCCGAATTGATTCGACATATAAATGATTTATATGCGATATATTTAGTGTGTGAACCGATTCTGACGGGACTTTCACTGGCAGGTTGCTTATATGGCAGGGACTAACATATGCTACTTTTTATCCTGGGAATATTTAAGGTTCCGTGCAAAAACATAAAATCCTTCCAAATTCATGATAAACACGAACGACGTCGTGGGCACCAGGTAGTATGATAATAAACCAGAGACGAGTATGAACAGCGATCGGTTTTCCAGGAAAATTGGAGTTCTCCTCGTTCCACATACAGAACAACTGGTGTGCGCTGAATGGAGCGTGCAGGACCAGAGAAATGCTGGCATCCAGAAATACCGGTTGATACAAACTTATGAGGGACGAGCGCTAGGCTTGCTGAAAGCTAGAGCTCTCGTTGAACACATTTGTAGGTGGAGGTGGCCTGCTTGTGGGTTTAATGGCAAATGAGGAACAGACCAGGTTTTTACAACAAATCTGTCACTTTTTTTGGTCAATTCGTGTATGATCTCTGCTAAAGCTCTGTGCCTCATGCATGTGTTGTTAACGTTCCCGTAATTTTTGAAGTGAAGACTTCGATAGGTGCGCTAGGTATTCAATTGATGAGCTCTAAATATCGATATCTCGCACACTGGTGTGGAAAACATTTTTTTTATCCCTAATACTTCTGTCGAAAAACCACAAAACATAATTTTAAGAAATTTTAAATACGATACTGTTTTTTGAGCAATATCACTCCGTTTACCTTTCGGAATGGAATCCGAAAAAGAAAATATATCACATGAAAATATACGCTTAACGGAACATAAGACATGTTTACATGATACCTGGATTTAAATTAGTCGTATAATATTTACTTAGATATATATGACACCATGTTTGTAACTTCTTTTCATCCATGATTTATACTACTATTTAGAATTACGAGGAGTATTTTTTAAGTAAGAACCGGTTGGCAATAAACTTTTAACAACGAAAAATATTTTGATAATTTATTCAACATGACATTCTACAACCTTTCAGCTACTTTTCCAAATAGTTGCCATTATTGTTCAAGCATTTTTCATGCCGTGAGATGAGTTTTTGTATACCATCATCATAGAAGTCTGCCGCCTGAGCGGAAAACCATTGCTGAACCGCAAGTTTCACTTCATCATCATTGTTGAAACGTTTGCCACCGAGGAACCACTTAGGTGCAAAAAGATATGGAAATCACTTGGCGCCAGTGGCGTAGCTCGGTCAACAAGGGCCCCGGTGCAAAAAATTTATTTTGGGCCCTCAGGCCAGGTCGCCAGTTTGCCATGAAGGCTCGTGGGCCTCTGAACTTCGCTTGGGGGCCCCCAGAGGTGCGCTTTGGGGGGGGGTGATCTAATTGCTTCCAGTGAAAAGAGTCGATCAAAGCTTGCGTTGCAGCAGCAGTATGCGGTCTCGCATTGTCGTGAAGCAGCAGAACTCCGTCAGACAGCAGACCGCGCCGTTTATTCTGGATCGCGCAGCGAAGTTTCTTCAAAGTTTGACAGTACGCAGCTGCGTTTATTGTTGTGCCTTGCTGCATGAACTCCACCAGTAAAACACCATGTCTGTCCCAAAACACACTTGCCATAATCTTCCGTGTTGAGATTGTCTGCTTGAATTTCACTTTCTTAGGAGATGCTGTGTGCCGCCATTCCATCGATTGCTGCTTCGATTCCGGGATGAGATGGTACACTCAAGTCTCGTCTCCAGTCATGATGTGATCCAAAAATATATCACTTCTTCTTGATATCGGATCAAAAACGTCAATGCGCTAGCACACCTTTTCGTTTTGTGTTCCTTAGAAAGCAACTTTGGAACACATCGGGAGCACAACTTCCTGTATTCCAATTTCTCCGACATAATGTTGTAGAGGACGGACCTTGAAACTTGTGGAAAATGCAACGTGGAAATTGTGAAACGCCTGTTTTCACGAATTTTGTTGTCTACCGCACGCACAAGATCGTCGTTGATTACGGATGGCCGGCCCGAGAGCGGTTCATTGTGCACATTCTCCCGATCTTCCATGAATAATCTTACCCACTTACGAACGTTACCTTGATTCATTGCATTGGGGCCACACACTTGACAGATCTGGCGATGAATTTCCGCCGGTGTCACATTTCTTGCTGAAAAGAATCTGATGATTGACCTTTTTTCACATGCGGCAGGATTCTGGATCGTCTTAAACACTTCTATCACTGACCACGAAATGTAAACTCCGCTGACTTGGCGATAACTGAGTATACGCGTGCTCATAGGATGCCAGAATAGTGTGCGCATGCGCTCAATTTCGTTCGTGTGAGATTTAAGAGGATATAGCCGACCGGTTCTTACTTAAAAAATACGCCTCGTACATTACTTTGTCCCCAAAAAAGTGATTGTAGTAGTATAAGAGGTTTCAGTAATATGTAGAACACTTTAACGAGTCTCAAGCTCTTACATTACCTGTTGTATATGACTGAGAGCGAAGTTGCCTGTTGCTGGGAGCACTGTGTTGCTACTGGAACCGCAAAGGGCGAAAGTGACGCTAATGCGGGATGTAACTATTCGTGGCGAATCACTCGCTCGTTCAGTTCACAACAAACTTCTTACGAAGCCTACAAAGGAGGAGAGTGCGGAAAAGTCAAGAGACGCTCTTACCACGTTAAGCCACGAATTAGCAGGAAGCACTAGTGGCACTTTCAAATTTCGCTAGAACCTTAGATTTTTTTTAAGGCATTTATGACGGGATATGCAGAGCTCTGTATTACTGAATAATTATTACTCTGAGGAGCAGGTAATGTGGTGAGCATCATGTTAACCATATTTGATCTTCCAGTGGTGGCCAAACCTGTATTAATCGTCCATGCTTTTATGTTTATAAATTACGTTGTAAAGCCGTAATACAGATGAGACGAACATTGAGAGTTGGCTGAGTGAGTATAAGGCCGATTATTATTTTGAAATAAAAAAAAAAAAAAATATTTTCTTAAATCCCATTAATCATTTGACAGCAAGTCGAGTGGACCTGGATGTTTAGATTAAAATAAAAATACCTTTCTTAGTTGAATATGAAACCAGGTCACGCAATCTCCAGTAATTCTTTCGGTAAAATTAAGTACGCACCGAGCAGGAAGTTTTTTTTTTTTTTTTACTTATGGCTTTACGCCTCGTCGACACCGAGTTCATTAGAGGCGGGATGGCATTGGGGACAAGGAACGGGAAGGAATTAGGCCATGAACTTTTTGAAGGAAGCCTCCAGGCATTCGCCTGGAGTGATTTGGGAAAACTATGGAAAACCTAAATCGAGATGCCCGGACCAGGATTTGAACCGGCATCCTCCCGAATGCGAGGCCAGAACTGTTCACCCACCACGCTCGGTATAGCAGGAAGAACATTATACAAATAATATAAAGACCTGGGAATGTTGGATCTATCCATAAAAAAATAGGTTGCTGTCACTAATCTCATCCTCGAGGGTGGATAGTGATACTATCGTCTAAGTAACTGCCAAATACAAGATTCTTACGGTCATCTGTAAACATCTCCGAATGAATGTTAGTACGGGTGCATGACTTGCAGAAACACTTTGCAACTTTTAATTGAATGCAATGACTTGCAACAAATCTCGGTATCCCTGAAGTATTTAAAAGCGATATTCACTACCCACAAAACTGGTTTTTTATCTTGCGTCTGCTGAATAACACTAAAACCAGTTTCGTTTCCTCCTGAGATAGTCTTGACATATATATATATATATATATATATATGAGGACTTTTGGCTTCTTAGAAAATGCAGTCAGCTCAAATGTATTTACGAATCATCCAATGTTTTCAGTTCATACAGTATATATTGTTTCCAACTAATTATGGCTATCACAGGACAGAATAGACATCAACAAACAGAACACATAAACGCCCATGTTTTTGCCCGGACTCAACACGGTGACCCTCGGTATGCGGGCCAATGATCTAGCCCCAACAACTTAGAACCTGGCAGACTTGAAATTTTCCCCAGGCAGCAAGCTTCTGCCCATCCAGAACCCTAGAACAAGGTCTGACGGATCAGTATCATAACAGAATTACAGCTATAAGATCTTCTATGAGTATCATACCCGTATCGAAGTGTATGCGGTTACCATGGTAACGTACCGGTGAAATAAATCAGGAATGGTTTCCTGTTGCCATGGTAACAATGTTCTTGTTATTGTAGGAGTGGATAACTTCGATGATGTGTGTTTTCTGTGTCAGGCTTAATGTCTCCATCCATACAATTGATGAATCCCCATAAAGCCGCGTTCCCACGATCTCTTGTAAAGGAGGTGGGACGGGACGAATACTCAACAACAAGCCATGGGAACAGGGCTGCCTCTGCTAGCGGCGACAAGACGCAGCTACCCACTCTGTGTCGTGGAGCGCTGTTGCCATCGGTTTGCAGCAGCGGTGTGCACCCCTTCTGTTGCTGTAAAGTGCTCTGTGCCAAACGACACTAGGCAACGTGGTGGGGAGGTGGCGGCGAGGTAAGCGAGGGCTAACCTGCGACGCGCGCTCGTCCCTACACTTCGGCCAATGAGTTCCCGTCCCGTCTCGCCTCCGTTACAAGAGATCGTGGGAACGCGGCTTAAACAGTGACGTATGCCTTCACTTCATACGCACTGCGGAGAGTTTTGGCATTTAGCTCAGAACTTTGGTGCACAATCTGGTGATTACAAATTGTGCACCACCGCCTCTCCTACACTACAGGACAAGTCCTGATTTTGAAAATTACCTACATCAGCAAGAATCGAATAAGCTAACACAATGTCATAGCGTGAAAACATCACAGTGACGAAACCAACCAAGCCAGCAGGGCGAGCAGAGTTTAATGATAAATAGGTCTATATGTTATGTTGTTTGCATACGTAAAGAGGAAAGTAGCCGTGTAGAGAAAATTCCTGATATACCATCAGACAAGGTGTTTAGTCATTAAATTCTAAAAATAATTCAAAATTTTCATTTGAAATGATTTGTAAAATTTCCGTTCAGTCACCCTTGTCTCAAAAAAAAAAAAAAAAAAAAAAAAAAAAAAAACATCTTTACACATAGTTTTTAAATCTATAATCTTATAATAACAAAACATAAAACATGATCAGATAAAATTGATGGAGTATTTACTGCTTCGGCTTCTAAGGAAATTTTGTTAATAATATGGATAAGTGGCGAAATAAAGACGATATCAATAGTAGACTACCGCACAAAAAAGAGACCTGTTTTAAATCAAAAATTTTAAAGTAAAAAAATTTAGACCTAAGATAGAACATTATAATGCGAAGGATGGTCGTACCCTTCCGAATGGAACATACTAAACCACGTATCAGAAATAGGACGGCCAGTTCCTTTTCTCGTTACCTAACCTAAACCAGTAATCGTACTGGGTAAAGGGGCTCTAGAGATTGACGTGTAATCCAAACAACGGAAGTGATCTGGCGTACTTCTCATTACACAAAAAGCGGTACGAGAGGTAAAGGTCAAGTGGGGGGCCTTTCAAAATCCCGGACGAGGCAGGGGTTCGAACCGGGCACCTTGCGATCGGTAGTGGTTTTTTCCTATACTAAAGCATTTTAATTTTTTAAATTTAATTGACCTTTTAAAAAAAAAAAAAAAAAAAAAAAAAATCCAAGAGATTTAGTTATGTCAATTTGCAACTTCAAGGAGTCAGCAAAACTCTTATAGGTTGTCAAAGTATTATCATTACTTATTGACAACTTTGAAATACTTTTTTACAATCTATTGAAAAGAGAATTTCATCAGTTTCCTGAATTATTATTATAATCTATAAAAAAAAATAATGTAACTACAGAGGATATTGACAAATTCAATAGAAATCATAACGAACTTAAATTGGACATCCAAAAATAATTTGAAGATATTTTGAATTTGAAGGTGTACGACTAGGTGAAAAATCATTTTACGGCAAATATTTAAGAGGTTGATAGAGCCTGCCAAGAAGAACTGTTGGAAATTAGATATGAGGAAGAAAGTAAGCTTAAATTCTCACAGTGGTGGATATGAAAATCTGTGGCAAAATACAGAAATGCCCGTCTTGTATCCAAATATGTGGAAAATGATATTCAGTTTATTGAGCTTTCCCTATCTCATATCTTACGTAATCAAGCTTTAGTGCTCTTAATCTTAATCATGATATGACCAAAGCAAGAAACCGCCTGAATATTTTTGGAAGAGGAGACATTCGTTTGTTCCAAACGAAAATTGAGGCAGATATCTAGTGTTTCGTTTCACAGGATCAGCCTCAGTTATCTCGTTAATAAATAAAAAATCAAATGTAATTTCTCCAGACTTTATGCCTCTATGTATGCAAAGTATAAATAAAAAGACAGATTTAACTACAGTAAGTTGTTTTACAAAGATTTATTCTGCTAAACTTATTAAAAGTTGTACAAAGTATTCGGTAAATAACAATTACTATTATATGTTTTAACTTTCTGTAATCTTGGTTTATGAATTTTAAGAAGTAAAGTTACTTCCCTACTTTATAAATCACCATTATTGTGGAACCGGTGGACGTTTAGAAAACTTTACTACTAACAGAGGTATAAAAGTGGGTGGTAGTTAAAAAATGTTGACCATCCCAGATGTAGAGTAAATCAAATAATTACTAACTGAATTACTAACTAGCATGATAATAGGTTAATATATATATACAGTTGTGTTTTGGTGAGATGTTGATACAGAATGTTATTGAAGCGAGGAAGAGTTAAACATTACATGAATGACTGGTAAGTAGGTTAGAAGTAAATTGTAGTGGGTACGTAGAGACGGAAATATCTGCACTGGATCAAAATGGAGAGAGCATTGCATCAGATCAGTTGAGTTATTGATGACATTAATAACAAATAACATAGCTCAACATTTCGACCTAGTTTTATTATCAGTTACTGAGTTGATATTATCTAATTTTCAGTCGTGAGAATTTCTCCAATTCTTTTCTTTTTGTGTGTGGAATAGTTATCAAATGAAAGAAAAAAGTTGCAAGAGTCGTCTTTTTCAGCTCCATTGCTTTGTAAAGATAATGTTGTTAGATTTTAATTTATCATCTGCGAAACAATTATACTTGTTGCATGTCAGTTCTGTCACAGTAATTCGAAAGTTAACCGCTGCCCTTTAGTTTGATTGTACTCGATGAAGCTAGAGTCCCAGGTGGTTAGAAAATAATAGCCCCTCCCGTGGCATAGGTCACTTACACGCTCTTCCGTGTGAGAGGCAGGCTTCGAACCCAAAGGCTAAGTGCTATTACATTACATAGTATCTCCGCAAAGATTAAATGATCAAGAGAGATGATACGTCAACGTTTATTACTAAAGCATGTAACATATATGGGACCAATCCTTGCTTTCTCCTATTCATATTATTCCTACTGATAATAGTATTGATTCTCCCGTATTTCAAATTCCATACATTTTACTATTAATCACGATTCCGAATGAATGATGTCTTAATACAGTGGTTTATACACCTAGTAGGTTTGAATCTAATTATCTTGAGTACTGACTCCGCGTGCCGAAGGTCGCCGGTTCGACTCCAGCCGAGGGCATGTGTGTTCAAATGTTGTATGTATTACTCTCATGTCTGTCCTGTAGTGTCTATGAAGCAACAACAGTGAACTAGAGAAACTGTAAAATGGAAGAGTCGGCACATTGTGTTGGTTGTATAGCCAAATGATACTAATGCCTTTTTAATAAAATTAAAAAATAGTATGGCCATGATTTTTTACGGTCTTTTTCACTCAGGCGAGATTTATCCATGGAAACTATGTTAGGACGCTCCGCGGCAAGGATTCCACAGAAAATGTCAATTGACAGCCAAGCAATCGTTCCAGATCTCCTGGCGAAAAATGCCACGCTTTACAATTTCAGATATATATGTTAACATACGCTTTTTCATTGTTCGAATAGTGAAGATGTAATAGCGTTGTTAGTAAAAAAAGTTATCTGGGTTAAGGTATAGGAAAATGTTAGTTCTTATTTCGCTTGATCCCATGACTTTGGGGAATATTGCCCAGGAATGAGATATACGGTAAGCACGCATAACTCTCTTCAGAATTAAAACGCATTTTGTTCCTTGCAAATACTTTTTTTAGGGTTGCGTAACCAATATGAGAAGCGGCATAGTGTACTGTGCTTAAGGCGTCTGATTGGACAATCAAAGGTTCCCTGTTCGATTCTGCCTCAGCGGGGATTTTCATAGACCCTTGATCCGACCTGCACCTCCGGCACAGCTAGCTGTGTAATGTGAAATGCGCCAGAAAGCTTCCATGGTTAGGATTCCACGTTAAGCTGAAGGATCGTTTTACCAGTAATCCTACCGGGTTAGGTTAGGCAAGGTGGAAAGAAACTGACTACCATACCTCGAATACATGGCTAATTATACCTCCTTCGGGAGAGTATAACCGGCTTTCGGGTTGAATACCAATGTACCCAGTTTTTAAACCCTTGGCGTCCAGCATATGAATAATGCTTCATTAATGGTGTTTCTAATTTGGCAAAAATAAAATCATTCTCATTATAGAATCCCCATCGGTTTACAGCAGTAACGGATGCGCCTTAACCCACTTTTGGTTTCCTTAGTTGTCAACGGTTGCTTGTCATACACCACTGAATTGTGAAGGAGAATCACGACCGAATACAGTATCTAAACACACAATGGAGCCCTGTGTTTACGAGGCACACTATTCTGTGTGCAGAACACTGCGAGTGAAATCGGAAGGCTACGTAGTCGAGACGACCTAACGGTGATGCAGCGAATCCGGCGCAATTCACAGTCACCCACCATTTTCACTTGATGGTGTTATGAAAGCTGTGAAGAGAGAAATTGTTTGACGACGAGACTGTACTGCACCCTACCTCAGCCTTGTCTGGTGACCAAAGAACTAACAACCACAGGGAGGACGGCAACGTGTCCCTTGATGCCATCTCTAACGAGATTGCAACGAAAATTCGTCTCTCAAATCAGTACAAGTAGTCACAGACAGAACTGGAAAATTGTTGGAATGGCTGGAGGCGTCAACAGGTTAAAAGGCACACTGAAAATTGGATAGTCACTGACTAGGGTAAAAAAAAAATCGTTTACAACCACATTAGCTCTCGGGTAATATTAAATCCTCTGCAGCTGCGGCAGAGTTGTGAACATATCGGCTACTACAAACAAAACAACAATTTATCTATCCGCTAGGTTTGCCATCGCATCAACACCAGGCATGCTATCCAATTCGAGTACACAATGCTGCTTTGCATAAAAGACCAAGGAGGATTCGGAAATTTTAAAGAACGTTAATAGCTTCCACGTAAACCCTGGATTAGTACCTCACCATTCTTGGAGTTCTGAGCTTAAATATGTAAACAATAAACAGTAACTCTATCGAAGGTTGAGAAATGTTAGCTGAAAACTAAGTAACCGAAATAAATACACAGACTTATCTGGATAAGTTACGTATGATTGTTCAGAAGGTCATTCACCGATTTAAGTCCAATCTGTGGAATTAACAGTGTGTTTTGACTTTTGACTGCATTTACAGTTAAAGAGGTACACCGCAAGAAAAAAATATTAATTGCCTGACTGAGCTAAGAAGACAGCAGTGAAGCAAACTGCGTAAGTATTAAAACAGCGAGTTATTATTGTCTTAGCGCAACAGTATGACATGGAAGCTTCAACAATTCTGGTGAATTCATGTGAAAAGCAACGGAGCGCTAAGTTGAATTTACTGTGACTTAATGTGTAAAAATGATTATTTGAGAATATCTGGATAGTAAAATCATTAATAATGTTGGCCTAGGATTGACTACCGAGGCAAGATATGAGGATGGGTAAACCAAACGAATATACACAAAAAGTTCTGCTAGTATTATTAGATCGTATTCCTGGTAGTATAAAGGGATGGCAAATACACCCTGAAATTCAAAAGCTGTGCGTGACAAGGTATGTTCTAATAGCTAAGGGAAGAAAGAACAAATATGGGCGCCAACATCTACCTAATATTCATGATTTTATGCATTCGACCTCTGCGGCAGAAATCTTTCCTTGTAGTCTTAAATCAAAAAGGTTGCTACTATATAAATTCAAGTCGTTCGTCTGTCAGGAAATCACGACTCAACATACGACGACGAGGCAACCTTAAGAAATTGACTGCCATGTTTTGCATAGGCTTTGTCACCATTTCTCCCGATAAGCTGTTAGAAGAGCTTGTGTTGCTGTAAGCTGGAAGCCAATTCCTTCCACATCGCGACAAAAGCTTAAGCCTACAGCTGTCCAGTTGGTTGTAGACTTTCTTACAAAAACATTTTTTTGTTTATTCCCTAACGTCTTCCTGTCTCCCGTTACACTCCATAATCCGCTTATTATTTAATACTACACTGCGGTGTCATCTAAGGCGAAGGGAAAGAATGACGTTGTCTGATGTCTTCATATTACCTTCTGTTGGAAGTTTCCGTGAAACCTACACCGTAGGATTAGACGAGCTACATCTGGAGGTCTCCTAGGGTGTTTAATATGTATTATGAATATCTGGTATAGGGTATGAACCAATTAAACTATCCACAGCCTTTGATCGTGGACATTTAGCTCTGACTAATCAACCAACTATATACTATTTTACATAGACTTAGATACTTACTACTGACCCAATACCGTGTATGCAGCATATTCAAATTTGGTGTTGAAGTGCATCAGATAGTCTATTTTAACCCTATTTTATAACTCATGGTGTTATGCATTAAAAAACGATGGAATACGGAATAAACCAGGAACAAGCAATGCTGGTTAACAAATTTAGAGCATTTTCTTGGATAGTACTTTGCCGATGGCATCGAAATTTATAGGCAATGGCGAGGATATATCATCTCTATTTATAGAAACTTGTTTATTTTAACTCATTAGCTTCTGTGTCACCACTATAATTAATTTAATAATTAATTAATAATTAATTTAATAATTAATCATTTAATAATTAATTTAATAAACGCACAAGCCGACAAATGAGAGAATTATCGCACCATTAATCTGACATCACATGCTTCAAAATTACTGACCAGAATAATATACAGAAGGATGGAAAGGGTAGTAGAAGAGATAGTAGGTGAAGATCAGTTTGAGTTTAGGAAAAATCGCGGTACAAGGGAAGCAATTCTGTCTTTAAGATTAATACTTGAAGGGCGGATCAAGAAAAACAAAGATACTTTTATGGCATTTGTTGATTTAGAAAAAGCTTTTGATAATGTTAGGTGAGACAAGATGTTCAAAATTTTAAAGAAGACAGGTCTAAAGTATCGAGATAGAAGAATACTCTATAAACTATATAAGAATCGAGTGGCTGTAATAAAAGTAGAGAATCACGAGAGACATGCATCAGTTAAAAAGGGTGTGAGACAAGGTTGTAGTTTATCCCTGTTAATATTCAACTTGTATGTAGACGAAGCAATGAAGAAAGTAAAAGAAAAGATTCCATGTGGCATAAGTTTTCAGGGAGACAAAATCAGTATGCTACGATTTGCTGATGACATTGTCTTGTTAGCAGAGAGGGCTGAGGATATTCAGAAGTTACTGAATGGCATGAACAAAATACTGAAGGAAGATTTTGGACTGAATATAAATCAAAGCAAAACTGAAGTGATGAAATGTAGCAGAAATGACACCAATACTAGCAGATTAAATATAAAAATGGGATCGGATGAAATAGGAGAAGTAAGGGAGTTCTGTTACTTAGGAAGCAAAATTACAACCGATGGCCGAAGCAGGAATGACGTTAAAAGCAGAATAGCACTAGCAAAAAGAGCCTTCATGAAAAAGAGAAATCTTTTAGTTTCAAATATTGATCTAGGAATTAGAAAGAATTTTTTAAAACGCTATGTGTGGACCACAGCACTTTACGGTAGCGAAACATGGACTTAGGAATACCGGAAATAAAGAAAATTGAAGCATTTGAAATGTGGTGTTACAGAAGAATGCTGAAAATAAGGTGGACATACAAAGTAAGAAATGAGCGAGTTTTGGAAATGATGGGTAAGAAAAGAAGTTTATGGAAGAAGCTTACAGAAAGAAGAGACAGGCTGGTAGGTTATATTTTGAGACATGCTGGATTGGTTAATTTGTTAGTGGAGTGAACAGTCGAAGGTAAGATCAGTAGAGGAAGACAAAGATTAGAATATGTGAAGCAGATAATTGAGGACGTGGGTTGTAAGGGGTATGAAGAAATGAAGAGGTTAGCACAGGATAGGAAAGGATGGAGGATTGCATCAAACCAGCCGAAAGACTGACGACAGCAAAAAAAAAAAAAAAAAACGCTCAGAAATGCGTTTATATGACTAAATATTCCAAACATACGCGGCCACAGATCTGAAAGCCTTAGAAATCAAGGAAAAACCTCGATAATGTTGTTTTCTGAGATTTAATAGCGAAGACCTTCATCTCTGACACATTTCTCTGTTAATGTTAAGTACTCGTATGTTACGATGCTTTAAGACTCAGGAAACGTAAAACTCTAGGATCCCTTCACCATGAGACATTACCTCAATAGGTAGAGCAGCATCAGAGATGGGATTCCTGTGTAAGCAAAACACTGTAACTTGCCAGGGAAAAAAACCTTTTAAAATAATACCAGCGAAGTTCTCTGAAGAAACATTATACGTTCCCAAACGTTTTCTGTTATATAGAATCCGTCAGTTATTTAGTGAGAGATATTTTAGAATACAGAAGCGGTGTGCAGTATATCAAATACGGGACGCAAGCACCATTGGACCAGTGGGAAGTTCAATCACGTCACTCCAAACGGTTAATGCGTGCTTTGGAAGCTATTTATAGGCCCAGGGATCTCAGGCATAGTAGTCCTCTGATGATAACCTCAGAATGACGGCTGAAACGTCAGGTATAAAAGAAATATAAAAGCGGTTACACTAGGGACAACCAAGGTAACGTTGACCACAACCGCGGAAGTCTAGGCAGTCTGCGTACACAACAAAGCAACGCTAAACGACCGATATTACTGGAATATGCTCTGCAGATAGAGATATAATATTGTTGCATTAACATTTCACAGAGCAGTGACTATTCAGAAATTTTTGACCCAAAATCAAAGTATGCATTTTTGGTCTCTCTCTGTAATGGCCAAATGTATCAACCTACAGCTATTTTCCGTTCCCTAAGTTAACATTTAGCGTCGCTTGCAAGAAGTTGAACGTGTTCAAAGGACTGTCACACAAAGTCTTCGGTTTATGCGACAGTGAGACGTGCAGAGATGCTTTCAGTATTGATACATTCAACTCCAAATATGGACTCAACAGATGTGTATTTTAAATAAAATTTTGCCTATATTCAATATCTAAAGAAGTTTCCATAAAAAAAAAAAATCGTCTTTTAACTGTCAAATTGAATTAGCTTGAACAATATCGGAGATGACAAATTTGCAATTACCTCAGAACACTAAATGGACAGATAACTTTGAAACGATAGAGGACATTACAACTATCGGGCAATAAACCAAGAGTTTCTCCTGGCTTTTATGACTTAGACTAGCTGCGTGGTCCTCGTACAGTGCATTAGCGCCTACTGAGACGAAAGCCATCGCGTTGCATATGAACGAACACTTTCATCTCGTTAGTGCATGAGTCAGCTGTCAGTGTACGGCGTCAGAGATCAGTGCAGTGAAGACTGCTTGCATCAAGGATAGCGGCACACACATGTGTTATCAATAAACAACAAGTATACACATAGCAATAACAAAACAACATTGTACCGATTAGATACTAATAATCTAAAAACTATTTGTCAAAAAATGTATCACATCTTTCCGTATAGATAATGTTGATGTCCTACACAGGCATTGATAAGAGTACACAACATTAGATTCTAATTACCCAAGACATAAGGTTGTTGTAACCTGTGACAATCACATATATATTATAGATTATTCCATGGTAGGAAAGCTTACTAATATAGATTCCTGGAGATTTAGTTAAGTTCGTGCTGTCGTTGTTTGAGATGTTGGTTGCCAGGTGCGACATAAATGAGTGACGTAGTTGAGTCGTTACGTTGAGATCGTAAATTCAGTATACGAACTGGGAAATATCACAGTATCAGTATCAGCTGGTCTTGGTGGAGGATGTTAAATTATTAACTCATTGAAATAAAAGTTATTACCAGAACAATGAATGGCTTGTGCATCTGTTCGTAGTTAGATGCTATCTACGAAAACAAGCTAAATAAGAAATGGCGACCGTGTTTGAAGATAATAAAATTATTTTCCACACTACTTTACATAAATCAGAGGCACCAGGCTAAAACCACAATTCTAAACAAGAATATTTTTAACGCAAACCCTTCAAAGATATTGAAGAAACATGTCCAGTATTCGTACAAAAATAAATTACTAATTACCCCATACTTCAATTAAGATAAACAAGCTCATATCTTGCTAAACAAACTACTAAATAAAATTGTTAAAAACCGACATTGATTGCCTTTTGGAATACCTTAATGAGGTGCCCGCAAAATACCTATACTAAGCATTTGTCCAATGATCAGTTTTGGTGGTAAATAAAACATTTACCGTTTAGACTTCGGAAACTTAACAAGCGAAGTAAGTAAGAGAAAACAGGAAACATTTTTATCCAAATTTTAAATCTCAACCAGCAAAGATTTCGAAACTTAGCCTTGGATGGGGTTTCGGAAGAAATTTTCAGCATCCCATCAGTTATCAGGGATTGCCACGGTGGCAAAAGATTCCTAATCCACGTTGTAATGATTTTTAATGTACAATGTGAAATTGTGGATGTTACTACCCTACACTTGTCGATTCGCCGCGCAAAGCGCCTCTTGTCGTTGCTATTTGGCCTGGTAATCCTTCCGGATATAGCGGACCTGCAAATTAACGTTTAAACAGAACCATGGTAGCATTCTAGTATACTTCACTTTGTACAGCCAGCTGTGCCAGAGCTGAAGTCGGGATTCGAACCAACCAGTAACCAGCCGAACTGCTGCCAGAAGCCTTAACCATTGAGACACCAGACCGCTCATTATGACACACACACTCATATATATATATATTGCAATAACACTAGAAGCTGTTGAAAAATAAATGTTCCACTCTACTTCCGAATCAATATTAAGACCACTATAGACGTACAATAAGTAAAAAGTTCAAACATCTCTTAAATTTCTGATCAATAGTTCCAATGAAACGAATCTTTCGAACACGTAACGGCACAAAACCACGAATAACTATTCTTACGTAAAGAATCAACTTGATAAAAATTAATCTCTCTGACGATCACGGAAAAAGTATCTAAAAGGCAATCAAAAATAATGAAGTTATTACTATTTCACAAATGAGGAAATCTTCGTGTCACATTAACGAATGGCGAAATAATAAACTCATAGTAATTTAAGTCTTCATTACCCGATTACAGTGGGTAGCGGCAATTTTCACAGATAATTGTTTCCTTGAGAGCATTTTATATTAACCTTAGCGTATGGTTTACGATGAAAAGATAATTACTTTCACCGAATCTGCTTATTCTAAAACTAATTTCATATCATGATTTTCCTCGTTTTTCGAGGTCACTAAGACACCATAACGGTGTCTCGTGCTCGACGTGATGAGGTTAACTAGTTCGAACCCCGGTGATGCAAGAATTCCTAGCCACCAGATTCTTTACCAAATGCTTGGGTTAAATCGGAAAAATATGTTCCTTCTGAAACAGGATTTACGGCGCTGTAGATGCTGATTTGTTCATAGAATCTGAACGTAAAACCTGGCCGTCCCGTTTAAATCCTCTCTCTTACTTCATATGCACAACGCAAAACAACACACTATACTTAACAGTAGTCATTAATACGCATAAAATGAAGATAGACATAGGCAGGTAGGAAAGTGGCATCCTACCTCTATAGACACGCCTAAAACTTCTTCTTTCGGAGGAACCAAGAAACTTCGAGTTGCGGATCAGATATACATTATATGACCCTGTTGAATATGTGTGATAATTAGTTCATACAAGGTATGCCAAAGCGACGTACAGGACTGTTCGTTTCCTATACGGATAGATTAACAATCAGTTAAAATAAAATGTTTTAAGCGATAGAATGATTTTTCTTAGGGCTTTACACCTTATCGACGTCGAGGTCATTAGAGGCGGGGGAGAAGCTGGGGTAATGAACGGAAAGGAATTAGGCCATGCTCTTTTGAAGGAACTATCCCAGCATTCCCCTCGAGTGATTTCTGAAACCCATGAAAAAACTAAATTTTGTATGGCCGGACGAGGAATTGAACTCACGTCCTCCCGAATGTGTTGCCCGAGCGTTACCGCTCACCCACCACGATTGGTAGTATGACGTTGCCTGCAGCATACGAATAACACTAATACTATTTTATAGAATGAATGTATTATATGAGATTTAGTTCTCACTCCAGGTCCCTTTCATTGATACAATTCCTCACACTGTGACCGAAAAACATGGATAACGGAATACTGAATTATACAGGGTGATTCAAAATAACGTGGACAAAATGACATGGTAGATCAGTCATACAATTAGAATCAAAAATCGCATAGGAACAGAGGGTCGCAAATGCGATCCGTAGCCACTACAGGGCGTCTAAAATAATACTGACACAAAGAGAAGAAACAAAACCATTACAGATCATTTTATTGATAATTACTCACTCACATGCGACTAATGCAAGCCAAATGTTGAGCCTAAAGCAGATCTTCAAAGTTTTTGCCAGATGCATCGAGACAAGTCCGGCATCTCCGTTGCATGGAATGGCGCACCTTCTCAAAGATACCAGGTGTATCTCGAACACATCCGGCTGTCGCAACGATTCTTCCTACCAAGTCTTCCGGCGTTTCAACAGGTGTTTCATACACAAGTCCTTTTAAAAATCTCCACAAGAAAAAATCCAAAGGAGACAGGTCTGGTGATCGTGGTGGCTCGTGTTTGTATCGCAACGCCCTCTCGTGGCTCTAGCGCCCTCTACAGGCGTTTGCGACCCTCTGTTCCTGTGCGATTTTTGATCCTACTAACTTCCTCCCAAACCATCCAACATCCTGTTTTATATGAGTTTATTTTATCGCCTGGTGCAAGTTGACACGTCAGTCAACTGGCTGCTCAAGGTGAACACATAGAGGTCAATGTGCCACAACCCCCTAAGTGACTACGAAGATAACTGGTGTCGACACGAGGCACGAACCAACATAACAGCTCGGTATACTCTAGTGATGGCACAAACAACAGACTTAAACCTATTTCAGAAGCCTAGCTCTCACCGCCAAAGGCCGCGCTAGGCAGTACCCTTGACCCCGAGCGCCGGTCAGTATCAATTTAAGAAAGCCTGCACTTAGTGCTGAATACCATTATGCGGCTATCTCGATAACTAATAGGGTCTGCGTTCCCGTGAGGTAGGTTGCAGATGAGTGAGATAGCGGCTCGCCTGAGGCAAGGCACGGCGTGTAAAATGTGTCAGCGAGGACGCTTCACCTTCCTGACCTCAGAGAGATCTCACGCGTTTGGGCTACATCAGAATGAACATCCAGGAGACGTTAAAGGGCACTCGGGCAGTAAGTCAACTCAACAGGTGCTTACAATTGGGTGCCACTTGTGCCGAAATCATTCATAATGGAGTGTCCATAAACAACGTATCTCTAGTTTGAAACCGAGAGTGGTTGTGTAACGGTTAGCGATCTGGCCTCGCATTCGGGCGGATGGCGGTTCGAATCCCCGTCCGGGCATAAAAATTTGGGTTTTCCATGGTTTCCCAAATCCCTCCAGGCAAATGCCGGGATGCTTCCTTCAAAAGGCCATGGCCGAATTCCTTCCCTTTCCTTGCCCCCCATCCTTTCCCGTCTCTAAAGACCTCGCTGTTAAGAGACGTTAAGCAGTTAAAAAAATCTATTTTGGCCTCCTGTGGACCCCCCTCCCCCCCCTCACGTATCCCGACGTGAGTTTTGCCTCTACCCCCCCCCCCCCACGAAGCTTTTTACCCTATTGATTCCAGACGACATTTTGTACTGTTTTCTCTTGTGACACTACCATAAATTACATACGGAGATAATTAAATAACAGAAATAAATATTCATATGCTGTTGTGTGTACTGTACCTTATTTTAACTGTGACAAATAATATGAATGAAAAGCTACCTCCCCCCCAAACTTGGCCAAGCGTAGCTTTCCAGCCATCCCCCCCCCCGAAAACGCCACGTAGTTTATGGACGCTCCCTAACCTGCAATATTAGCAACCAGAAATTTTGAAATAGTGGATCGAATTTTCTCGTCAGCTAGGGTTCCTCACTTCCCTGACAATGTCTTTTCCTTACTTGGGAGCTCTGGATTAATCCTGTGATAGTCTTTTTAGACAATATATCTTACTCATTACGTCCAGACTTTTATGGAATAAAAATTTATGTCACCTTTATCCTGTGAACTGTTGTTTACACTATGTTGTGTATAATAGTAAATTCCACAAAGTTGTCGACGATAGCTGGGGGGTTGCCGATTATTGTAAGTATTACATATGAATTTACAGAATGCCTCCGAAAACATATTTATGTATAGAGGGATTTGTTCAACAAACTCAACGTTTCTTAGTTTGCCGCTAGCATTACGACCTATGGCCTAGACCAGACAAAATAGTATATGAGAACACGATATCGCTAGAACACAGACAAATATGATACTTGAATATTCCTTAGTGCAGCCATCCCAATAATACGAAAAGAAACTATAAATAATCTACCAACGTTATGGTACTTTTCTTATGATACAGGCAACACTTAACCACGATAGCCCTTAATTTTAAGCATAGAAAACGTGAATAAATTTCAATTATTAATGATTATTCCTCCTGACAGACGCCGTATTTGCTTCAGCAATAATGTTTTTCTGTATGGAATTACGAATATTATGCTAGTCTCATTTCTCGAGTTGGTATCCATTTGTTTGTAAAATATTAGTTCGTTACCGATGTACTCAGTCCGGTAACAGAAAGCCTTCCCAGCATTCACTTGGACGAACTACATTGCAGATATATACACTTTATTAAATTTGCTACAAATAATTGTAATACTATAATTTGTTCCGCGTGGATTGGTGGTTGAACATCTACTCACGACGGTCTCTAAATGAACAATGAAATGCCTGTTACATAATTATTTTCAGTAACGGGTGGTCTGGTGGCTCAGTAGTTGCTGGCACCTGTAGCGTAGGGGCTAGCGAGCTGGCCTCACACTGAAGGGATCGTCGGTTCGAGTCGGGCCGAGGGCATGAATAGTTTTAATTAATTGTTGTGTCTGTCTATGTTGTTCGTGCTGGAAAGTAAATATAATGACGATGATACAGAACACAATTGAAAAATCAAAGATACACTTGCAGCTGGCTAACAAGTCCAAAGGTCAATATATATATATATAAAAAAGTGGTTAAGGCGTCTGACTGGAGATCATAGGTTCCGGTTCGAATCCTTGTTTCGGCTGGGATTTCCAAAGACTCCTTAATACGATCATCACCTCTGACTCAGTTTTATGTGTAATGTGAAGTACGCCAGAACGCTTCAGTGGTTCGGATTCTAGGTTAAACTGCGGACCCCCTATACCCGTTAGGATTACAGGGTTAGGCAAGAGGGCTACGATAGGTGCGGATTGCGCAACGATAAGAAACTCTGTCACCAGGTCATTACAACACGCCATTACTTTATTTTAGGAATGTGACTCTTTCTTCAATCTAAGTCTGTAAGCTTAAGTTCTTAACCATAGAGGTTAATACGTCTTGGCGTCCGTAGGACGTTATTTTTCTTTTTATTATTATTTTTCCTATCGACCATGGTGGATACCCAGACACCGTGACAAAGGAGCATCCATAAACCACATAGCTCCATTTGGGCCTCCTGTGAAACTACCCCTCCTCCCCCCACGTATTGCGACCTGACTTTTGCCTCTACTCCTCCTCCCCCCCCTTCCCAGCACACACACAGACACATAGCCCGTAGCTTTTTTCCATTTTGAGTCCAGAAGACATTTTGAGACATTTTGTACCGTTTTCTCTTGTCAGAGTATTGCGAAATAACATACAGAGATAATTTAATGAAGGAAATAAATATTCACTTACTGTTGTGTGGTCTGTACCTTATTTTAAATGTGAAAAATAATATGAATTAAAAGCTAGGTGGCCTAGCTCAGAACACTTCCCCCCCCTTTTCCCACGTAGCGTTGCGTAGCTTCCCAGCCAACTCCTCCCTCCTCCCAGACCGTGCCACGTAGTTTATGGAAGTTCCCTAACTGGACTTATCAGAACTGGACCGTTTACACTATGGGAAAAAATGTTTCATTGCTATCTGTCTACGAGACATGTAACTATGTTCTGATTGATATGAGTATTTTTAAATATATAGTTAATGAGGTGTAAGTTGTGGACCATCCCGGTATTCGCCTAGATGACTGCGGAAAACCGCCTAAAAACCGCAATCAGGACGGCCGGTACGCAGCAACCAGGACTTGTTGTACCTCCCCGATACAGTATGGTGGCGTCTTAACGTGCGCAAATAAACTTAACTTTTTAACCTTTTAATGAGTCGCGTTCCCGAAGCTAGGCAGCGTGGGACGATCCAGGTAAAGCCGCGTTCCCACGATCTCTTGTAACGGAGGCGGGACGTGATGGGACCTCATTAGCCGAAGTGTAGGGACGAGCGCGGGCCGCAGGTTAGCCCTAGCTTACCTCGCCGCCACCTCCCTACCACGTTGCCTAGTGTCGTTTGGCACAGACCACTTTACAGCAACAGTAGGGGTGCCCACCGCTGCTGCAAAACCGATGACAACAGCGCACCTCGACACACGCCTGTGATGTTTACCGACACAGAGTGGGTAGCTGCGACTCATCTCCGCCAGCAGAGGCGGCCCCTCTTCCCATGGCGTGTTATTGAGTATTCATCCCGTCCCGTCCCGCCTCCGTTACAAGAGATCGTGGGAAAGCGGCTTAAGGCGGTTTTAAGGCGAACTGTCGCCGTTTAAACCATTCGTCAAACCACCTGCTGCGCTATCGCCAATATGAATGGAAGCAGTGTTAGGAGCAAACCACTATAACAAAAGCATTTTGAAGCACTGTGACAAGTTACAAGCAAATCAGCTTCCCGAGGACTTCCCGTCGATAACAACATGGAGACAGTCAGCCTATGCAAAATAGGAACACACCACTCGGATATTTTCTTTATCTGTTGCATGGAACGCTGTCTTAAAGGTGACAGTGGAGACAAGACTTACTTCTGGTTTGAGTGTAAAAAGGCGCGTTCCCACGATCCCTTGTAACGAAGGCGAGATGGGACGGGACGGGACGGGACGAATACTCAACCACACGCCATGGGAACAGGGCCGCATCTGCTAGCGGAGACGAGACGCAGCTACCCACTCTGAGTCGGTAAACATCACAGGCGTGTGTAGCGGTGCGCTGTTGCCATCGGTTTGCAGCAGCAGTGCGCACCTCTTCTGTTGCTATAAAGTGCTCTGTGCCAAACTACACTAGGCAACGTGGTACGGAGGTGGCGGCGAGGTAAGCTAGGACTAACCTGCGGCCCGCGGTCGTCCCTACACTTCGGTTAATGAGGTCCCGTCTCGCCTTCGTTACAAGAGATCGTGGGAACGCTCCTGAAGTGAGCAGACAGACGTGCCATACTACCGCCATCATCTGTGGGTCTGAGGTGAACTTCCCGTCACCTGCAGTGTCGACAGCAGTGCGCGGACACGGTAATATGCCACTAACAGTGCAACAGTTTGCAACGTGACAAAGATCCCGTAAAATACCCTTGAGAAATTGATCCAATTAGCCAGGGACTTGTTTGAATGAATCAACTGAACTAACACTCTGCAAGACTGTATATGTGTCAAATTTTGCGTCATACCAAAAATAATTTGGTTTGTGAAATAAATGTATTACTTTTTGTGAACCCATTTTTGTGGCCTTGTATCCCATTTGGATATGTCGTGTGCAGGGCTCACTGTTTAATAACATCCAAGTTAACAGGGGAATGTCAAGCAGTTTTTCTTGCGGTGCACCTAATAAGTATAAAAAAAATAGAACCTTCCATTGATGAGATTATTAAAATCTTATTATTCTTATTATTATTATGGGCTCACGACTCGTCGACATCAGGTTCTCCAGAGCCGAGAGAGAATTGTAGGCAAAGAACGGGAGGAAGGAACCATACAAGCATTCGCTCGAACTGATTTCGGGAAACCCTGTAAAACCGAATTCTGGGTTGCCGAACCGGGATCAAATCCGGATCCCTCGGAACGCCAGGCACGACCGTTAACTGCTAACCCACCAGACTCGGTTATTCACTCCGCAGTTGTACGGAAGGTCGGTGTGTTCCCAGACCTCGCCGGTCCGTCATATGGTGCGGTACCTCTGACGCGGGGGAAAGTGGTTTGTAGCCCGGGGCGGACGCTGGAGAGGATACCTTTCACTCATCTGCCACTGACCCTACTCGAAGCAGCAGATTGTAAATACCAGGTGCAGGTGCACTTCCCTATCGCTTTTCTATGACCACAGAATTTGCAGCAGCCGAGCGTTCAAAGCTCTTAGAAAGAATAAAATACGGTATTTAAGTCTTTGTTATGTTTAATACTTAATAATTAAATTTTAGTTACTGGTTACTTAACAACTGACCGTAATAACACAAAGATAATAATTGTGGCTAACCGTAATTTAGGTATTCAGTTATGGGAACTTCTAATTGGCAGCAAATTTTTAATGACCTGAACTGCTACTATTTTAATGGTAGTCTCAATTTTCTTCCAGGCCATATCCAATCATCGGAACTAGATCGACCGAATGTTGAAGTCATATTTTTCCCTGAACGATACCTCACGTCTACAGTCATTAGATCAATGGTTTTTAAGTCTTTTTACATGTGAGGAACTTTCAATGATCTGTCAACAAACATGGAAGACCTATCAGTACTGCCAATCACAAAAAGCTGGAAGGATTGTAAAATCTCCAAATTTCTTGATCTACGATAAATCTGCGATAAATGGTTGTTGGCGTAGCTAAAATTCGGCAGTTTTATCTAACGGGGGCACTCTTGATGTACTGTACATGATATAATAAACCAAACTATGGGTACTGCAGGAAATGTAGAAAAAGAAGATTTAAAGACAATAAATGATTCAGACACTGAAGAAATAATTTACCTATAGGAATTGCCGAAGGAGATGGAAGAATTTACATCTCAGAATGACGAAACGATGTTTAACGGATGAATTTTTTTTTTCTTTTGTAACTGCTTTACGTCTCTTTTTAACATCGAGGTCTTTAGAGACGGGAAAGATTAGGGGGCAAGGATGGGGGCAAGGAATGGGAAGGAATTCGGCCATGGCCTTTTGAAGGAAGCATCCCGGCATTTGCCTGGAGTGATTTGGGGAAACCATGGAAAACCCAAATCTGGATGCCCGGACGGGGATTCGAACCGCCGTCCTCCCGAATGCGAGGCGAGAACGCTAAACGTTATTTAACGGATGAAATGGCAGCTAAAACTGCCTACCCAGGATGTTAAAACAGTTATTTTCTTTAGAGGAGCAGCTAACTGACTTTTTTCTAGTTTATTTATTAACACGTTCCATTATTGTGAGTACGATTTGGTAACACTTAATTATCGAAATAGAAAGGTTTTTCATGATTTTTGATCATTATTATCTTTTAAAAAAAAAAAAAAAAAAAAAAAAAAGTATCTCGAAATCACCGTGCCGGTTATTATTACACCAAGGCTATTTTTTCATACGACTTTCTAGTATTATTATCTGGAACTATGTCAGACTCTCAACGCTGTAGGAACGTATCCCCCGTGCTTAGTGAAAAATTACTGAACAAGAAATTTACATGTATGTCTATTGAAATAAATAACATAAAACTTGGCATAAAACACCCGGAACGTTGTTTTCGTTTCAGGCGGAATTCAAATAATGAGTATGATATAAACCTGTTTGTTGTAGTCACACAATTCCTCGAACACGTGTGGGTATACACAAATCAAATTTTGTATCGTTGTATTCACCGAAGATATATTCTATACCTCATGAATGTTTCTTGGTTGACTGCGAGTTAACGACTGAATGCTTGTGTAACTTATTAACATCACAGAGAACTGAGTGCTTATTTGCATTCAAAGGATACCAGTTTTATTTTCAGAACGTACAGTATGCAACCCGCTATTTATCCGATTTTTCCGTTATTAGAAAATGCCCACAGTGGCACTCAAAGTAATTACAAAACTGTCACAGTTTTTTAGTGCCTCCCTTCTCGTGAACAAGAAGTCCAATAGAAATATGCTTAGTAATAAAATTTTGTCTCTTTTATTTTCAGAGACCTGTTTTTAGTTCTTTATTATTCAGCTATAGATAGTTATAGATGATGCAGGATTGTTTATAAACAGAGTAAAAAAACGACCACTGCTATTATGAAGCACCACTGCCATTATGAAGCATAATCGCATAGAGTGATTTAGGGAAAAAACAAAAAAGCAAAATCTGGGTGGCTGGAAAGGTAACAGAACCCTAGCTCCTCCCTAATGCATCTCCCATTCATCATCGAGGACAGATAAGTGACCATTTCTTTTCATTTGGTCCAGTTAGCAATAATATCTCTACGCCTTTAGACAATAAAATGTAAATTAACAATTAACAGCGAAACGTTATGCGTTACTATGTTCAATACGCGGAGCCAAGGAAGTACAAACGTTAACCACAACGAGATGATGTTCTTTGCAAGAGATGACGATGCTGCAAATTTCTAGTCATTAAAGTATTCCGTCAATGCGTTGGAACAAGAACAAAACACAATTATTAGCGATATATCATCAGATAAGCAGCATTTACGAATTGCGAATTAACGAACAATACTTACAGAACGCCGATAAAAACGATACTGAAATAAAATGATAAAGCTATAATTATTGTATGCATCGTATGAAAGGCAGCCGGTTAACAACACGAACTTCGATTAAAATGAAAAATTGATTTCATGAGATGCCAGCCTCCCTCTTGCAACTTTTCAGATAACACGACAATGTTGAAACGTAGAGTACGCTTTTATGAAATCCAGGTGTCTTACTTGCGTAATTTTTCTTGGGCTCTCCTGACATCTATCCTAAGCCTGTCTAACAGGATAGCTTCTTTACAGCTCATTGATCTCAAATAACATTTCCAATCTATGCGTGTTCAAGGATAAACAAGAGAATATATGATAAAAAGGAAATGTGTACAAACTAAATATCTAATAACTGTTATTCTACAATTTCCAATAGGATGTATGCTTAAGAGAGTCTGAAAATTTTTGTTATCTTCGGCTTTTCTAGAGTCAGTGTATATTTATATCAAAATATTATAATATCAAAGAAGAAAAAGATTTTCAAAATTATATTCTAGTATATATACATGGTTTTTTTTATGGACTTACCTTTTTTTCGTATTGCTTTATGCCTCGTCGACGGCTAAGGTCATTAGAGGCGATATGGGACTGGGGACAAGGAACGGGAAGGAATTCGGCCATGACCTCTTTGAAGGAAGCATCCCGGCATTTACATGGAGTGATTTGGGGAAACCATGAAAAACCCAAATCTGGATGCCCGGAAGGGGATTCGAACCTGCGTCCTCTCGAATGCGAGGCCAGAACGTTAACCGTTCACCCACCACGCTCGGTATGGATTTACTACTAATCGAAACTATTAGAGACAGTAAAGAAACGGCAACAATCAACAGCAAGGAAATTCAGCCAAAGCATTTTGAAGAAATCATCCCAACATTTCTCAGACGTGATTTATGGAACAATGGGAAACAAAAATCTGAGCAGCCAAGTCGGGATCGAAACCACGTTAGCTAGAATTCCAGATCTTAACGATAACCGCTCCTTTTCAAGTTTATTTTAAAGTTTATTTTAAATAAGCTTTCTTACATACCTAAGAATGATTAGCCTACGCATAGACATAAAAGTACAATTCCTTGTTTTTCCTTCTATAAAGATAAAATGTGATATAAATTTTACATAAAACATATTTACTGATTATAAACACATCAAAAACTTTCCCCAGAATATCTTCAAACCCTCTATAACCAGTATTGCGGACGATTTGCTTAAATTTAATTACAAATTAAAACCCGGAAATCATATTGACAGATTGATGCAATCCAGGTCTGTTAAATTGTCAGTAAACTATTAACGGAGTGAAAGCGTAATAGAGTGGTACTTGTTCCGAAAACATTAAACGACTTCACTGTAGCGGTTGCAAGATTATAATGGCGCAACGGAAGAGAAGGCGATGAACGTTAACAAGTTTTCGCGGCCACTCCAGACATCACAAAGAGACCCCACAGCTCACTCTCACAGACCCTACAACATTTTAATACACCTTATTAGAGCTTGCAGATCATCCTCCAGCACAATGTACTTCTTATCAGTACCTGCAATTTTTCTGAGAGGGCTATATAAACTGAAGATTTATCAAAACGTTGCAGAACTAAATAAAGGAAAAACACCAGTAACGACAAAGATCCAGTTGGTTCGTCATTCAAAGAGTAATACAATCACCAGAATCTCCAGAGAATGAAAAAGATTTACGTATTTATTGTAGTCATATTTAAACTAGCTCAATATTAGCGTGACTGTTTGTGATGTAACAAGTAGGCCTAATGTTGCTGAAAAGTTAATATTTATTTGTGAATTTCGTCTTCTGGTTGAACATGTAACTTGGATTTACGAAGATCGATACAGCGTTGCGCAAACTTTTCTGTTCACATCATATGTAGTAACGTTTCTTAAGTGAGCCTTCAATGTTGAGCGGCTACCATACTAAAATAACATATTCAAATTTTCCTGACTAAATATATTTTTGTCAAATGCAGTTAAAGGGATTATTAAGTATTAACTGTGGCTAAAATAGGCAACCTATATTAATCATTTTATCATTTACTGTAAACATCTTCTTGAGGACTCCAACAATTTTCCTTGAAAACAAGTGTGTACTAAATACCACACGATACAAGCATCTCCACTTATAAGTAAATATTCTGAACCCGCGTTTCTCAACCCTAGAACGAGTAAAATGTTAACCCTTTCGCGTCGGCTGCTCCTGGCTGCGAGGTAGCCGCGGGGACGGGAGCCCCGCCCCGCCGGCCCCTCCGCTCAGCCGGCACTCCTCGCCCGCGAGCGCCCGGCATTTACAGCTCACCCCTCCCCGGTTTCGCGTCAATTTTACGCTCATTTTCAGAGGCTTAATTTCTTTAAATTGACTCGCTTTATTTAATTATATATCAAACTACAATGAAACTCACTTATTGTTAATTTTTTTTAATGAAAAGTGCTTGAAATTGTAGAAGAAACTTTTTTTTTCTTATAACGATACTAAAACTTTACGATACTAAAATAACATTGAATTTTTTATACTCGTGTTGTACTAGAATATTATAATTCAATAAAAGAAATGTTTCTGGAACTATTACAAATAATTCGATTAGTTGCCAAATTTTTTTCCAACGAAAGTTTTCCATCGCTTTTTTGTGATCAAGATGATCGAACTTGATACTGGGAAGGGTTTTTATTTTATTTATTTATTTATTTTTTTAAAGTGTCCCGTCACCTTTTTTTGATCCAGGGCTTCGGACCTGGCACTGGCAGGGGTAGAAACTTTTTTATTTTTTTATTTTTAAATTTTTTTTTATTTATTTACAACTCAAAATTAAAAATTTTTTACTCGTTTTTTCACAAAAATAATAAAAAGATATTTCTTCTTGCTAGAGGTTCCCCTAGTTCCCGCTAGGATGCGGTACGGGCGCTGACAATAAACTGGCTTCCAGTCCTGTGAGGCAGAGAGGCGCTGGCAATATAGTGGCGTCCAGGCCGCTAGGCCCGCCACGCCTATGGCAGTAAAGTGGCGTCCAGTCTTGGGAGCCCACCCCACCATTTGTCAATATAGTGGTGTCCAGACTTGAAAGGGTTAAAAATGATTCTACAGACCACTATCACATATAGGACTAATTTTCTAGCCATGTATTTGTTAGGGAGCGTTCATAAAATACGTGGCTCTATTTTGACCCGCTGTGAACTTCCCTCCCCCCACCTACCTTGACGAGGCTTTAGCCTCTAACCCTCCCCCCCCCCTTTCCACCCGCGGAGCAAGTAGTTTTTTCCCCTCTCGATTCCAGAAGATATTTTTTACTGTTTTCTCTTGTCAGAGTATCGTAAATTACATACGGAGATAATTAAAAGACAGAAATAAATATCCACATGCTGTTGTGTGTTGTACAGGTATGTACTGTACCTTAATTTAATTGTTTCAAATAATATGAATGAAAAGCTACGTGGCTTGGCTCGGACTCTCCCCCCTCCCCTCCCCCAACGTAGCCTCCCCATCTATTCCAAGTCACGTAGTTTATGGATGCCCCTTATTAACATTTGGGATATACTGGACTATAGTATTATAACATAGCAAATCTAAATCATGCTTTGAATTCCTACAAAAAAAAAAAAAAAAAAAAAAAAAAAAAGGCTATGAAATTGGAAGTATACTATCAAAATTCAATTGTTCATTGAACAGACTCTTATATTTAACAACCAAATGAATAATAATGTTATGCCTGCGGACTACCTGAACCATCTTCGCGAACCACTTGAGAATTGCTGAACTAAACGATTAAAGAATGAAGACAGTTTTAATATCTCGAATGACCCATTTTTATGACAAACTTTATTCTCTCTTTGTTTACATCCTAAAAATGAAAACATTGCCCCGTTGTAACTGCAATCAGAAATAAACATCATGAATTTAATTTCTCGATTAGTTTTTATTGTAGAAATTTCCTAATATTACCATCGCTTCTTTGATTCTGTTAACTTACACAACACAAGCCGATAGTATTCGTTTGACATGAGCTACGGTTAGATGTTATGCTGCCAGAAACACAAAAGAAGTATTTATTACTTTATAATCTACTTCTTTTTCTTGTAGCCGAATGTAATATTTTCACTGTAGCACTGAGATAACATGACGTGAATCAGTGGCGTAGCTAGGTCAACATGGGCCCCGGTGCAAAAAATTTATTTTGGGCGGGTGACCGTTTTTTGGCTTTGTGTTACTGGTAAGGGCCCCTGAGCTGAGGATGGGGCCATTGAGTTGTGCTTGGTGCGGTTTGGGGGCCCCAGAGGTATGCTTGGGGGCCCCCAGTGCGTAGGACCCCGGTGAATTGTATCGCCTAGCCCCATAGTAGCTACGCCCCTGATGTGAATAACAGCCAGGAAGTAACTTTCTTATTTTTGTACCATTGTTGTCGCTTAGTGATATCATTTCCATTACGTGTTAGAATGTTAAGAAATCAATCATCAACCGTAGCTTCATTAGAAGTGTAGCATCAGCACAATGTCTCTACCATTTCACACGACTCCACTCGTATTTCCTACGTGGCAATGGCTTGTTCTTAATGACCTTAACCGCCAACAGGACATTATACTCCAGTAAGGAGAAAAACGTAAATCCTCGTGAGCACTCTCTTCCTGCAGTGTCTTCTCGTGGAGGCGGCGTTTTGTGAATGACCCGTAATCTCGTAGGTCGCTCTCTAATGCGGCTAAACTTTTGCAGTGACCTGAGGAAGTGGCACAGCTAGAACACGCTAACACCATTAAGTTCGCTGCGCTTGGTATTACTACCCCAACACGATGATCTCTCAGCAGTCTAAATCTAACAACTAATATCCATAGGCTCATCAAATCTCACAGACATGCAATTAAGCAATATAGTATCACAGCCGCGAGAGCATTGCTAACAAGCAACGGATAGAAGTCGACCTTGGCTTTATGGACGAATCTTCAGGCTTTCATCAGGAGTGATTCTGGTAAACGACATGAAACCGAAATATGAATTGGTAACCGGGGAACTAACCCACGTCCTCAAAATAGCTGCCTGAACTTTATCGATCACTCTTCATACTCTGCAATAAATCGTATTCATACGAATTATTGAAGCACTAGCTGATACCCGCGACTTCGTAGGCGTGTATTAAGAATTTCTTTGCCAGAATTGAATATAGAAAGTTGTTGGTAGCGAAGGATTGGTCCCAAACAAAACCGAGTCGGCATAATATGACCGGAAAGCCATCACTATAACGTTCCACCCTCGCACCTGTCTCTTGAAGAGAATCAATTTCAAACATATTTAAAAACAGAAAAACAAAGGAAGGTGAGGGGATGTGTATGTGTGTATATGTGGGGGGGGGGGTTAACTAAGGGCAGCTTTATTTCATCTTGGTCTTTTCTTCTTTCTTCAAAATGAGCATCCGATTCTTGGGTTCTAATAACTTTAGCTGCTCGTGCTCCGCTAGAACTACAACTTAGACCAGTTTACGCCCGCAAGGCATGTCAAAAAAGAAGGCAATATAAACTGGTGCCAGAAACATTTAATCAGAAACAAAATAACAGGACAGAAAAACCGACATCTATACTAAATAATACGTTTTTTCTCTAAACGAAATTTATTTACCATTCGATAAGTTCTCAAAATTTCGTGACTACAACTGTTAATCATACCAAAAAAATGTCCTGTTTCTCCAAACAGACTTTCTAGTCAAATTCCGTCAATATCGTTACAGACATTTAGTTGTCAAAACGAAACAAAAGACAGAGACTTACTTCCGCATGTATAGTGTTATTACTGCAGATCACACACACACTGACTGCGAATCACCCCTGAAGGATCAATATAATGTAAAAAAAGTGTACACCTACAGCATTGAAAGACTACCTACGATTTGCCTCGCATTGCACCCCTACCTTTGTGATATCTACAGTTTAACATTCAATCCGAATAACCGACGGCCCAGGCGTGACTCTTACGATCAAAAACAATTTTTAAAAACCTTAGCCTCCACGGATATTTGAACCGGAGACCACGACCCAAACATTAGTAAGCAAGTGCTTTAACCACTGAGCTACCTGACAGCTTGACGGAAAAACAGTAGATCCCACGCGTCTGTCTATCGCCGTTCAGTAATTTTTCGAAATTATAAGACAACATGTGTTATTTATACAGATAATTTTTCAACCAAATGTAGACAGTATTTTTATCCTTGTTTCAAAGGATAAGTGTGTAAAGTTTCATCGAGATCGGATGAAAACTGTGAATTTGTATGAAGAACAAACAAACAAACAAAACATACATTCATCTTTATATATATATATATAGATAACTCGATGTTTGTTTTCTAATTAACAGAACCGTTTCCTCTACGGCTGGGTGTGAATGGATAACGGATATTGTCTGCCCTGTTAGCTCAGTTGGTTAGGGCATCCTGATGATGTCCGGCGCTGACACAGGGTTAGCTAGTCATGGTAGTGGAGGAAATTTTCATCAGTACTTGGTCGGGATTGTAGGAGATGTGGCAGTCCACAATTCCTAGTCACTAAATTGTGCACAAAAGTCCTGGGTTTAATCCCAAACCTCTACGCAGAGCGAATGGAGTGAGGGCATTCGACTCTGTTGTCGGTGATTTGGGATTGCAATCCAGCAAAGCGGTATCCCGCATCATTAGACAGTATGAGGGATCCCGCACAAAATTAAGCGGATCCGCAATCCGCAAAATCCGGCGGAAACGCGTGTCAGTCTGCGTGACTCGCTGCCCCACTCGGTCTCTGTCGGGTGTATTGCACTGATTCCCTGTACCCTTGCAGTTGGCATTTGACTCATGTGAACAAGCGTTTGTTTTTGTCAACCTTCGTCATTCGTAAATAAATAAACACACTTTTACGTATTCATCAAAACTTACGTTTGTTTCCAGTACACATTTCTGTAATTTGAGTTATGGTGCGTATTTAGTACGATTTTCTAACTATAATTATTTCTTAAGTGTTGCACACGGTATCTGAACTACACTGTTACAGCTTTTTATTCACGGTTTCATTATTCCAATTTTCTGTATTTGCAGATAAAGTAATTGTGACAATTTCCTAATTTGCGGCTGAAAATTTGATTATTCGTTGATATGAAACTAATGTTATCGTAATTTTAATGATCGCGTACCTATTTATTTAACAGCTAACAAAAGGCAATCGTATATCCTTTGACTTATTGCTTTTTTTGGCCGCTGCCTCAATGTGTTTCTTTGATGAAAGCCACCTGCTTACATGTGCCGCTCAGTTTTTCGATTAATCCCTCTTCTACTTGTTATTATTTCGACTAAAGGTAAAAAAAGTTATAATGAAATTTTCACGAGTGTATCGACGAATTGTGTTGTAGGAACACCATACTTCGACGGCTGCCTCCGCCGTCTTCCTCACGTGTGTAATTTCGTGTGTTTGCAATGAAATCCGGAGATACAACCTATGAGGGCTTCACTGCAATCATTCGCCGAGAAAGTCTCCTTTCTTACTAAAAAATAATAATTTCCACTCTAAAAACGTCGTTACGCCACATAAGTAAATCTGAAATAATTGACAGTTTACGTGTTGTTGAGTAGTTTCTTTTAATAACATTGAATCAACTGTAATATCAATCAAGGAATCAGGAGATATAATAATGAATCACGCAAAAAAAAGGCCAAGTCTCGTGCTTGTGCAGTGACAAAAAGTTATGAGATCTTGTTCTGACTTAAGTCTATACTTTACAGAGTATATTCACTTCACTTTGTAAAATGGAATGCTTTTCTCGGTCTTATGGTACGTTTATTTAGAATTAAAAAAAAAAACCTCTGGTAACTTGATCATTAAGCAAACCATATTTTTAAACTTATGTGATGTATTGTAAGGCACATAATATGACCTAAGATTCAATATTTTCCATTTTTATTAAAAACAAAAATGTAAAATATCAAAATACACGCTAAAAAGTTTTAATGTCATTTTGCCAATCAAAATATTGTTAACTGTTAATTTTTATCAATTAACATTAAAAATTATTTAATTATTATATAATTTATTAACGTTTTAAGTAACTACGTTTTAAATATATGCGTTAAAAAACTGTTTGTACCAATCCCGCACGGATCCCGCGGGATTGAAAACACTGCGGGATTGCAATCCTCAGCGGTGATCCGTCCGTTGGATAGAGACGTTAAGCCTGTCGGCCCGTGAGTGTCTTTCGGAAGAGTAGGTTTGAATTGGCTGGCACCAGGTTGTACCCTTTCCTTATTTCATCTCTTATCCACAACACAAACAGTACACTACTCTGAACACTTACACACACTACCACAGTAATACACACTTACAATAACGCTTACGAACATTGTCACACTGTTGTAGGCAACGGGACACCACCCCAGTTAATCTTTCCCCCAAAGTAAGGGCCTGCACTCTGACTAGGGTATGATACTCACGGAAGAAAAAGTTAAACTCTGGCGTTTTCTTAGCTTTTAGATGGTTCACCAGTCCCGATGAAGGAAGGAATTTTGACCATTCGGTATACGGACTGTGCGAAAGGAATGGTAGTAGAGGACAAATCACGATTATCCGACAGCATACCACACGTTTTGGTTAAACAACACATCCTGTCGAATGAGAGAGGGTATACGGAACTATTATAATTGTTCTTCGGATGGAGAAGTTAAGCAAAGCGACAATTTATGTTACTCTGAAGAGCAGGACTGAAGTACCAGCACCGTGTTTCATTTTGCGCGCCGTTCCTAAAGGTGTAGAGGAAGTTCGATAGGAGGCTAAGCCAGTCTATGGTGTGACAGTGAGCTTGCAACAGCTAGAAGGGACCTGACACCTGTGAAGACAGCAGAGCTAGCTGTCGAAACGTCATGTTTATACAACACCATCCGGCTGGACAACCCAGAGGATTTTATTAGTGTTTCATACTCTCAGTTCTTTTATCCCAAACACAACATACTGCTGAGAATATTGTTTTTAATCAGTCTTAGTTATTAATTAATCTATGATCATGGAAGTAAAACCAGAATTTCCCAATGTAGTTTTTATTCCTTTTATACAAGCTAAAAAGTAAAACTACAGTAATCGAGCACAATTTCCAATTACAGAACCACTGTACCTTAACATTTGACTTGTTACTAGAATGTTAAAAAATTTGTGGATACGTATAAAAACGAGATTTTTCCAATTTCGCTTAGATAGGTAACATGATACAAGAATGGTGTGAAATGTATTGACCATAACAGTAGATAGCGATGTTCTTTATTGTATGTTGCGATCTTAAAAAAGAGTTTATGAATATTTATTTAATGCTCGAAATTAATAACATAAATAGTTTCATAGAAGACCATGTTTTGTAGCATAGTTACTGTATTAGCGTGGTGGTGTAACGGATAGCGTTCTGGCCTCGCATTCAGGAGGAAGGCGGTTTGAATCCCCGTCCGGGCATCCAGATTTGGGTTTTCCATGGTTTCCCAAATCACTCCAGGCAAATGCCGGGATGCTTCCTTAAAAAGGCCATGGCCGAATTCCTTCCCATTCCTTGCCCCCACCCTTTCCCGTCTCTAAAGCCCTCGCTGTTGAGAGACGTAAAGCAGTTTTAAAAAAAACTGTATTAACCTCTTTGATGAAAGCCAAGAACTTTATTGACCACTCATGTTTAGCCGTACTGTCGATTTACAGATCGGATTATAATTTTTTTGTCGAAGCACCTCATTAAGGTCGTTGCGTGTGATTTTTCCCATTTATCATCATTAAGCACACACTAATCCTTATGTTAAGGTACATAAATCAGAAATGATCAAGGGCATGGAGATGCTGAAAGCAATTGGAAGCCACTTCGCTAAAGACCTAACCGTTATCCCAAGGCCTTGTAATACTCTCAAAAACAATAACATCTAAAATGGAAGGAACATTCATTAATTTTATAGCAGTTTATTCTTCATACATGTGAGTAGTTTTTATGATTATCGTAGCAATTTTCAGCTATTATTATCAACTTCAACAAACAAGTTCAGCATTTATATATCTGTTTCACGTCCTATAGTATTTCTAACATTTTACCGCTGTTGTATTATAACTAGATTGCTTTATAATTAACATTCCACAAAACAATATATCACAGTTCGAAGCTAAATCATTGTATTGTATTACTAATTGTGCACGAGTTTTCAACCAGTATTCATGAATGTTAGTAACATTTCGATGCGTCATTCACTGAGCTATTAACTTGAGATTAAAACTTTCTGCTTAATCTTGTCGGCTTTGAAAGGAAACACGTTTAGGTTAAAACTAAAACATGCGAATCTTCAGGATGTGAAATCGAGAAGGGTGGATGAGCGGTAAAGCTTTGGCATCGCGTTTGGGAGAACGCAGTATTGGGACCCAGTCTGGTCATCCAAATTTCGATTTTCCATAGTTTCAGATAATCATTCCAGACGAATGCCTGGATGTTTCCTTCAATATGCCATGGTCGATTTCCTTCCGTTACCTTGTCCCCCGCCTTTAACTACCTCGAAGGAACGAGATGCAAAGCCATAAAGAAAAACAAAACAAAAATTTTGAAAAGTTATCAGATGGTAAGATAACGGTCAATTTATGACGAAGTAAATTATTGATCATTCTTTCTTCCGTATCTTATTGCTCCATTTGCATGGTTATTCTGTTATATCAAACATGCACATGATACTATTAGAATGTATTTATCAAACCAAGTTTTTGTGCGCGAGCCTGGTAAAAGCATCTCCCAGCCTACTTAGCTTTAACTGATAACTAATATCTCACAGTTTCTCTGTCATGCAGGTCTCTTGCGCTTTTTTCTTCGGCTAGATTCTTGAACATAACGAAAATATTACTTGTCAAATACAACAGATTAAATCTAAATGAAGAGAAAGTGTTCCCAAGCAGAGGCCTCCTTTAAAAAAAGGGTTCTTCGACTTTCTGTAATTTTAAATAATAGCGCAAAACAATCCATGAGGATTCAATACTGTTCACAACAAAATCGATGAAAACTTACGAGAGAAAATTTTTCAGCGATTTAATCTCTATTGTTGTGAGTTAAATTTTGACTGTGGAGGTTAGCGTTCGAATGGTTGGAAGATGGTTTTTGTCTGTATTTGCCTGTATGTTTTTGGTTTCTTTGCACAAGCCCTCATTTAGTAGAGGAAAAGGAATGACGTCATGATAAATAATTCAAATTTGAGTCCCGATACTATGGCAGCGGCTACGATTCGTGCAGCATAAATCCCACAAATGGTATCGTTCCTTATAATGGTACTCAACCAGTATTCCATATATTCATTAGTATACGACGAACATTTAGTTATGACTACGGAGATAAATGACGGCAATACGAAACATTCACCGAGCGTGGCGGTGTAACGGTTAGCGTTCTCGCCTCGCATTCGGGAGGACGGCGGTTCGAATCCCCGTCCGGGCAACCAGATTTGGGTTTTCCATGGTTTCCCAAATCACTCGAGGCAAATGCCGGGATGCTTCCTTCAAATGGCCAAGGCTGAATTCCTTCCTATTCCTTGCCCCCATCCTTGCCCCCCATCCTTTCCCGTCTCTAAAGACCTCGTTGTTGAGAGACGTAATGCAGTTAAAAAACATTCAGCATTTAGACAATAGAATTGGTAAGGAATTTACAGAATACTTCATGAGATTTATTGTTGTGTATAGAGAGAATCTGCATAAAGAAGCGAACATTGACGGCATAATACACAGTCGGCGATTGTAGAAGGTTGCCCATCAGAGAGAATAAAAATTGTTTGGCTAAAAATATTGCTTGACCGGGTACCCTGCAATACCAGGTATCCTACGATGAAAGGATTGGATGGAGTGCAGCACGATATTATAAATGAAATGATCGGATGGAGAAAGAGGACAGAAAATGGAAAGCAGCTCACGAAGACTTTTGAGAAATCAGCTGGGTATAAATGTTTAACGTAATTAAAGAGTGATCATCACCAGATTAACTTGCCATCTGTGGTCAAAGGGTATGGAAATTTCTAGAACTTCATCGCACACCTAAAAAAACCAACCGCCGCGATGTAACTTTCGAGTCGATCCGGACTTTGATGTCGCCCCCCATTACTCTCTGGCCGATCACAGAGGCGGTGAAAGCTCGCACACGGTTCGTGTGCGAGGGAGCAGGTGGATTAGCCGCAGGGAATCGCGCGTGTCCTCAGGGGTCACGCCGAGGTCACGCGATCCGGACAAGGTGAAACCGACCCACTGACCGACACCGGACGCAGCGGCGGTGTTAACACACGCCGTCTGCACCACGCTCCAGTGATGATTCCCATCCGTGAACACGATACTCGCTGCCTCCAACAAGACCAGAAAGCCAAACACCTTGGGAGGGTGATTCAGATTAAGATACAACAGTCGACAATCAAGATTCACGTATAACTTCTAACTCGTGATAAATAATATATTATTATTATCGGCCAGTGTGGCTCAATACGGTGAGGCGCCAAACACTGCATCGGGGAGCTACAACGCGACCGGGCACAAGCCCAGACACTCCGCGTATGGGCCGTACTGATTACGGGGTCCCGCAACCACCTATTCGAATACTGGGATGATCTCCGTCTCATAAACTAAACATTTCATAAACAAAAACACACCTAATCATGCAAACCTTAGCATACGGATGGTGACGTTGTCCTTTCTCCCTCCCCTATGGTTAAATTTTCTAGACCAAATGGAGCGTCCATAAACTACGTAGCTCCGTTTTGGCCTACTGTGAATTCCTCCTCTACCCCACGTAGCCTGACGTGGCCTTTACTAGCTTTTTTACTTATGGCTTTACGCCTCGTCGACGTCATTAGAGGCGGGATGGGACTGGGGACAAGGAACGGGAAGGAATTAAGCCATGGTCTTTTGAAGGAAGCATCCCGGAATTCGCCTGGAGTGATTTGGGCAAGCCATGAAAAACCCAAATCTGGATGCCCGAACGGGGATTCAAACCGAATGCGAGGGCAGAACGTTAACCGTTCACCCACCACGCTCGGTGCAGACGTGGCTTTTGTCTTTACCCCCCTCCCCCATCCACGTAGCATTTAGTTTTTTCCTTCTTGATTACAAAAGATATTTTGTACTGTTTTCTCTTGTCAGACTGTTGTAAATTAAATAATTAAATGACAGAAATAAATATTCACATGCTGTTGTGTGTTCTTTACCTCATTTTAACTGTGACTAATACTATGAATGGAAAGCTACGTGACCTGGATCAGAAAGCAACCGGCGAGGTATAACGTAGAAGAAAGCAAAAATCGATGTCGAAAAATCAAATGGTAGCTTGAGGATGACAATTTTATGGGCTTGATATCGATGAGAAAAAAAAAAAAAAAAAAAAAAACTTAAATGACCTAAAGAAAACTAAGACGGAACTGAACAGTGAACATCTTGTATTCGAACCCAAAAGAAAGACGTGTTACGCAAATGTTCCTATTGTTGACAGTATTTATATAGTGACACTGACTGTATATGATTGCCATGAAAAACACAAATACTTCCTGCACTGACGCAATGAAAGGAATTGAGTAATAAACGTTGGAGCCATCTCTACACGGCTCTAACTCGACGTAACAGGATTTTAGTATCTTAAAAGCTTCCACCGCTGAATTATAACAAAAAAAATTCCCTATAGGAAATAATCGCAAGGGACAGCTCTGCATAGTAAGTGCATCTCTAAGCTTGCGCTTTTATTTTAGTATCAAAGCTTAAATTTCCCCTGGTTTACAGCTAACTTGACAACGTTCACTAAGTATATATGCGCTACCGAAGGATTTCTTGCAACCCTTAGCGTTCGTAGGTTAGGTAGTTTATAGCTGAAGGTTAAACTTACAATACTGCTATGACTTGAGAGATGCTGCATCTGGATTGACAAATTTTCTTTAAAAAATACCGTTTTTTCATATCGCTGTTATTATATCTTTGAACAATATGAGATGTAATCAGCACGACATGTTAAACCTAACAAAAATTTCTTTAAAGTTTTTATTTAAAAAAAAAAAAAAAAAGCCATTTCTTCTAAGTGGCCGCGTAGCTCAGGCGACAGAGCGTCTGACTACGGTTGGGACGACCGGCGTTCGAACCCCGACGCAGCCGAGAATTCTTCCTCGAATCTGAACGTCCGGAACAGCTCCCCAGGCCCACTCAGCCTGCTATCCATGAGAACCGTGGAGGAAACTCAGCGGAAAGGTAAAGAATGGCCGGAGCGTGGCGCTGACCACGGTACATGCTTGTAGTGCCAACGGTTGTAATGGGAATGCGGAGCTCCATCTCCGTGAATCCTACGGGAAGCGGCAGGAGTCTTATGAACCCCCTTACCTTACAATTTCTTTTATATATACACAAACTACAGTTTTGAGCAAAAGTAAAGGTGTTATTTTGCAGGTGTAGTAGGTCTATTAAATGGAATCGGTGGAGGTAGACCTCCCTGCTCCAATTAATTATATTCGACACTATGAAGGAACTGACGTAGTAAAGGTATTATACAGCTGTTCTTTACCTCAATAAAAGGATCCTGCTTGGCATTTACTGGCTCAGTGAGCTTGAGGAGCAGTTACAGATTTTGATTTTACAAAAAAACATTTCTACATCTACATCTACATATATATTCTGCAATTCACAAAATTGTGGGTGGCAGATGGTGCTCAGCACCAAAGCTAATCTCTTTGTTGTGCATTCCAAACCCTAATGGTACGAGGGAAAAAAGAATCCATATAAGAATCAGTGCGGAAACTTATTTCTCTAATTTTATCTTACCTGGCATTCCGACCCAAATAGGTTGGTGGACGAAGTATTTCACTACACTCGTAAGTGAAAGTGGGAATACACATGTTTACCAATAAGTTTATACGAAACGTGTGTCGTATATCTACCAGAGACTCCCAACCTAGTCTATTAATCAGTTCTGTGACGCTTTTATAAGGACTGAGCAAGCGGTCACGAATCGAGCGGTTCTTCTCTGTACTTTCTCTATACTGCCGATCAACCCCTTACGAAACGGATCCCAAATGGCACAACAATAATCCAAATGTGGACGCACAAGATATTTGTACCCTATCTCCTTTGTTTGTTCATTACAATTTTTCAAGATTCGACCCAGGAATTGCAGCCTAGAATTAGCTCTACCTACTAACGAATTAATATGTAAGTCACATTTCATGTTCCTTTGTACTGTTACTCCAAAATATTTCATAGAATCGACCATATCAATAACTGAACTGTTTATCTCATATTTCTGAACAATTGGATTCTTTTTGTTAGTTATGCTCTTTGTCTTACAGTTTTTACAATTCAGTGTGAGTTGCCACTCAGCGCACCATGCCAAAATAACATCCAGATCACGCCGAATTTTTAAGCAATCGGCCAAATTCCTTACTTCCCTATAAATAACCGCATCATCAGCAAGCAATCTAAAAATGCTTTTCACTTTGTCTCCGAGATCGTTTATAAAAATTAAGAGAAGAAGTGGTCCTATTACACTTCATTGAGGTACACCCGATGTAACATCTAGATTAGAAGAACTTTCTCCTTCAACGACGACATACTGCGACCGACCAGTTTGAAAATCCTTTATCCATTCACAAAGCTGATCCGATATACCGTACGCTCGAAGCTTCGCTAAAAGGCGGTTGTGTGGCACAGAGTCAAAAGCTTTCTGAAAACCTAAAAAAAAATTATCTAGTTGTGAACTTGCGTCAGTAACTTTCATTACGTCGTGTGTAAAGAGGGCCAGCTGTGTTTCATATGATCTTTTCTTCCGAAATCCGTTTTTCTCGGTTTCATTCCGGATACAAGCCCGGCCGTGAGCCCCAGATGGTTCACCTAACTAACAACTAAGACTGAAGCGTTGCTCAAACATTGTTTCAAAACAGTGTACCTTTCGCACATTCTCGAGCCCGAATCCAGGTTGATGTGGAACCGCTTTGCTATAAACCCCAATCGGTGTGTGGCAGTGACGTGAGAGGCGGGTCTCCCTTTCCGTCCATTCGAGTTCGTCTTGCGCAAGTCACTCTCGCAGGTGAGCCTCACTCACTTGCGTGCCGTACCGCTGTGTCAGCGAAAGGACGCGGGCGTAAGCACTCTCCAGAACTTAACAACTTCCAGTGCTCTCGGTACGAGAAACAAACAAGGGGCACACTCCAGTGAAATCATTACAAGCATACGCCTCAAGCCCTTTAATTCAACAAACAATAGTGGCACACTTATTTTTCATTCCTGTTCAAAAAAAGAACCGTTAACTGAAAGTTGGTATCGCGAGCCAAAGGCTCCACAATCAAATAGTGTATTAAAATTAATTCATTCAAAAATTATTTTTTAATAAATATATAAATCAAGTTTATTATTCGTTTCCTGAAACTGTCTTTCAGTCGCAGAAAAAAAGATAAAATATATTCATTTGATAATTTTCAGAAAACTATTTGATTAACAATTATTATTATTATTATTATTGTTTTTACATACGGCTTTAGCTTCGTCGAGGTCATTAGGTCTGGGGATAGGGAACGGGAAGGAAGGAATTCGGGTCGTAGCCTTTTGAAGGAAACATCTCGACATTCGTCTGGAGTGGGACCAAATTCTATAACTACTGCTATAAGTGATAATTACTAAAAAAAGCTTTCTGCTCTGAACAATTAGCTTATTTAAAATTACTCTCCTTTTTCAAAAACCATGAACTCTGGAACAATTGCTACAGTTTTCAGTAACCGTTAGGAGACTCGGTATTATTATAAACTGCGAAAGAATTTTCGGATGTGTAGTTACGGAAATAAAGCAGGATGGAAAAGAAATTTGTAGTTTTTCGCAAAAAAAGCTTCTACATGTCATGGAAAAAAATTCCAAACATTCTCATTGCCGGAAGGTTGCCATCTTTTATTTGATGTCAGTAAAGATGATTTAAAAAATTTCAACCCCCTCAAACCACTCATGTTAATTTTTAATAACACTATTTTTCAAAATTTTAAATTACTATCATGTTGGAGATAATCAGAAATAAAATAAGACTCAACTACGTATTTCTAAGTTAAAGGCAAATATTATTCGTGGTACCCTAAAAATGGGAATATAGAAAATTACAAATACAAAAATGTATTCTGCGTTTTGTTTCTGAATAAATGCTTAAAGGTAAGTTGTTGATCAACATTAAAAAGTATTCAATTCCACGTATCAGCTGAATACCGCATCCCTTGCTTCGGAAGACACTATCTATTATGCATCTGGATACTGCTTCCTGGGATAACAGGAGGCAAACAGTTGTGATTATACCTGTAAAGATATCATAACTCGTGTTGGTTTAGGTTTTAAAGGCTGGACGAAAAGCCATACATGAATTTCACAACTGCAATATTTAGTGTTGGATGGAATTTAAAATTATTCTTCCTACCCCTCTATACTATCCCATCTCCCCTTCCCACTCTCAACTTCTAGAATATATTTGAATCTATGACCATCAAAACTCTGATCAACAGATTTCGGTCAAGTCCCGCGGATTGATGAAGACTCAACACTTTTCTAAGCAAATCTTTGCTAGCAAATATATTATTCGAACTTTCCATCTGATTAATAAACCACAGTTGTAAAGTTCATCCCTATTCCACTATTTACCTGAAGACACGTGACTTAACATAACCATTTACCCTGTGTAAAGAGAATCTAATGTTCTATTGGCACTCAGAACCATGTACTGAGCCAGGATATGTTACTAGCAAAAAACATTGCTTTACAACACATGAAGATTAGTTTGAGGGCCAACAAAAGATTTTCCTCCTAGATTTGGATTCAAACCGGGAACTTTTCTAGTGTTGATCAGGTACTTTAAACATTGAAACAAATTATTACTTCTTCTTTTTGCCTGTGGCATTACGCCTCGTCGACGTCGAGGCCATTAGAGGCGAGGTAGGTCTAGGGCAAGAATCGCGAAGGAATTCGGTCATGGCCTTTTGAAGGAATTTGCCTGGAGGGAAACTACAGAAAACAAAAATCTGGATTCGAACCTGTGTCCTCCCGAATGCAAGGCCAGAGCGTTACCGCTCATCCACCACACTCGATTAATGATTACAACTCCTAGGCTCTAGTGAAGATTGTTAGAGTTTATGTTCCGTAGCTTTGCTGGAATCATTAAATTTTATATCAAAATTCTTGACATTTTGACATATTGGTCCAAAAAACTGACTGTACTGCTCAATATTATTTGAAAGACAGCTCTCGTTGGGCACTATAAATCACAGTCCACGTATTAAGTAAAACGTCATAATAACGATCATAATGTCAGCGTCGTTGCCCCAGGTCGCTGAGGCAATATGACGGTGTCTGATGTCGGAAACGGGTTAGTTTCTTTGAGCCGCCGTAGTGAAAGGTATATTCATCCTACGCGACGTAATCAGCACGGTGGTATTCGATTCATAATCATCAGACTGTATTCCTGTGTTGAGTACTAAAAGTCTCCCCATTGCATCTCAAGTGAAGGCATAGAACACCATTGATGGCAGTTCATCGGTTGGAGATATTAAACTTAACGATTCCCTTAGCACATGAAAAAGTTGTGTAAACGGTGGGTGGGATGCACTTAGTTTCACCCTCTTCCAGCTTTCCCATGTAGTACAAAACACATTACTCTGTACACACACATCGTCAGTCATCCACATAAGCAGTGACTAGGACAATTTTACATTGCAGGTACCATAACAATTATATATGATGTTATTGAATTGTAAACTACTCAACAGTAACCAGCTGCATTCGGACACGTGGTATGGCACACGCCTTCACCGTCTTAGTATCCCTGTAGCGTTAACTTATTTCCCTATTGGACTTTAATGTCTTCATCTCCCTTTTTTTCTGGGCCTTACGGCAGTCAGTGTTGAGGCTATTGTAGTCGGGAGATGAATGTGAGCAATTAACAGGAAGGAATTCAACCATACTCTTTTGAATAAAATTTAAGTCTTCCAGAGTGATTTCGCAATCTACGGAAAACTGAAATCACGATGTCCAGTAGGGGATTCGACCCAGCATCCTACCTAATGAAGCATTACCAATCAACCACCAAGTTTGAGTTTTCCTCTTCTCTCTAGATCTGCTGTAATCATATCCGAGTGGCATTATTCCACGCACATTCCAGTACAAATACTGTAGTGCTATCCATTTCCAAAGCAACTTCTTCCTTGCACTGCTCTCAGTCTTCCTAAACTTCCATAAATTGTCAGCCAAACACCGGCATTTGCAAGGGAAACAAGGGAGACGATTCCTTCCTAGTTTTCACCAAACACCGGTTTTTTTTAACTCGCAATGAAGAATCGAGATGCGTGCGTATCGCGGGATATAACGTTCGTGAAAGCCGCTGCTGACAGATGCTCGGCAAGAGAAAGCTGGATATGCTACAGTGTCTCTTCGAGACGCTGTACCGGTAGCAGTCTATCAGGGGCGAAGTTATTTCCCAGGGCTTCCGGAGCTGCCATTGCATCGTATGGTTTAGAAGCTTCCTTAAATTACCTAAAACATTGCTTAGCAATGCATCGGAACATCTATATATCCTTCATTAACCAATACCGATCTTGGTGGGCGAGCGGTAACTCTCGAGCTGGTATTCGGTAAGACGCGAGTTCAAATCTTTGTCGCGCCGTCCAGATTTCTGGTTTAATTCCTTCAAAAGGCCATGGTCGAGCTCCTTCCCGTTCATTGCCCTCCTGTAACATAGACGTAGACGAATCGCAAAGCCCGAAGCAACAAAGAAAGTTACCCAATGAAAGACAAAACATCCTTTAAGCCAACTGATAAAAGCTAATCGTTGATGTAAGGATAGACTCCATTCCAAAAATTTAATAATGATTGCAGTAGCTGCAGGCACGATCTAAAAAGTTGTTGGACGACAATGCAGATCAAGATGCTATTGGTAAGGTACTAATCAAGAAAATTTAGATGATTTTCAATCTTTACAAACAGATATAAGTTTCCCACGACATTCCGTAATTTTACCATCATGCAGTGCAGAGAAATATACGAAATAATAAATAGTCAATTTCTACGCTTATTCGAAAAAATAAACTATTCAGAAGCTAGAAGGTTTGGATAAGTATTACTATCTTTAATTAAACGTATAATTAATCATTAAATGCAGTCCCAGAATCGAAAAGTTATTAATAACTGTAGCAGTAAGCAAATTAAACGGTTCGAATTATTTCAAGAAACAGACCTTTAAGCGAATTACGGAAGCCAATAAACATCAGTACAGAGTAAAGGAATTTAACTATCTTCCGTTAAATCCACCTTTTTGTATTCGTCTAGAGGAAATATCTTCTGCAAGACTACCGAAATAAATAGATACCGATATATATATATATATATATAAAGGAGCTGGAATGGGATTCATTGCAAGACAGGAGGAGGATGAGGAGGGTACAGGCATATACTGGCGATGAGGCATGGAAAGATATTGCAATAGGTATGAAAAGTAGTGCATGGAAGGGAAAAGATGACCATGACCACAAGCTGGCACTCGATTTCAGGCACAAGGGTGTGGGAAGATTCTCTTTTTTAGGTAAGGGTGTCAGGGATTGGAATGAGTTACCAAGAGAAATGATGAATAATTTACCGAAAACTTTGAAAGAATTTAAAGATAAAATTTGTAGAGGGCAAATGTAGGTAGGTGCAGGATAGGGGGAAGATGGGTGTGTAGGGAAATTGCCACCGGAGCCTGTGCTCCATTGCTATTAAAAAAAATAATAATATATATATATATACAAAAATCTTCTTCCCTTTACCAAATACCTGTACTAGTGGTTAAACAGTTAACGTTGGGTGCTGGCATACGGATTCGATGCCTGTTCAGCCATGCACTTTTCGATTTCCCCTGTCTTCCTGAGATGAATGCCGGAATTGTATGGTCAGAAGCCCATGGCCGAATTCTATCTCATTCCTTGCCCACAACTCTCTCCATACTCTATCGACCTTCAATGTCCACGAGGCCTAAAGCCCGAATTAATTTTTTTTAAATTACGAGAGTAAAATATTTTAAAGCTAATTCCATTTTAGCTACCTGTAAACTTTAGTTGGCTGCGCTGTCTGTCCAGTATATACAAGTCAACGATACTTGTTACGTCAAATAAGTTTAGAAATTTTTCTGAGAGATGCCTTCCGAAAAGACTGACAAAAAAGCATAAAAAGAAGTGCTGGTAAATCTGGAAACAAAATGTAGCTGAGGATGGAAGGAAGGATAAAACTTATTTTAAAAAAAATAGTTATTGCTGAAGATAAGTCAAGACAGTGTTGCGGTCGTTAATCGTATCTTATACCAATACACTCTTCTGTAAGGAAATACGAAAAGATCTTGTATGATGAACAAAGTGTATTGAAAAGCAATCAGATGATTCCGAAGGTGAACAAAATAAATACCGTAACCACAACAGATAGAATTTTTTGTCTCGCCGTCTTATTACCTGCGTTTGTGAACGAAATGATATAAATTCGAGTAGTAAAAGACTTCCAAGTGTTCGTATCATTCACAAAGTAGGTTGCAAAACCCGACATCTTTCTATACTTTTTCCCTGTTCTTGATATTATTTTACACTAATAACATTCCGAATATTTCTCACTGCTGATATATTCTTAGAAATATCAAAATTTGCAGCTAAAATAGCTATGTCCTTGACATTATAGGTGATTCTTCCCATAACTAACATAAAATTTCTAAACTGAAATCTGCAGTAATTTGTAGTACTCTATATACTGCGCAGAGTTCTGAACGTTATTGTTCGGTCTCACTTGTTACGAGTTGTATCAGAAAATTAACAGAACAGTGTTTATAGTCTTGGCACTAAAAGTGTCGCTTTCCTAAAACACTTTGATGCATTTAATCTGGAAATCGCTCCATTCCTCCAACTCATATCTCAACAGCGGTATCAAAATTTCTAGCAATACAGTGTTCACATTAGTTCTACATCTACATTCATACTTTGCAATTCACAAACATTGTGGGTGGCAGAGGGTGCTAAGCACCAATCTTTATTCTGCGGATTGCAATCCCGAATAGCACAAGGAGAGAAAGAATACAGAAAAGCATCAGTATGGCATCTTATTTCTCGAATCTTATCCCTCCAGTCATTGCAACCTAAATAGGTTGGCGAAAGAAGTATCTCACTGCACTCGTAGGTCATAGAATTCCGCATATTCTCCAATAAATTCCAACAGAAATTACGTTATCTGTCTTCCAAAGGATCCCATCCCAAACTATGTATCAATTCTGTGACGCTTTCATAAAAGCAGTAGCAAACAGTCACGAATCGAGCGGCTCTCCTCTGTACCCTTTCCACTAAGTCAATCATGCCCTTGCGATACGGATCCCAAACTCCACAACAGTAATCCAGATGCGGACGCACTAGTGTTTTATACGCTATTTCCTTTGTATGAGCATTACAATTCCTCAGAATACGATCTATGAATCGTAATTTATAATTAGCTTTACCCACGACGAAAGCTAAGTGCGAGTCCCATTTCATGTTGCTTCATGTTGCTACATGTTGCCATTACCCCCAGATACTTCAGGGAATCAACCGTGTCAACAACTGAATTGTTTACTTTGTACTCGTGAGCAAACTGATTATTTTTGTTACTTATTCGCATTGCCTTGCGCTTTTTTCAATTAAGTGTAAGCTTCCATTTTCGGCACCATTCGGAATAAACCGTTCTTCATGATTACTGACTGACACGTTCAAGATGGAAACCTTTATATATTTTATTTCCTATCATTTTTCTTCTTTCTTGTACATATACCGCTAATGTAGTGCTTTTTTCAGGATACTATGTGTTGTGATTTGGTCGTCTTATCACTGAGCCAGACGCCTCATGGAAAGGAACATTGTGTTGCCATCTGTCTACGAAGCATTTAACTATGTTCTGTGTGGGCTGGGTGTATTTTTTGTGTAATTTGTTGTTTATGAGGCGGAGATTGGGGACCTTCGCAGCATCCGCATTGGTTATTACGGAAATCCGCATGGAAATGCAATCAGGACGGCCGGTATGTGGGTACCAGGACTCGATCCTGCCTCCACAATACAGTGTGGGGTGCCTTAGCTCACTAAGTCACTCTGGCGGGTATTTTATTTTGTTCACTGAGACGGCTATGCCTCTGTGGTAAGAGTCGGTGATGCTGGCACGTTTTTATACAGTCGCGGCGTCACGAGCTGCGATAATCAGACTCCGCATCAGGAAGCATTCTCGCCTGAGCAGCCGCGCAGACGTTCGCGGAGGACGAGCGAGAATCAGACGGAGCGAGAAATAAGCGGAACCACTCCGGACATCGACTGAGAAAGTCGATTGGAGAGGCTCTTACCACTTCGGTACGCTTATCTTTATTTTTAAATGTATTTCCTTTTAGTAATTAGCTCCCAGCCCGTCGCATTGCTCAGTCGGTGGAACTACTTCCTACGTTTTGATAGCAAGTGTTCAAATCTCCATGAAGCAGGCGATTTCCTTAGAAGATAAAGCTCTCACGCCCAATTTTTTTTTTTTTTTTTTTTTTTTTTTTTTTTTTTTTTTTTTTTTTTTGTATTATAAGTATTCCATTTTCAATGGGGGTAAAGCGGTCAAATTCTAGTTATAAAAATTTCACATACATTATTTTTGTGTTTATAGCTTTTCGCCTCGTCAACGTCGAAGTAATTGGAGACGGCAAAGCACTGAAGGAAGGAAGATCGGCCATGGCCTTTTGAAGGAAGAATCCCGGCACTCGTCTGGAGTGATTTGGGGAAACAATGGAAAACTCGGATCTGGATATCCGGGCAGGGACTCGAACCGGCGTCCTCCCGAATGCGTGGCCAGAGCGTTAACCCCTCACCCACCACGCCCGGTGTTACATACGTAAAATCGGAGACTTTTTAAAAGGAAATTTTGTGTCCTCCTTCTGGAAATTTGTTCACCTTCCCGTTATGCGGGTGGGTACATTTTCGTAACAAATTTTCAAATTTGATGGCTTCTCTACGGATGAAAATGTGGTTATATGTTATTATAAAGTTTGGATAACTTTAATTTGTATATTTTCAGTGGAATGTGTTGTTTGTGATAAAAATTAAATGAAAAATGGACGAAGGGAGTGCGTGTAAACAGGTGCCGGCCCATTCAGGCCTACTCTTCCGAAGAACACCTAATGGGCCGCAAGGCATAACGTCCCCATCTAACGAACTAATTTCCACCAACAGGTGCAGAATGCAACTGTTTATTAGTTACATTTTTCCTTACAGATAGTCTGAACTGCATTAAAGTTGGAATCGAATTCTAAGCAGACCTAAGAAAATTATGATTGCACTATCGAGAACGAAGGAGCTCTAAGAAATTTTGGTCATTGAGCGTAGATGGCGAAGCCGGTAATTAGAAGTTGTAATTAAACTTTATGAATGTCTAATGAAACTTAGATCAATTTATAAACACCTACAACCGTACAATATTTGTGAGATATCTTGTTATGTGGTTTAGCGAAAGCATTGTCATGTTTTTAGTGGGAAAGAAATATTAATACTACGCTAATAATGATCCAGCAAATACCATTGCTGAATAGTTCAGTATGTTTGACACCTGAGCAATAGAAATGTTATTACTTTAAGAGAAATCTAGGGATATATTTAAGAATCCACAACAAATAAATCATGGCGTTATACCTTTTCCAACCACTGTACTGAGAGTTAAAATATCAAACTGGAAGCCTACATAACAACCGATGAGATGTTGAAAGCTGGATGTATGGATGTAAGAGGCAAGTGTGTTAATGAATTCGTTTTTCGTTTTTTTTTTTTTGTTTTTTTTTTTCATTCAGGATTTACGGCTCGCTGATGTCGAAAACCGGGGAAGATGGACTGCAAGAACGGAAAGGAATTCAGCCATTATTTTTGAAGGATCCATCCCTTCATTCACATGGAGTAATTTCTGAAAATCCTGGAAAGCCGAAAACTGGTTGGCCCAACGGATAATTGAACATTCCCGAATGCAAGGCCCTACGTTACAGCCACAACGCTTGTTCGTGTCAACAGAAAAAGATTCACTTACCATTATAACCACTTTCATAATGCTTGCATGGCCCTACTGGTTCACAGATTCTATGTGTTTGCGTATTATTGGATGTACTTCAAGAGTGCTATGCTACATCAAGTTCAAAACATCGTTGGAATGATTCGGGAAGCGATCAAACTTATCTTGAAATTGCGTTTGATAACTTTGCAGTATTTTCAGCTGTGACGATATTTTAAATATATTCTGTAGCTTTAATCATGAATTTAGGAACATAGAATTTCGGAACGACCACTTCCTCTTTAGGCCGTAAGTTAAAGGCATTTGTATGTACAGCAGTAGAAACTTGAGTAATCTAATAAATTAAGATAACCTGCCGGTCTTATTACTCTGTGTTTTGAAATTGAGAACATTAGAATTCAAGTACCATCACAAGCATCTTGATAATCCTTTAACTTACTGCGAATGCTATTTCAACAGCAAAAAATTCTTTTGGCTCTACTGTAACTGTTAAGACGAGACGGTTTGTGCGTCAATTTAGACTCGAGGTATGAACATTAAGATAAAGGTTCACGCCACTATATGGTAGAAGTCCTTGTGAAATACGTTAAGAGAAAACCACAGTATACATCGTCGTGTGAAGTACCCTCGAATCACATCTCTTTTAATCACCAACTCTCTCGTTAGTCAACAGTTAACTATAGCGCATTCAGTTAACAGAGGCGGTTCAAGGTCACTCTGTTCTATCCCCACTCCGCTGCCCCTTGCCCCTACCCCTACATGCGAAGGGGAAATTTACCACTCACCTTTCTGGACACAGTGTACAGCCAAGAGAGGTTGGAAGAGTGGGGGTGGTGCGGTGAGGAGTGGGGGCAGGGGGGCTGACCTTGAGCCGCCAGTTCAAATGGAAGAGGGTATAATTTTCACGGCTCTGTTTCCTAACATATCGCTGAAGAAATTCTCTCCGTACGTGAACACCATGGCAAGCGTTATAGACGTTTGTTACGTTTCCCCTCCCTACCGCCTGTGACAGACCTCGCGTGGTATTATTATTACTTATACTAAACTTGAGATGATACGCGAAAAGTACAAGAAAAATTTCTTAAGGTCTTGCCAGAAACACAGCATACCACGTGTGGAACGTAGCTGGGTATGTCAAGCCTGTTGTTAGAACAAACCGAGAAGTTCAGATCATATATTGCTTTACAATCTGCTATTCACTGCTGCAATAAAGGACCCGTTAGATTCCGTTTACAGTAGTAAAATTTACTATGGAAGATTTTATAACAGGTAACTCGCCCTACTTAAGACAGTGTAGTTTCTAAGCATTATGAAGCAGTGAATGGACGAATCGAGAAAGAAGCACGTTTGAAAGGCATGAGATCAGAGCAAATACTTTGTTAAGTGATGTTTTTGCAATTATTTTGTTCTTCTTTTATACAATCCTCTAGTTCATAATAAGTCTTTGATAAATAGATACAACGATATTTCACATAACACAGACATTAAAATTTTCTCTAGTTTCGTCGTATGAGTAAAAGTCATGTACGCTGTATCGCTACTTAACTAAGGAATTTCTCTTCTCTTTTTTAGCTTTAAGTCATTCAACAAATGATTCGTTTGTTGAGACAAGGAGAATTTTTAAAACCGGTATGCAAACATGGAGGCGCTTTAAATGCAATATTCGGATTTTTATGCTATTATAAGTATTGCCTTCACGTGGTAGCTTCGCAGTTAAACGGTAGATATGGAATTAAACTAATGATGGTCTATTAGCTCCAAGTTAACACTGCTATGCAGATAGGTATTCAGTTTAACCTGATCTTGGGTATGAGGAGTTTTAATTACATGTGGTATCCGTACTGTGTTATAGTCACTGTAAAATTGCACACACAAACACACAGACACACACACACACACACACACTAAGTATGCACTGGATGAAACATTTACCTTACTATCGACGCCGGTTCGAATCCCCGTCCGGGCATCCAAATTTGGGTTTTCCTTGGTTTCCCCAAATCACTCCAGGCGAATGCCGGGATGCTTCCTTCAAAAAGGCCAAGGCCGAATTACTTCCCTTCCCTTGTCCCCAGTCTCATCCCGCCTCTAATGACCTTAGCCGTCGACGTGGCGTAAAAAAAAAATATCCAGTTGTTCCCAACCAATTGGTGGGTTACATAGGTATCTACAACGCTTCCTACCCACCCAGCAAAACATGTTGAGCGGTCTAGTGACCCAGTAGTTCAAGCATCTGACTGGGAATCGAATGGTCGTTGGTTTGAATCCCGGTCCCAGCTAGGATTTTCAAAAGGTTCTTAATCCGTCCTTTAACTCAGGGAAAGTTGGTTTTGTGTATGTTAAGTACGCCATAAGGCTTTCGTGAGTCATATTCCACGTTAAAGTGTAGGTCCTGTATTTCTTACCGTCTATCCTAACTCGGTAATCCTACCAGTTTAGAATACCCTAACAAACTTTGTCACCAAGAACGCACGAATTTACATTAGTTTTCTTCAGTTTGGTACAATAGTATCTTTAATTTCTCTTTACTGCAGTTAATATACAGTAGTACCATTTATCTTACAGTGTTATTTCTGATTTACCGTTACTCTTTCATTATTCTTCACATTTTTCATCTTCACTACCTATTTTTAATTTATTTATTTCTATCATTCTCCTTCATTTCCTACATTTCTCATTCGTACTTACTAATCTGCATAAATAAAATAAATTTGTCAAAAATAAAATGATGAAATAAGCGATATGATGAGAGAAGCCAGACATAACGTTGACGCCCGGATATGTTAAATGAAAAATTTACTTCTAAAAGTTGATTTCTACCCGTAAGGATGAGCTAAGGATTTTTCAGTATTTTATACACTAAAACTCAGTAGCGAGGTACTTGTGTACATTGTCTCGGTCAGGCGCACAGCTTCTTCTAACGGATTCTGAGCTGCCGAAAACCTCGAGTCTTCCGCTGATGGAACCAACAGGTCTGCCGCCCGTTTTAGACACAGCTGACGGAGAAGGACAACCTGGGCCGTACTGAAGCGGCAAGGTCGCTGCTCTACGAGGGAGGACTGAAAAGTTTCTTTTCAACACACTTAATCCAATTTGGCATATCCGGTGTGAGCCGAGCACTTTAAAGACCAATATTACATATCAGCTTTCCACATGTTGGAACCACAGTGTTGAGGTAAAGTGCTATATATATAACTGATGAATGAATGAAGGGTCATTTCCTATTCTGGAATATCGCTGACGAGGCCAAGGGAGTGTCTATAAACTACGTGGCTCCGTCTGGGGGGGGGGGGTTGGCTGGAAAGCTACTTTGGTCTACGTAGGGGGAAGGGGTGTTTCTGAACCGGGCCATGTAGCTTTTCGTTTATATTATTTTTCACAGTTAAAATGAGATACAGAACAAACAACTATTTCCGTCATTTAATTATCCCCGTTTGTAATTTACGATAGTCTGACAAGAGAAAACAGTATAAAATGCCTTCTTGAATCGATACGGAAAAAGGTTACGTGCTGTGTGTGTGGGGGGGGGGGGGGGGGGGGGGGGGAATGGTGTTCACAGGAGGCCAAAATGGAACTACGTGGTTTATGGACGGTCCAAAATGAGCTGAGAGTTGATTGTGAACAACAAAGGGGAAGCTGTTGCGTTAAAATAAATCTTTGTGAAAGAGACTTCATCAAGCTTGTATATTATAATTAATATAAAGGTTATAAGCTCATACTCAAAACATATTAAGACTGTACAATGTAACGTCAAACCTTTGCAGAGAGAACGTAATTCAACGAACATGCAAGTTCTTGAAAACAATCTAGATGTGAAAAGAATTGTTTGAAAAGTAGAACTAGTATCATACCATGAATCTACGATTAGTGCTAGTGCCATTTAACTGTTTATATATATTTAAAAAAAATTAACATATTGTGCCAAAGATCAATTACGTTAAAATATTTCTGTTATCTGTAAGTTACTGACTACAGTTTTTATATTTTAATTCATTACTGATCAATTGGGTTTGAAAACAGTCAAGTAAATTAAGCGCTTACATGCCGAACCCGCATACATTTTTTTCATTTTCCATATTGCATTATACCTTAGTTATAATCCCGGTTTTTAACTTTTACTTTTTTCTTTTGATGGTAGGACACAATAAAATAAATATGTCTCAAAATTGCGTATTTCTTTTTCATTTTTCTTACTGTAATTATTAGTTCGTTTTCCTTCTGCATGCGATTAAGAATCTGTCTGTGATTTTTTGTATCCGGGATAAATACAATACATGACAATGTAAGTACATTCCATCGGAATCAATTTCTTTCGATGTTCCTATTGGTAGTTCAACTTACATACTAGCACAGAAGAACAGAAAATGTATAACATCTGACATTAACACCTATACCAGTTTCAGATCTGACAAAGAATTTCTTCATTTGATTCATACTGATTATCTAAAACGGTTCCAAAACATTTGACTCACGAAACTTGCGTGGTTGTGTAAAATTCACGCAATCTGTGTTTCTAGAAAGTACCAAGTATTTGGTGTCATTAATTAATTTCCAAACTGTTCGCTTAGTTCGATTAAGCATTTAATCATATCTTGGCAGTTCGGCTGCTCATTTGCTATTAGAACATTGGCGTCACCGAATTTGATTCTGATAACGTGTCCATTTATACTGAGCCCCGATATCTCTACTTCTGAGACTCATGCACAAATATTCACAGAATATAGTCTACATCCAACATAATTGTGACAATACAAAGTCTTGTTGTATTACTCGTTCGATTGTTCTGGTGTACCTTGATTTATCTGCTGCGGTATTGTTCCAGTTGAGATCAGTAACTATACCTAATTCTATATGGGCAACACAAATTAATCTGAAAATTTAGGTTATATTTTCAAGATTAACACAATAAGATGCTTTCCGGTAATCTATAAGGCAAGCACATTCAGAAAAATGTAAAGTAAAACAGTATGTCACCGTCGGCTGGTATATCTACGAGATGTTCGGCAGTCTAAGCGTGGAGGGGTGAGCGGTTAACACTCAGGACCCGCATTCGGGAGGACACTGGTTCGAATCGCCGTCCGGGATTCCAAATTTGGGTTTTTAATGTTTTCCCCAAAACACTCCAGACGAATGCCGGGATACTTCCTTCAAAAGGCCGTGACCGAATTCCTTCCCGTTCCTTGTCCCCAGTGCAATCCTGCCTCTAATGACCTCGACATCGACGAGGCGTAAAGCCATAAGTAAAAATAAAAAAAAGTGTTAGAGTTTTGATTTGCTGCACAGTTCGCATTTGTTGTGGCTGCCTTAGACCGGCATTTACACCCCAGCATATCTATACTATGGCATTTGAAACCAAAACTTTTTATACATGGTGAAACAAAATACCCAGTGTTGCTGGGTACTTTAAGGCGCTACCACAGTGTATTGGGGTGGTACAAAGAGACCAGGGTCGAGTACTACGTCCCTCGTACTAGCCGTTCTGATTGCGGATTTTTGGCGAAAGGTGTGCGGTTCCCAATATTCTCCTCATAAATTATACATTTTACAAACAAAAATACACTTACCGTACAGAACGCAAATTACACGTCTCGCAGACAGATAGCAATACAAACAATCCACCGCTAGGATAAAGGCTCCAGATTTAATAAATCCACTGTGGGTGGGGACTCGATTCCTCCCCTCTTCATTCAGAACAGTTACCAGTGCAAATAGGTAGCCTACATACTCCACAGCAGTTGTAACGATAGAGAGAGAAAAATGGGTGATATAAAAACACCTCCGACAACGTTCAATTTGCTGTGCTGAACAACAATCAGTTGAAATTTGAATTTCTTCTTCAGTACAGAGCCCACATCGCCGTCGCAGAGATGAAGAGCACACGACCGCACGCATTTGACATTGTGAGAATCTCTGCACCATCGATGTAAAAAGAAGTCAAAGTTTTGAAGTGCTGTTAGCATTTGCCGTACGAAGCATTTTTTTTTCTTTTTTAGGAAATATGGAACACACACCCATCACTGTATGCAAACCATTTTCAAACCATTCTTTTCCGTATATGGGTCCTCTGCTTAAGTACACTACTGATCGTGAAAATTGTAACAACCGGACGAAATAATTTCAATCACTCCAAATTTGGAGGATGTGTAGAACAGTGGAACCGTAATAAGTGATTAAGATTGCAGAGAGATGGCGTGCACGTAGGCCCAACAGAACTCTCTATTCTCTTCGAAGAAAGACGAGCACCACTGCTTCCCTGCGCATTCGCCTGTCATGTCATCCATCGAACATGTCTAGCATATGGCCGATCGAGAAGTTGCTTCTTCTGGTGCTCCTGCCACCTCTCTCAATACTTTATGGACGCGCCTACAAACCACGTGGCAGCAGCAAATCCAGGCTCTCTTTGATTCCGTGCCACGACGTCTAGTGTTTATGACTGCAGCACGTGGCGGTTTCATACCGTACTGAATTCTTACGGAAAAAGTGCATGTACAGTTCTGTAATTTTAATTATTTTTGTATTGTCATGTCCCTAATCTGCGAAACAAAATTTTATTGTAATCACCTGTCTCGTTCTTGGTGTTGCAATTTTTACAAACAGTAGTTTATGTTTAGTTTCCCACTTTGCACAACATAACAAACATTGTGGGTGTTATTTTGAATTATTCGGTATATTAGGCTTCTCATATTAGGCAGGATATTACACTGATCATGCAGGATTCATCACGTTTCTATGAATCAGTTTTCTTGTGCAGTGGTATAATTATTTAAATTAGCCATTTTAAGATATCTTTCTTGTGTTGTAAATTACATTAACCAACCATATTAAAAGACGTGTGATTACTTGCTCTGCCATTATGTTAGCTGTTCGATGTCTTTAATTGAAACTCCTGTGAGAATAAATTTTAATGACGTAATTCATATTCAATCGTGTTAGGAGAGGACTACAGTATTCAAGAATTTTTTATAGATTAAAAATCTCAATACTTCTTGCGTCGATTTTTTGTACGTAATAAACAACATCCACCTCAGGTTCGTTTTGTGTTCCTATTTGATGAAACCTTTGGATAGTGCTGCAGCAAAAGTTATCGTACAATTCGAAGACACGGCTTGCCAGGGTTGATACTCCAGTTTACGAAACGCTCTGATTTACTGTCTCGCAATGGTCCTGGTAGCTCAATGGATAAATCCAGGTTTCCAGGTTCAAATCCCGCTGTAGTAAGGAATTTCACTGGTTATGTTTGTAGGGCACAGTGCGAGTATTGTTTTGTGACTTTTCTGTGTCAATAATTTTTCCAAGGTTTAAGGAAGAAGTTTTTTAATTGATGGTAATTATGGTTCTACATCTAAATGATAAGCTACTTGCCAATCTGAAACGTTATATATTTAATACTATAATGATGTTTAGTTACATATGAAGTTTAAAGATATTCGTGTACTGTAACATTTATAATGGGCTAACATTCAAAATGCGCAACAGAGTTAAGCCAAACCAAGAAATGGTTGTTGAGTTTAGTTTAAAATCTGACATATGGTATGACTGGTTTTCCAGCTGTCTATTAGCATCTCTGCTAATATCCAAAGACTCCTGGGGTAAACTATCTCTTTACCTGAAATACAGTTTGTGACTTTTATATTCAATCAACCATTATAGTATCCATGAACACTAAAACAGAATTACGATTTGGCTTAATATCGGAAATTAATATGAATGCTTTTCTCTATTATTATTATTATTTTCACTAATGCCCGTCGATGACGATATCATTAGAGCAGTAAGGTGTTTGCGGGCAAGACATAAAACGATTATGGAAACAAAAGATAAATCGAAATTTTGATGACCATACCGAAAAACCAACACGCCCGTACATCACTGCTTAACCACAAGACTCTATAACTGCATTTATCAAAACTGTTTCGATTGATGTTAGTTCTGATTGCATAGGCACCAAATTGATCTCAGAAGGAGGACAAATAATGGTCATAACGACATTTTTAATTATGAATTAAATTTAAATAAAAAAAGAAGATTAATCGAAATAAATTTTTCAATTTTGTGACATTTGAACTATTTCGAATCATGATGATTTTATTACAAACAAGGCATTCGCTATTGCAATAATTTCTTTGACTGCAAAAAGATTTATAAATGAATGTTTAAACCAATTTAAAATTATTCGTCCACAGACCTTCCTTCCAGACAGGAATTATAGAGTACATCACTATAAATTGTGCTCTTAATGTTGCTATAAGCACATGAAAAGTTAAAAAGTTGTTACTTGCTGACATTTCGTTCAAATCGTAGATAAAACACAAATTAATCTTTCCTGTTGTTGGTATCATCCATACCATGAAAACATTTAATCTGTTTTGCGAAATATTTCACCCTGATTTAGACATTTGGGAACCGTGCTTCGGAGATAATTTCAGGTGTTTTTACTAGATCGAAGACTTTATAAACACGAATTAGATAAATGCCATCCGGCAGGAAGCTGGCTTTTTTTATACAGAAATAGTTTATTACTGCATGAGGTGTCTTTCAATATGCAGCATCAGACCTGATTGTTGGTTAATACTACTAATTTTTAAACATAATAACCGAATTAAAATGTGTAAATTTGGCCTGTCACAGTGAAATAATCAGTACGCAAACAATGTAAACACAACACGAATTGGCAGATCAGGTTACTCACCACAGAAAGTTATAGAGCAACAATGTCAAATGACGCCATGGAAGAAAGACGCGCGCGTGTTGATTGTCAGTCAGCTGTCACCGCGCTGGAGCTGGAGCGCTGGGCAACGAGTGCGTCGGTCGAGGGGTCGGCGACTACTGAAGCCGGTTTCGGGCGCCGCGCGCTCTAAGGCTCCGCCGCCATCTTAGGCGATCGCAGCGCCGCGACGTGGACGGCGTGTGTAATTGGCAGGTGCCGGCAGCCTCTGGACGGCGCGGCGGCTGCTGGAGACGTGCAGATCCACTTGGTCACATACCAGTAACCGCACGTGTGGCGGGAGACCATCTGTTATGCCCGAAAGTAAACTTACTCAAAAATACAACCTGGCAGTTTCCGGCCTGTATAAACAGTAATGATTGACCCAACACACATAGACGTTTGGTGGTATTATTATGGCATTTTGGATTCTCATCGGATAGGTCATTTCGGACAAGGAATGGTGTACCGTATCCAGACCTACACTATGATTTCTTGGGATACGCATACGCAGCGAATCCTCACAAATACTGCATATATGAATTCCTGCCTGCTTCTTGTGATTCTTTCCGCAGAGCTCTGAGCAGGGTAGACATCCTTGAAGGTGGTAAGTAAGCGGGCAGGGGCGGATCCAGAATTTTGGTTTGCGGGGGGGGGGGGGGGGACTTGGCGTGAGTGAATTTTGGTTCAGAGGGGTTGCCTTCAGTGGATTTTGGTTTTTGGGGTGGGTGGGGGGGGCTTGAGTCGGCCATGGGGTAGTCTTTATAGCCTCCTCGGGCCTCAAATCCGTAGAGCTAAAAAAAAAAGTGTCTCCAAAATTACAATGTCGGGGTTGGACCTAGATACTTTTGGGGGAGGCTTGAGCCCCCTAGCTCCCCCCCCCCCTGGATCCGCCCCTGTAAGTGGGTATGAACCAGTTAAAATATTGATATACTAGCATGCAGACTTGACACACAGCTTCGAAGAGACGAAAATGAATGTTATACGCATCTTTATAAGCTGCAAGGTTGAATCTTCACCACATTCCCTCCTGCTCATTCATGAATACGGATTTCGCCTTAAAAGATAAGTTTCAGCGCAAGTGCTCAGAAGGTTGGTATTGTTGTAGTTGCATCATTTCTCGTATAGTTACATCTAAATATTTATATATATATATATATATATATAGACGTGTGTTTCCTATATTTCACTTTTCAGCCACCAATATCTAGCACAGATCACTGGTATTTGAGTGTGGAAGTAGCATGGAGTTTCCTGTCGTGCACTACGTTGGCCGAATGTCGATAGCTGTGGGGACGGAGGACATATGATGGTTAAAAATGGTCGATGCAGGGCATTTTCGTATTTCGACCGAAGACATGTGTCCCCGTATATGTCACTCTGCTGCCACAAGTACATAGCATAGACCAATGGTGTTTGTGTGTGGTAGTGGTATCGTGTCCGCTATTGTGTACTATGGTTGTTAGATGTCGGTAGCTATGGGGGTGTGGGAGATATGGTGGTTGAAAGTGGTCGACCTGCAGCACTTTCAAATGTCTACCAAAAACGTATGTGTCATGGTGTATCACCTTTCAGCCAAAACTATCTAGCGTAGATCACTGGTGTTTGTGTGTAGTAGTAGCACAGAATCACCCGGCGATCACAACGTTAGCCGAATTTCGGTAACTGTTGGAGTGTGGGAGATATGGTGGTTGAAATTGGTCGATCAAGGATATTTTCGTATTTCGACAAAAGACATGTCCGTATATTTTACTTTGTTGCCTGAACTACATAGCGCACATTACTGGCGTTTGTGTGTGGTAATAGCATCGAGTCTCCCATCATGCACTATGGTGGTTAGATGTCGGTAGCTGCCAATCCAAATTCTTTAAAAACACGAACGAAGTCGTGGGAACCAGCTAGTATAATAATAAAAATGAAGTGTGTGTTTCGTGGTACGCAAGAAAATAGAACATTAACGGAATTAATTTCTTTGACGGGAAAACATTGTTGCTGTATACAGCAAGTTATCTTTTACAAATAGACAATAGCTACCACGAAGTTCTTTTGTAGTATTTTTTGTGCTCTATAACATGGCGTCACATTAAATTTTTAATTATTTAGGCAGAAAACATGCTGATGTCCAACTTTTCGCCAACTTGATTAATACATTCGTCACTGCTCAGCTCTCAAACGTAATAGGCCAATGTTCGATTACACAAAACTCCCAAGAGAATAGCAATACACAATAGTGAAACGAGCATTAAATTTTGACCAGTGGTTCTCAAGATACAGATACAATACCACTGCAAGTCAACATATTGAGAAGGCATGTCGTGATACATTGATCTATTACCTTGAGTACCTCGCCCAATCCAGATAGCTTCACCATAGAATTTCGCTCTTTAAAAACAACTGATGGTATCCAACTGTTTTCATTTCTCGGAGATGATTGGATTAAAATCTGTTTATCTGAATGCAAAAGTTAGTTTTTTGGCCTTATCCGAAGAGATCTTATTTTCAGTACGCCAACAACGTAAACACAACACGAATTAGCAACCGAGGGTGGTGGGTGAGCTGTTAACGCTCTGGCTTCGCATCCGGGATGACGGCGGTTCGAATCCCCATCCGGGAATCAAGATTTGGGTTTTCCATGGTTTCCCCAAATCACTCCAGACGAATGCCGAGATGCTTCCATCAAAAGGCCATGGCCGAATACCTTCCAGTTCCTTGTACCCAGTCCTTTCCCGCCTCTAATGACCTCGACGTCGACGAGGCGTAAAGCAGTAAGTAAAAGAAAACGAATTGGCAATTGTCACGTTAGGGTAATCGCCACAGAAAGTTATAGAGTCAATGTCTAGTTATTCTACTGTTGCCATTACAACTGAAGGTTGGAGCAGTGAAAGACGAGACAGGATCCCATCATGGAGCCTAGACACTAGTATGTTATCTAAGTCTCATCCAGAACATTGTCAGAGCCAATTTATGAAAGTGTTGTCAGCAAAAGAGGACACGGTAAGCAATAGAAAATGAGGATGGGAAAAAAACCTTCCCTTACAAATACAGACCGATGTTGTAAGTTTTACTTCAAACCTGTCATGATAAGGAAAGGTTTTTCAAGCGAATGGCTCATTATTCCAAACAAAAACCTAATGGTGGGATATGTTCGCCAACTTTTTAAGCTTTGTGGTGGCATTTTATCTTAGTCTCTTTGTCAAACGTGTAAGTAAATATTAGATCACCTAGACTATTGCGTAAAAAGCGCCTAGAAACATTAACCTTGGTGTTCGATGTGAAGCAGGTGACGGTATTTGAACTCCGTGTTTGCCTCAAGCAGTCATCAGAATTGATGGTAGCATGTAGGGAAGATATGTCATTATATCAGTGTTTCAGAACCAACTCCAATGGTTCTGAATGAAGACTTTGTCAGAAAGTTAGAAGAGGCATGAAGTAAGATTCCCAATCACCACATTGTGTATCAAAAGTCCTGAGTTAAATCCCAAAAGCCAAGCGGTGGAGGTGACGAACACCTAAAGAATCAGCTCCGAGATTTTTTTCAGTCTTTACGACTTGTGCATATCAATGTTATTAAAGCTGGGATAGAAGTGTAGTAAGGAAGGGCAACAATAAACGAAAATTTGAATCCGCGTCCTCGTCAGTGATAGGTCCTAGCGTTACCGCTCACACACTGGCTCTGTTCATGAGCTGGAAATATTTCTAGGACGATCATCCCTTACAGATTATGTTTTATACCTCATTCGACTCTGATAACCATGAAAAATGGTCACTGAAGACGAGGCGCAAGGATTCACTGACGAAATCACTCAGGGTCTATCATATTAATCACTACCAGAGCTTACCCTACCATCGAGATACATCATTTGCTATGTTACTTTCTGCTTCGAGAATACACACATCACTCATCTCAAAGATAAGAGGAAAACGATATAATACCGATATTTAGCAGCACTGCAACCACTGTGGACAATTAAACGTATCCTGTATTGGCCTCGCCATCCAACACACCACTCTGTCAAGTCATTCCAAAAGCTAGAGAAAAAATATACGAAATGTCATAATAAATCCTCGTTTTTGTTGAGAATGGTACTCACAATTTTTTTCTTAAAACATCCGAATTGCTTACAACGGTGTGAGTAACTTATTAATTTATGAGTCTCTAGGTGCTCTCAGTCTTCTTTAAAATTAGTACTCACAAGGGGGGGGGGGAATTCCCAAAAATGAAATCAGAAGTCCGCATCAGTCTGTTCTAATTTCGATGCCACAGAAAATATTTTACGTCTGCCAATCAAAACGTATGAGCTTCAGCTCTCTGCAATTTGGCCCAATTGGTACCTAGTGTAGGCCTATCATATATTGATTTCTTCTATACTGCATACACCACTACCAAATCTTTCCAGTGACAGATATCACCAGCCGACTGTAGCGACTCTGGGATACTTGGTGTCAGTGATCACGAAAGTTAAAATACGAAATTGGTAGAGCTGCCGTCTAATATCGGAATATTTGTGCCCAAGATCGATATATGGAAAATTTACAACCGCAGTAACCAATAATTTGCGTGTCAATTTGGCAAAAGCATATGACGCACAAAGATGAATGTGCACTTAAGTATACAAATATTGGAAATATCATTTTGCAGCAATATTAAAACAGAATTATTACACTTCATCATTACGTTTGACCCATCAGATGCAAAACCCATTAGATTATTCTTATATCGAATATCATTGCTACTAAATAAGATTACAATGTGTTCAAATAATGATACTGCATCATCTATTGGATAAGAGCGAAAAAACAATATTTGATGCGATGCTTTTTTGCATATCTCATGACTAAGCAGAAGTGTTTGGTTGTGCTAATATCCGTGGAGTTGTCAAAAATAAAATAAAACTTAGTTTACCGAAGGTCTTCCCACAAATTATCAAAACTTTCTTTACCTATTATCTGATCAATTATGGCGTGAGTTGTCGTCGTCGAACATTTTATTTCTTCTGCAATTTTTGTATGGGGACAATCGGACTGTATCATTTTCGTAGGTACTCCATAACGGTAAATGGTAGCTTATGTTCCGCAACAAACGAGACTAATAACAACGTAAGTGCTGATCCTTAGTAAAAAATAATGAAATATTTTTACCTTGTTTAAGGTTTTTGAGTTTCTGTCATTTACTAATGACGACATCTTTGTGATTTTATTTTTGATGATACCGAATGTGAAGAATTTTGTTTCTTGAAAGCGTCTTTCCCAGATGTAATGTTAATATCCTTATTACAACTCTTACAATTGGCATGGTTTGTGCTTTTGCGACTTTTTGCAGCCAACCTGCTTTTCCATAAGACTGAAAGTATTTATTTTTCGTTTTTACGCTCTCTTGTACTCGGTTCTTCGTCTGACGACATTTTACCTCAGTGACCAGGAGAAAATTTCTCTTCTAAGTGATGAAAACTAATGAACAAATAAAATCCGAATTCTCTTTTATACAGACAAGCGAATTACTTCGGGAATCCCCTAAAAATGCTGGAAATGTAGGGCGCCGAGATATTCCCCAAACGACATCGGGAACATTCCACAGTATTTAACTACTTATCATATAATCGATCGAGGAATTCCCCATAAAAATAAAGAAAAAAGGTTGCCAACTTGAAAATGTAAAATCGATAGAAAATTTTCTAGTATTCTCATAAGTCGTGGAAAAATCGTTACATTTACATGTTTCAGCAGAGAAGACCCTATATCGTTAGAAATACCGAAAAATTGGTGGGTCCGGGATGACTGCTTGGTGCTAAGATACTTTTCGCTTACCTGCTTGGTAGCCGCCTGTTGTGTGTGTATCTAAGTCACCAACGGTGTCTCCGTCATCAGTCGCGAGTATAGTATTATGTGGCCTGTATGCAATGTCGTGACCTGTGATACCCGCCCAGTACACGGTGGATTAATGGCCGGAAGGCCGCGCGAGGGCCGCTCCAGATGAAGTAATCGAGCGATTCGCTTCGATAGCGGCCGGCTGATCGCTTTCGCCGTCAACGCCATCCAGCCGCGCCGCCTTCTCTTCTCCAGTTGAACGAAGTGTTGAATTCGGATCTAGTCCCGTGACGACGGGCAGTGAAAGTGGGGGCTCCCACAGTTCCCAGTCACAGATTTGGATTTAACATCTGTTGATGAATATCCAATACATCTCTCGCAACTAAAACCGATAGCTGGGCAGAGTGCCATAAGCGCTTCCACGTACGACATGGTCAGTTACTTCGACAATACTGAGCTTTGTGTTTCGTAACCGACCAGATGCTTCTATGCCGCCTTCTTTCCCCATCGTTAGACGTGTCTTAAAAATTGAATAAAACAACATGTATTCGGCAAATAGTTAACATGGTCAGCGGATAGCTGAAGAGACTGACTTCGACCCCTTACGTTACAGCGTCCTTCGTAGCCCCAAACTAAAAACAAATTACAAAGTCCATGCGAAGTTTTTTGTGCTATATATTTATATATGTTCGTTTGGCCAACTAGGACCACGTAAAGCCTTAAATAAGGTTGTGATCCTTACAGAAGACTTACAGCTTAGCGTGGAATCCGTACACGTTTCGCAGCAAGCTGTGGCAGAGATGAAAATTGGATTAAAGGCTTATGAAAATCCCCGCCGCGTCAGGGATACGAACCGAGGATCTTTCGACCTCCTGGCAGACGTTTTAATCACTGATTCACTAGGCCGCTCTTTCTGACCTATTATTTTCATAAATCTGTAACCCAAGGCAGCATACTGTAAATTTTGGTGGGCTTTATACATGACGATTTATTTTGAACTTTTTATTTATTCAATTAACGATATGTCTCGGCATTGTCAAAGCGCAAAAAGGAGCAGCAATGGAATAATTACAAGAAGAATTCCAGTTCCCGGAAGCTTGGGGAGTCAATTCAGTATTGTATGTTAGGGAGTGGTTAACGTCCCTAGTACATTTGGTAATGTGAAACAATATTTCTTTCTTGTTTACTAGTATACCTATTTAAATTCACGCTGATAAGCCTATGATAATTTCTCTTTTCCAATACCTTTTACGAGCCTGGCTACATGCAAAGGAATTCAGTGCACATTCCTGTCAGTAAAATGATTTCTGTTTTCGTAATTTATTTCTATTGATTTCATAACAAATCGACATCTTCATACAACATTGATCTTTCTATTCAAAATTTAATGTTCCTACCCACTAAAATGTTACTAGAAAAATCTGCAGTTCACTCATCACATGTATCCTACATTTTGTTTCAGTTGATTAAATTATACCATAAACCTGACACAACGAATTTAACAAGCGGACCTATGACCAAGTGGAATGTAGAACATTTGAATTTACAATTTTGGTGTACTTATAATGTTCAGTGTCAGCTTCAAAATTAACAAATTTTTTCTGTAATGGTATATCTCAATCAATAGTTTTGAGTGAATCGGAATATTATTGCTCTAGCTATAACATTCGTAAGCAGATACACATCTCGATAAGATATTTTCTCTGAAACCTCGTAACTTCCATCCCTTGAAAACTTAGAATGGAATTTGTTCGATTCGCATTGTAATGCATACCAACGTATGTCAAAACATGAAATCCGTTCTGTCATAGATAATAATAACTTGTATTGGTCATTAGAGTTTGAGTGAAGCTTGTGGGTATTTCGGATGTTTCGGTGACGGAGTCCCATGAATGTGATCACTGAAATAACATAGAGCCTGAACTACGGAACATTCAATGTAAGATTTCCCAGAGGCGAAGAACAGATTGAGGGCCTATAAATATTCCTGACATTACCCGACAGTTTTATCGCGTGTGTTAAAGCACTACCGTTCTGGAACGGAATGGTACAAGGGTCCAAGTTCAAACCGCGCGTCTGACGCATCGCAGTTCCGATGACGGATTTTTGGTGGTTTCCGGATACTGCGTGATTTTCCACCTCAATAACTTCACAGAAAAAATGACACTATTCACTCAGAACATAGATAACACCGTTCACAGACAGAAGATGAGTGCTCCCGCTAGTTATGAGTGACAGACTCCTATTACAAGCCAGCTGGTAAACAGTCTTGGTAACTACGTTATAGTAAAAGCAAACCCCACGTAACAACAGGAAAACGGGAAGAAGAAGGAATATTCCGAACATGAATAAAATATTTATAGATGGATTATAGCTAAATAGAAACGAAAGTAATTCAAAAATCGTGAAGAATCAAAGTACAATAAAAATAGTATCAATTGTAGTAGGAGAAATAAGAGAATGTTACTTACAAAAAAATAAATAAATAAATATTTAAAAAAAAAAAAAAATACAGCTCTAGCGATAAGAACATTGCTTGAAACGAGAAACATTTAGTACGAAGCTTGGATCCCAGTAATAATATAATGAACAATCTTGGAGCATTTCAATTGTCATATCATAGAATTTTGTTGAAATTTAAATGGAAAAAGCCGAAATGATCAAGTTCTCTCTATGAGAGTGAAAAAAAAGGACATAAAATCTAGTATAATAAAGCAACAAGATAATGAGTCACATTTTAAAACATGTGTTAATTTATTAGTGGAGGCAATGTTTAAAGGGCAGAATTGTAGGCGGGAGACGAAGATTAAACTGTATGGGTAAGGTAACTGAGGACGTAGAATCAAACTGATATGTGGAGAACTGCATCAAACAAGAGACTGACACAGGAAGACAAAAACGTGCTGCACTTCCATCAAGTTTTCGATTGCTAATCAGACACATTACAACACTGCTCCCAGACTATTAACGTGGTGTAAGTAGTGTTGACAAAGGTGGTGGTGTTTTCACCAATTTATGCGGCTTCACAGGTCATAATCGTGATGTGTTTAGCTATTCTTTTGTTTTAGTTTAAAATTTATTTTAAATTAAATTAAATTGCAATGGAGCGCATGCTCCGGTGGCAATTTCCCTACACACTAATCTTCCCCCTTTCCTGCACCCACCTACATTTTCCCTGAACATATTTTAACTTTAAATTTTTTTAACGTTTGTGGTAAATTATTCATCATTTCCCCTGGTCACTTATTCTAATCCCTGACACCCTTACCTAAAGAAACAATCTTCCCATACCCTTGTGCCTGAAATCGAGTGCCAGCTTGTGGTCATGGTCATCTTTTCCCTTCCATTCACTACTTTTCATACCTACTACAATATCTTTCCATGCCTCGTCGCCAGTTTACGCCTTGTACATTCCCATGACCCTCTTCACCCTCCTCCTTTCTTGCAATGAATTCCATTCCAGCTCTTTTATCATATCTGTTACTGATTGCATTCTGCGATAATTTCCAGAAACAAATCCAGCAGCCCATTTTTGGACATCATAATCGTGATGTGTTCAGCATATTCTTTTGCTTTAGTTTAAAATTTATTTTAAAACAACTGTTGGCTGGAGAGAATAAAGAGATTCAAATTCACAAGAATTTAAATCCGCATGGCTTATAATATAGAATCTTCTTTTTGGAATCATAAAATACATCTTGCAGAAATTGATTGGAGCGATATGTGAATCGTATTCTTCTTTCTGAACAACTGACGCAAGAGCTTTCCTTGAAAGTGATTCTCGTTGCATGGCTGAGGAAGGCCATCTGCCCCTTCTAACCATTTCGCTCACAACCCTTCTCCAATCCAGAGGTGAGACAGTTCCATTAGCGAAGCTGTATAATCCTGCTTTCATCACGGCTGTTCCCAGCATTAGGCCCTGACAGTTCCGACAAAGAACTAGAAGTGAACGGTCTTCTCTCCACGGCCGATGTTCACGGAGATCTCGGCGACAATGTGAGAGAATGTCGATATGCTACAGATAATGTCACGGCACTGGACATCGCGGATCGCTGTTGGAGAAAGTGTGTTCTTCCAATTCTTCACATCGAATTCGGAGTAGAGCAATTCAAGGACCGTCTCCTTCAGCGTAAAGCCTCGGCTGTGAATGCAATCACCACGCTACTGTGGGAAACGAGCTAACGAGAGTCATTTAGTGGATTGGGCAGTATGACGAAAATTGAAGCGTATCTGGAACGAAGCAACTGAATAAATCCAAGATTTTACATATAAACGACGTCTATAGGAACAACGTACAATTATGACTTTATTGCCTAGTAACCCAATTAAAATTTTGGTTTTTCACCAGTTTCCTTGATCACCACACAGTTTTGATCCCACAGTATTTTTTGTCCGATTTTTTGGTGGAAGTTAACAGCCCCAAGTACAAGAAGGTGGTGTGGACAATCCTCGCATTCAGGAGGACGCAGGTTTGAAACCCCGTCCGGCCATCCAGATTTTGGTTTTCCATGGTTTCCCCAAATAATTCCGTGTGGTCGGAATGGTCTGATGACAGGGTTTCTATTGGCTGCGCATTCCGCCGTGTAGTAGCCGCTTTAACCTAACCCAGTAGTGCTACCGGGTATAGGAGACCTGCAGTTTAACGTGGAATCAGACCCATGGAAGCGTTCTGGCGTACTTCACATTACACAGCAAGCTGTACCAGAGGTGAAGGTCGGGTTAAGGGCCTATGAAAATCCCCGCTGAGACTGGGATTCGAACCGGAGACCTTTCGCTCCCCAGTCAGACACCGTAACCATTGAACCACCAGAGAGGTGATTGCCAGGATGCTTTCTTCAAAAGGTCATGGCCAAGTTGCTTCCCGTTTCTTGTCTCAGTCCCACCCCGCGTCTAATGATCTCAACGTCAACGACGAGGTTTTTTTTATAAGGAAAAAAATTTTAAACAAATAATAAAAAAAAAAAAGCTGGACAAGCTTTTTCACTCTCTTGTTAACACAGACAATGTGTGAATCTGTAGCGGGAAGCACATTGTAGAGAGGTTGATAGTTGCTTAGAAACCAAAAATTTTGCTTTCCAAATCAGAAAATAATCTAATCTTATTAACAATTTTAATCAACCTCTGGTCCAGTTAAAAAATGTTCAACCCTTGTAGACAAGTAGTGAAACGAATCATTGTAAGAGATGCCAAGCTTGAAGGTAATATTTTCCAATAATATCTCAACCTCTCTGAGCATTCGTTAAAAGTAAGACTACAATAACAGTAGATTCTGGTCCCTCCAATCGAAAATGATGATGGGCATTCGGTTCTATCCGGTACTGGCATCCAGTATTCTCTTTTGCATTGTTTCCGGAATTTATTCGACGACAATGGTTCTTTCGAAATTCCATGGCCGAATTCCCTTCCGTTCCGAAACGCTGTCACACTTTCATCTGCTTTCGAAGATTCATTCACTCCATTGTCTTGACGTAAGTGATCCAGCATAGAATACACTTTTACATTCTGTGTTATAACATCCATTCTCAGTTCATTCATCATCTCCATATTCTCTACCTGGTTTTATTTTGCCCTTTATGCCTCATCATAGTAATGATCGTATCTGCAACGAATCTTGCTATACAAATCTAGTATGATCTCAGTATTATCACTTTGGCCCTCTTTAATTTCATACTAGATGCTTAACTTCTTTTTGTATACTTAACATTTTTTTCTTCTGCTTCTTCGCCATCCTTTGCCAACTTTTAGGTCGTCTTCCTTCGAAGAATTTTACTCATTGTTGGCATGGGCGAATTTGTAGCTTTGGTTTTACTGTCTCATGCCTTTGTTGGTTGCCAAGTATTTTATACCTCTTGCTACGTCGTAATAACTACCAATGGGGGAAGTGAAGTGTTGCCATCTTCTATGAAACGGGTAACTATTTTCACCGTGAATAAAGGTGATTTGTAAGATGTCTAGTTTATGAGGAGGATATTTGAAACCGTCCCAGAATTTGCCTTGGATGATTGAGGCAAACAGTCTAAAAACCACAGTCAGGAGGCCTGGGTTCCAGCCGGGTCCGTTGTACTGTACCTCCCAGAAACACTGTGCGGTGCCTAAGAGCTCTGAACCACACTGACGGGTTATACTATGTAACATATGCTACCACCCCTATTAGGAAACTAATTAATTTATAAATATTACTTAGTTAAGTGTAGTTAATTATGATGTAAATATTGATTGTAATAATGTATATAATGTAATTACGAAGCTCGAGAAATCCACAGATTACCAATCACATTGTCAGTGGGTAGTGTAAGTACATCTTTAAAAGATAAGATAGAAAATCTTTGGTCTGGAGTGAGACACACAAAGAAGAAATGGAGGAAGTTGTGTGTGTGGGAAGGAGTGCTGTAGGTTTTGGACTGCGAGTGTCGCAATAGCAATATATAAATGTATTAATTATTCGAGAAGTGATACATTGTAATTGTGTTTTTTTGTATTGAGTGTATGCGAGCTTTAGTTTGGTTATTAAAACAGTTGACAGTATATGCTAACAACTTCGCGTTATAGTTTTCTGTAGAATTAGCGACCCGTTGACTGAGCTATTTTATGACGATTGAGTATTATAATATCTTAAGAAGTGACCTCTACTCTGTTTACTTGGGTCAAAAGACGACATATTTAGGGCCACGTCGTCATAAGGTCTGCAGAGTTAGTAACAAGTTAATTAGTGGAGTTTGTTTGTCTTCGATTGGATAAATTTTAGCTGTTTAGAGGTTACAACTAGAAGATTAACACAGAGTGTATAAGATTTGTCAATTATTTGGTCTTATTAACAGCAACCGAACGAACTCTAAACAAAATCCTGAAAGATCTAAATAACTCTTGATAAGAGTTTGGAAAATCAATACAGTAGAAACAAAGAGTATGGTGACTGCTAAGGGAAAAAAGCTGGTAAATATTAAGATGGGACAAGCTAATAACAACCAAGCAGCAGCCTTCAAATATCTGGGAAGTACGTACATTCGTTGAGGACTTGAGGTCACCAAAATATGAAAAGTCATATTGCTGTAGCGAAGGAAGTGTTTAATAGGAAGTGGATATTATTAACTGGTGAAGTAGATTAAGCACTGAGGAAAAGATTTTCCAAATGTTTTGTATGGAGTGTGCTTTTTATAGGACAGAGACCTCGACACTGAGGCGAAAAACGTATAGAAGTGTTTGAGATGTGGAGGAGAATGAAAGGGATAAGCTGGATGGAAAAAGTGAGTAATGAAATGATGGAAAGAGTTCATGAGACGAGGAAACTACTCCAAATCATAAAAGAACGAAAGAAGAACTGGATGAGACACTTGCTGAGAGCGGAGTGCTTGCTAAAAGCCGCCTTGGAAGGACTAGCTTGTGAGAAGCGAATGAGAGGAAGAAGGAGGTGCAAGATCACAGATAACATCAAAGGAAATAGAACCTACATGGCATAAAGAGAAGGGCAGAAGACAGGATAGAGAGTAGCCATGTAAAAACTTGTCTTATGGCAGAACACTGATGATGATGATGATTAACATCTTAGCATTAATTTAGTTCTATTCGATTGCTCTCCCTCTCCAATATTTTTCATAACAAGCGCAGAACTGTTTAGCTACAAAGCTAACTTAAAAAAAAGAGTATTTGTTCTCGAATTAAATTCCGGTACAAAGACTGTATCGATCAAAGTTCCACTTTGCTTTTGTTGGTAATATGTAAACGCCGGAGTAGCAATAGTGCGGAATAGCTGGATCACTTTCATATCAATCTCGGATCAGTAGTAGAAAGGTGGAAAGGAGGAGAGTTGAAGGGTTTCCGAAAACCAAATCTAAAGAGTATTTTTCTGCTGATTTTAAAGTATACATTTAGTTTTATAACATGAAAGAATAACGTCGATCCAGAAGTGATATAAAAGCCAGTGTGGATGCATTTAATGCAAGTGAGGAGAATGCAGTCGCACGCAGGTTACGCCTATTGGTAGCAGTGTCAGAGGTCCCGTGAAAGTCAGACGTTTCGTCACAGCCAGTAGACTGATTCTTATTGCCGAGGAGGTCAACAAATCGCCGAATAGCAGCTTCAACCCGCTTATTAAACAGCTACATCCTGCCGGGCAACAGGAGCCAGATGGCCGGAAACACATATATCATGTAGCGTTACGAAATTAATCGACAAACACAGAGATGAAAGCAAAAGCTAGTCTAACTGTCCATTACAGATAATATGGGTCTGTTAGTAGACCAATCACTTTCTGTTTGCTGTATACTTTCACCAGAAAAGCTGATTGCAATTAAATCTACAAGTGCTCGTTTAATTATTTCAAGGCAGCGTGCCAAAAGTAACGCGGAATTTAAAGTACAATAAAATAACCTACCTCATTCAGTCTGTATTTAGTATTCAAAAAACTAAATCATTAATTTAATGCCATTGATACTTAACTATGTTCCCTGTTTCATATTATTAGCTGCATTATTTGTATACTTAAATGTTTATTTCGCCTAGTACATTTTACCAGGTATTTACAAATTTACAGCATAAACACTGACTTCGCATTTTGCTTAAATTAAGTTAATAACTAAAATATTTATTAAAGTTTTAATAATATTAATGTTTAACTGGTATATCAGTAAGTGATGTACACGAATGTTAGTGAAGTCTGAAGAAGATACTAATGAAGTCTGGAGAAGCAAGTGAAAAAGGAACAAACTAATAAAAGTGAAGCCACAATAAATGCATGAAAACAGTATAAAATTGTAAAAAAAAAAAAAAAAAAAAAAAAAAAAAAAAAAAAAAAATTATATGTGGAAGAAAAGTTTGTTCAGCTAGTGATAGGACAGGTAATACTTTCTCATATTGTATTAAAAAGGGACGATTTCTTTGGCAGTTCTAATTTCATGGTGTAACGAGCCGCGCTGTCGCCACGTTACAAGGTGCATTTTTTATTATATATGTAATAATATAAGAGTAATTTACATAAATCTTGGGCGACCACGTGAATAGATTTTTGTTGTAATTTTATAAAGTACGCAAGATTCCAAGTGAGGACTGTAATGAAATGGTGAACTTATACAGTGTATCGTAGCAAAGCGAATATTAAAGAGTTATTGAGCTATGTAGGCTAGAAGCTAATCTTGGTCTTTCCGAGCCATGGCGACAGGACGTCGCAGATTTGGGATTTGCCAGACCACACACACTGCTCCCTGGGGATGGGTCACTCACCGAGCGGGAAAAGCCTGCCGTCCGAAACCCGAATGTTCTCTCGCCCCGGCGAACTTAGCCGAATATGTCCGACCTCTGTTGGATTCTTTGGCCAAATCACATATCGAGGATATCACGTGACATTAGGTGCCGACCTGAAGGTCCAATCAAAATGAGCGTATAACTCAAAATCCTGGGAATTTTTGTTGTATGTGAGCTTCGAGACTACAAATGGGCGGAGCAAGAAGTTTCCTCGTGGACCGAAGAGCGAGGAGCGGGGATTCTAACTTCGATCGCACCAGTCTGAGGTTGACTTGGAAAGTTGACTTCTTTCGCTAACCGCAGCTTGCCTTGCTGGAGCAAGGTTATCACCGCAACTCAGCCGGTAATGCGATGATGCGCATTGCCAGACCAGAGATGCCTATAGCCGACTTGTGAGATAATCTCACATATCGTGGGTCCGCTACACTCATCACAGACATCAGACGCAGAACTACAATGGTAATTGATTACGACCAAGCCATGTGATTGTGCATTCCGTGAAACAGAACCCGTAAGCGACTTTGAGAGGATAGGTCCATGTTCTCACTTTGTAATTGTAAAAACCCCTGAGCTAGCGGCATAATTTGCCAGAACTAGTTATTTTCGAATGATATATTGTTCATTCTGGCGCCCATGATTTTCTTTTTAACTGTAAAGTCACAGTATTATGATGCCTTTGTCTGAGGTAGTCATAACTTGTATTTTTCATTGTTTCCAGTTGTCATTATTTCTTGCATTTTGATTCTGAGATATTTAAAAGTAAATATACAGTTGTTTGCTTGCTCATGACGGCTAATTGTAACTCTGAGCGTTGCTTTTATGATTTTGCCAATTTGTGTTAATGTTAACGATAAATTCGCTCGGACTTGTAATCGCCAGTGATAAGAAAATAAATGTCATATTGTGACAATTTTTCCTAAATTCCAACTAACGTCGAGATTCTTGCATAATTAGTAAATTTTCACTCCTTCATAAAAATTAAAATTAAAAATCCACAATTATTAATCATAAAGGTATGAAAGATAATTGTAACGTGGTTTGCCCACCAAGGTACCCACCACAATGGGAAGATCATTCCACAATCTAACCCCTTAGGAATAAACAAGAATTTGAGAGTTATTGGAGAAGACGGTTAGTATATTTTAGATCAGAGATCTGGTGTTAATATTATTGGAAAGTCCTAACTAAGTATGTGATGTTCAAGTAAAGGGATGCGGGAGTTTTTAGGTGTATGAGAGATGAAAAATACATATCAATTTACTCAGTTTTCATATGATTTCAAACAATTGAACATGTTTTTTTTTTTTTTTTTTTTTTTTTTAATTTGTGCACGTAGATCCAGTAAACTGAAACAATAAATTGGTTCTTAAGTAAACTGTGCTCTCAACTATTGATTTCATCATTCCAAATACTAAACTTTTATTTATTGCGTATTGCTGCCTGCTTTTTAAATGTCAAAATGAAATATACTTTCCAGTATACAGAATCTAAAAGTTCTGATTCTGTGTTGTAATGTTAACAACATTCAGGCAGTATCCATAAGATACTTGTGTTTGTCTGCAGAGAATGATAACTTTCAAGTACTTAATTGTACTTTATTGTTTACTATTAGCGTTGTAGAAGTTGGTAATTTTTAACACAAGGCTTTATGCCTCGTCGACTTTGAGGTCATTAGAGGCGGGATGGGACTGGTGATAAGAAACGGGAATTAACTCAGCCATGGCCTTTTGAAGGAAGCATCCCGGCATTCGGCTGGCGTGATTAGGGAAAACCATGGAAAAACCAAATCAGGATGCCCGCACGGGGATTCGAACCGGCGTCCTCCCGAATGCGAGGCCAGAGCGCTAACCACTCACACACCACGCTTGGTAATTTTTAACACAAACTCATAAGAATGACACAAACTCGTTACCAAGCGTGGTGGATGAGCGGTAACGCTCTGGCCTCACAATGAGGATGACGCAGGTTCGATTCTCCGTCCAAACATCCAGATTTCGGTTTTCCGAAGAGAAATTATTCTCAGTTGTCAAACCTAGTGTTCAGTCTGCCAGTAAAGGCCCCTGCCAGGCAGACCTCACACACAACGCGCCTGCACGCCGGGAGACATATACGACTCCAAACAGGCGCATAGGCATCAAAACAAACCAGGAAAATAAATAGTATCATCTAGAGGCTAAGTGGGACCTTTTCTTACAGAGGTCGCCGTACTACCACACAACGGAATTCCTGCGCCAGGCCGCCTATATAAGCGTAGCCGGCAGCTCCTCCGACAGTTCCGACCTGACCGCTGAACCAGCGTCAACTACGGAAGACCACCGGAAGTTCGCGAGAAGTAGAAGCCGTCACTCTACCCCGGATCAGGACCAGGCTACAATTCTCGACGGTCATCTGATAACTGTACCCACATTTGTTTATGGTTTACCAGTTGTTTTTGTGTACAGAGTAATAAACCTCAAGGAACCGTTAAGTGTAGTTCACTTCACCTATGTAGTTAGCAGGATAATTAAGCATTCAAACTTGTTTGTGCAGCTACTGTCCTATCAACAACTCTCTCATTAACTGCATGACAAACACTTTCATCTTGAAGTATGTTGTTGGTGAGGTCTTTCTAAAGCAGCCTATCAGTGAATTAACACTGAATTGCGACCAACGAATTGTGCCTCACTCTTTATTGTAAAATCTTCATTTTTTGTGTAAAACCACGTTTTTTTCCTCATACCCTCAGTTTAGTGATGCATTAAACTATTATAATATTTCAGCTTAAGATAAAAAAGAAGGAAAGGCAGCTTATCACACATTATTCCACATTATTAGGCACTAGAAGCATCCTGTCGGTACACCCCTTTTTTGTTGTGCTTTGTCGCCATTCAGTAAAAGGGAAACCTTGTCTTAACTACAAAGACTATTCACCCGTAATTCAAGGATCCGATAGTTATGCTGAAGAGAGTGATATGTGAAATTCAAGAATTAGAATTAGTTGTAAAAAGAAATACACTCCTGGAAATTGAAATAAGAACACATTGACGCCGGTGTGTAAGACCCACCATACTTGCTCCGGACACTACGAGAGGGCTGTACAAGCAATGATCAAACGCACGGCACAGCGGACACACCAGGAACAGCAGTGTTGGCCGTCGAAGGGCGCTAGCTGCGCAGCGGTTGGGCACCGCCGCAGTCAGTGTCAGCCAGTTTGCCGTGGCATACGGAGCTCCATCTCAATCTTTAACACTGGTAGCATGCCGCGACAGCGTGTACGTGAACCGTATGTGCAGTTGACGGACTTTGAGCGAGGGCGTATAGTGGGCATGCGGGAGGCCGGGTGGACGTACCGCCGAATTGCTCAACATGTGGGGCGCGAGGTATCCACAGTACATCGATGTTGTGGCCAGTGGTCGGCGGAAGGTGCACGTGCCCGTCGACCTGGGTCCGGACAGCAGCGACGCACGGACGCACGCCAAGACCGTCGCATCATACGCAGTGCCGTAGGGGACCACACCGCCACTTCCCGGCAAATTAGGGACACTGTTGCTCCTGGGGTATCAGAGAGGACCATTCTCAACCATCTCCATGAAGCTGCGCTACGGTCCCGCGCACTGTTAGGTCGTCTTCCGCTCACGCCCCAACATCGTGCAGCCCGCCTCCAGTGGTGTCGCAACAGGCGTGTATGGAGGGACGAATGGAAACGTGTCGTCTTCAGTGATGAGAGTCGCTTCTGCCTTGGTGCCAATGATGGTCGTATGCGTGTTTGACGCCGTGCAGGTGAGCGCCACAATCAGGACTGCATACGACCGAGGCACACAGGGCCAACACCCGGCATCATGGTGTGGGGAGCGATCTCCTACACTGGCCGTACACCTCTGGTGATCGTCGAGGGGACACTGAACAGTGCACGGTACATTCAAACCGTCATCGAACCCACCGTTCTACCATTCCTAGACCGGCAAGGGAACATGCTGTTCCAACAGGACAATGCACGTCCACATGTATCCCGTGCCACCCAACGTGCTCTAGAAGGTGTAAGTCAGCGAGATCTCCGGATCTGTCCCCCATTGAGCATGTTTGGGACTGGATGAAACGTCGTCTCACGTGGTCTGCACGTCCAGCACGAACGCTGGTCCAGCTGAGGCGCCAGGTGGAAATGGCTTGGCATGCCGTTCCACAGGACTACATCCAGCACCTCTACGATCGTCTCCATGGGAGAATTGCAGCCTGCATTGCTACGAAAGGAGGATATACACGGTACTAGTGCCGACATTGTGCATGCTCTGTTGCCTGTGTCTATGTGCCTATGGTTCTGTCTGTGTGATCATGTGTTGTATCTGACCCCAGGAATGTGTATATAAAGTTTCCCATTCCTGGAACAATGAATTCACGGTGTTCTTATTTCAATTTCCTGGAGTGTATTATCGGTATCATGTAGTTGGGAGAAAATGTTTAAAAAATTGCAGCCACAACTGTTTCCGTGCTGTGAGGTGAATCATTAATTTACGATAGTATATCATTACGGTGCCCTTCTTCCCATTTAAATACAGTAATTATAGTTACATGCGTATTATGTGTTTATAGAATTTTAAAAACTGTTTTATATTATTTCAGTGGCGTTACAATTAGTATTACGAAATTATATTACAGGTTCAATGTCTTTATGACACTGTGTGCTTTATCTGAAATACGCTCTGTCAAAAATTCATATATTATTTATAAGTGAAACAACAATGAGATATTGTCACTAGCGTACAGTTAATATATTGTCTTTTGATTCTACCAACCTGTCTATCGTTCAGTGTTAGAGCACTATCAGTGGACACTTAAAATCCAGGCTGGTTAGAACTTTCGCGAGCTTCCTAATAGTTTAATACCGAATCATATCTCGTACGAGCGAGGAGAGTTAATGCCAGTTTACTTGTGGACACAGTAATGAATGTAGACTTCGTTACAATCTTAGTTGGTTTCCACTCTTCAGAAACATTTCTGTCTACAGATGTAACAGTCTATTAGTGATCTTTTAGAGATTTAAGAATTTTTAAAGAAAATCGAAGTGAAATTTTTTATTATTTTATTTTCAAAATCCTTAAAACGTAAGTAAAGTATTTATAAAATCAGTAGGTTTTTCCGATTTTGCGCCTCATCTATATCGAGGGCATTATAGGCAGGAGAAGAATGTGGACATTTAACTGGAAGGAATTCGGCCAAGTTCTTTCGAAGGAATTATTCCGTCACTAGGCGGGGGTGATTTCGGGAAACCATGGAAAACTGGAATCCGGATTGACGAAAGGGGATTCGAGCCCGCATGCTTCCGAATCTAGCGGTAGAGTTTCTCAGTGGGTGTTTGGCTGAAGATCTAGAAGTCCTCGGTTCGAATCTCTGTCTCCGCGGGAATTTTAATACGCCCTCAACCTAATCTTCACCTCTGGCACAACTTGCTATGTAATGTGGAGTATGTCAGGACGCTTCCGCGGTTCAACAAACCATTGGGTTGAATACCAATTTCTCGAATTCCAGCTTCGAGTGTCACCGCTCACTCAACGGACTAGGTAAAACCAGTTGGTACTGTCGCTTAGTATGGCTTCCGTCTAGGGACAAGTAGAGCTGCCGAGTTCATGGATTGATTTCTCCATATCAATTTCTTCTGGCGAATGTTGAGCGACAAGTAACAAATTAATTGCTAGCTTTCATCTAACCAACAGTTGTGCATTACAACGCCTCCTGCGACTGAGCTGTGACAGTTCATAAAAAGCTGATTATTACACTTCCTCAAACAACTGTTGGATGTATTCTCTACATAAAGCAATTAAAGAGGGGTCGGCACTAATAGTATTCGATTTTAAAGCGAAAGAATTTAACTCACAACAGGTTTCGTTTAGTAAAGTGGAGTCATGTTTGGAAATAGTTCTCAAAGAAATGTGCTGACTATTTTGTGTCAGACACTGAGTAAAAATTTAATCTGATAAGGAGATATCAATTTCCTGAATCATTTTACATTCATGACTGATACTGACCTTTGAATCAGATCTTATTTTCTAACGTACTTGAGAATACTTAAATATCAGGCGGTGGTCATGAGGAAGAATAGTATAGTATCCAACCAGTTGTGAGAGGAAACTGTATAGCACGATTTACTCTTGCTTCGTATTCTTAGTTGCTAGTAATGTTTCAACACAGTAATAAATACAAAAAAAAGTTTATGATATTCGGCTACATAGGCCATAAAGCCAGCTCACTGTGATTATCATGACTCTTCCAGTGTATCAGTTTCTCCAATATATTGTTGCAACTAAGTATGGACACAAAGTACGGACATGGAATTCACAGACACAACACTTCAACACCCGTGCCCTCGTCCGGACTCGAGCCGGCGACCTTCGGTACGCGGAGCCAGTACTCTAACCACTACGCTACCGAGGGCTTCTAGTACAGAAATGTTGCAGTTTCTTAGAATATAATTATGTCTTTCTTATGTAACTAAACCATCATCTGTTAAAGCAAGTACCCTCTCCTTCTTAATGTCGCTATCTACACGGGAATATTTCACTTTTTTGCGTACACTTCAGACTATTCAGAGAGTGGACGGAGGCGGATGGAAAGGATCGCTTCACAGGAAGTTAGAGCGTACCGATCCGGAAAGTCTGTGCAAGAACAGAGGAAATTGAAAGTAGCGGTGGCGACTGTTCTCACTGAAAAGTAGAGAAAGACTGCAGCGTGAGGCCAGGCAACGTAGGTCCAATGTAAATCGATGATATGGTGAAGTTCAAAAAAGAAAACTTGGCTCCACGTTAATACGTCGAAACCTACAAAAATTGTCCTTTCGGTCTGAAATTTGGTACACACATTCCTTAGGCGATAATATTTGACTAAAAGTGTGTAACGTGAACTTCGAATATGTGGAAATGAAGTAAAATCACTCTAAATGTGGGTAGATGCATGCATACATGTTATTACGCAAGAAATGGACGTTAATATCTGTTGACATTTATTCCACGTGTTTCGAAGTCTTCATTATTGAATGAAAACTGCTTTCCACATGCAAATTGCAGATAAGTAATAAATAGAAAATCAGTAACATTTAAAATTTCTCTGTGCGTGGCTGACATTGTTTCTCAATACTAAGATATATTGTATGGCAGCATGTCTTCCTGGGTAAAAAATAGCGTCTACCGTAACGAATGTTTGATACAGAGCATTTAAGTTGGTTCAATTTTTTTCCTAATAGCAGTTGTGGTTAGGTTGAAATGCAGCCTGGAACAAGAATTAAGAGTAAGAAACACGCATAATAAATAACAACATGTAATAACGCGTATATCTAGCGTAATAACATGTATACATCTACCCACATTTCGAGTTATTTTACGTTATTTCCATATGTTCGAAGCTTACGTTATACACTTTTAATAAAATATTATCGCTTAAGGAATGTGTTTACCAAATTTCAGACCAATAGGACAATTTTTGTAGGTTCCGACATATTAACGTGTTACCGAAAACTTTCACATATCGAAGCATCTGGAAGAGAAAGCACGCCCCCACGAAGATTTCATGTAACCATGCGTTTTTGTCTAATTTTCTGATGACTCTGACAATTATTTTTAAGAAAAAAGTAACTGAGATGGTTAAAAACTATTCAGAATGCTACAACACATAGTTATGTGTCAAAGGAGGGTAAGAGGGGGTAAGTATTAGTGTAATTTGATTAAACCTCAGCAAATTAACAGTCTATGCACATTAAATAACAATAAATGAATGAAACGTATTCAAATGTCGTAAAGTTCTAGTAGTAATTGGTTTGCTGTAATATAATTTGGGAAAATTTATGCACAAACTGTAAAAATGAAGACAATTCAGGCAGTTATGTTCTTATAACTATTTAGGAGTCTATAGAACCAGAGTTTCACGCATTTTATGAAACATTATTCAATAGGGACCCAAAAGAAATGTTTTATTGCTTTGTATGCAGTTTTATCAAAATAGTGACGTATGAAGGTGATAAATTAACTGTTGTACATCCGTCAGTCACGATCTGAAGGTAGAAGAACAAAATGTTACCTCTTGTCGTTTTGTATCAAACTGTGACAAATAGCTTTTGAGTTCGTGTTGCAATGTGAAACCTGGAGAACAGTTAATAATGAGCTGTTGCGAAAGATACTGATGGTAACAGTAGCATTTACAGCTTTTTTTATTTGGGATTAAACCTTCCGCGTCGCAGCGGGTATTAATTGTGGGATGAATCACTTTCACCAACTGTGGAGTGATCTTAATTAACGGTTGTCCGCCTCCTCATTATGTCGCTTCTGTTACTTTCTCCTTATGCAGAGTGTCGAGACGGTTTTATCAAACTTTAAAGTTAATACCGCTTACCTGTTTCCACATTGCCATATTTTACTCTTACTGTAGTTTCGATAGTAAAGGCTATCCTACCTTTACGGCCTCAAGGTCTAATTTATCTCCCAGTTTCCTGCATGGGGCAGATCTATCATCCATCCCAAATTATTTAAGCGCGAAGTCAAACCTCTAGTAATATTTATACTGAATTAAACAATAGAACCATTACAGAATAAACATCAAATAGTCACCTAGTTATATATAAAGTCCTATTATAAATTCAAGCCTTTTTATCGCATGTCCGACCTAAAGATTGTCTTTGTATAGAAAAACGTTCCAGCATTTGCCTTTCGAGTCGGAGGGGTTTATTTCTTTAAACGTGCTGTGGTTACATTTGTTTCTGTTCTTTTGCAAGTATCTCTCAATTGTTTTTGCTCGTAATTCCTTTGAGGTACAATGTAACCATACTTTTACCTGTTTCCTGGAATGCACCCGGCTTTTTTTTGCAAACCTTATGTCTGCTTATAATAACAGTTTCTCGCCTTGTTTCTGCAGTGTCCAATATTCGCTACCATATAATAAGGCATAGTTAGTCTTGCGAGGGTATGCTACGATTTCATTCTATTATGTCTCTGAACTATTGATGGTTTAAATATAGAATTTATAGTACCCATCTGTTCAATAAAAAATTTAATCTAGCTACATCTTTCTATCTTTCGTAAGACATTATATTACAGGTACTTAAATTTATTAACATAGTTCCGTATTTGTTTTTTCATATACAAATTTTGCCTTTGACAGGTTTCTATCAATTATACGCCATTACTGCAAAAAATTGGTGATTATTTCCTTATTAATTCGGTCATAATTTGTCACGTATGTTTTGGCTTTTGAAGATCATCTTTTCTTCCTATAATTTATACTTGGTCTTCTCAAGGCAAAAGGGTATCAGCCATAGTTCTGTATATACGTGTTACAGTGTTTAAATAATGTACATACAATCACTCGACAATTATGTGGTTCATTTAATCGATAAATAAAACCGGAGATAAGCCACATTTCTGTATAACATCACCTTCAATTTGACGAAGTTAAAGTACTATTGAAAATTCAAAAGTAGCTTACAACTTCATTCACGTGCGCTATTATTGTACTCACTAATCTCTTAAACCAACATGGTCAGGAACTATATGATCCGCGACCCTTGTGGATCAAAATCTTTTTTGCATCAATGGTCTCCTCGATAGGCTGTAACTTCATTCCTCCTAATAATATTATACCACTCGTATGCTGAAATCACGATAAATATTTATACTACAGGAAGTAACTTAAATTTTTTTAAAAATACTAATTTCAGGACACTTTTATTTCAGTTTTTAAATTTTCGACGGTATATCAAAATGAAACCCACACAATTTTACCCGCGAAACTACGGGCTGTGCACATTAATCAAAACCAAATCAAATTCGAACAGTACCTTTTCCGTTAGTCACAATCAGGGAAAATTATTTTAAATTTATCAGCTTTACGACATCACATCAAAATGAAACATACAGTATTTGACAAGCTTGGTAACAGACTATACATTATTCGAAACTATATCAAAATCCGACGGGAATATTTTGCATGATTCGCATTTTACGAAAAGTTATCCTTAATTTCTGATTTTTTTACCTCAGATCCAATTGTATCACATCTTATTTACGTGCTTGAGCACAGACTGTATATCAATAGAAACTCGATGAAACTCCAAATAGAACTCAACTTAAAACTGACACTAACGTTTTTATTTTATTTTTTTCTGACATCACATCACTATTTTCTCCGCGAAACCATGGATTCTAAATTAAATGAAACTCCACCAAAATCCGACTAGTCATCCAAATGCAGACAAACAAATTTTTTAAAAAAAAGTTGATCCCTTCTCTGTAGCTTATTAATAGTAAACTAACTATTTTTTAAAAAATTTATCAAATGAACAAACTTTTTCCTGATTACAGTTTTATTATAAGTATAGATGGTAGGCAATATTAACAATTTTGAGTATTTCTATTATTTAGTTTCTGTCGCCAACGCCAAAACCCTCTTTCAGATCAGTTAAGTGTGTTTTTATATTCAGTGATATAGTTTTATCAATTAACACTCTTTCATTTAAATTCTGACTTACTTTCTGGTGTACAGAAACATGCTGACTAAAAAATGTATTGCATGTGAGAAGAAACGGCAATATATCTCACAGTTGGTATACCATAATAACAATACTAAAAATTTTTACAAATCATGAGAATGGTTAAACGGTTTTACTGTGCATGGTATATCCTAAACTTATTTAGAACGTAGTTTTTCCTGTCATCGATATATCTACTAGCTTGATACAATCTCTCGTCTCGTTCTTCACTTTATCTTCAACAAATACATCGTAATTTACGTCGTCAGTTATTTTCTTAAAATATTCCGATATTTTTTGCGGTACAATTCTATCGCTCGACTCTTTCCTTAAATAAAAAAAATTAACAGCTGCAGCATGAGACCTACCATCTTGTCTCCTATCCAAAAGACTATTTCTTAAACTTCGATTTCTCACTCATTGTTTCCAAGATATATTTATTTCGTGTTTTATCTGTCCATTTAATTTTCAGAATCCTTCTAGAGCAGTGGTTCCCAATTAATTTTCCCCGAGGACTACTTCAAGAAAGAGTTAAACCTAACGTACCACTTATAGCTGTCTGTGATTCTACTTTCAACTAAATTGAGTGCTTTTCGCAACCACAGCATTACAGTAATATAATTCATACACGTACACACACAGATTGACTGTCTTAAAATATATTTTGGTTATAGTAATGTTTGCGTAATTACTTTTTCAGTTATTTTGATGATTATCTTTGTTAACAGATTACAACCCATACCCCTTGAAGAAACATCACGTATCCTTGGGGTTAAGTCTGCAACTAATTGAGATCCACTGTTCTAAAGTACCACATTTCCAATGCTTTAACTTTTCTTGTTTTTGATATTGTTTAAAGTCTAGCCTTCACTTCCGTAAAGCTTGCTGCTTAATTCATACACTTTTAAAAACATTCATATGTCAATGACTGAACTAAAATATTTATCATTTGCAAGAAGCCTCTTTCGCAAGTGCTATTCTGCTTCTGAGCCATACACTCAGCAATCACGATTACTAAGCGGAGAGATTTCGCTAATTACCAGGCTTTTAAACGTTGATCACTCATCAGCAGTCAGACGCTTTACAATTAGACTGTCAAACTGAACTTCGGTCCCCAACAAGAATTTAAAACGCCAGTGATAAATATCTCGCTGAACGCTGCTAATGTCACCCCTAGCGCATAGTCCACCAGCGCGACAATCCACTGTGCGCTTCTAGTGTCCGGCAAGGTCGGTGCCGCGACTTGTTGCTGTCAATCAGGATTGCGTTGCAGAGACACAAGTAGCCACCACAAAAACCAGCGTTGAATATTCAACTGCACAGCATTCCATTCACAGCTGACATATGCAGTTAGACTAGAAACTGTTTGTCAAACAAACAGCACAAATTAATCTTACAGAATTTAATGAAGCAACAAAATTGATAGCCTCAACAAGTTAATCGCACAAAAGTCTCAAGTCATTCTGTTGGTGGGATAATTAAGTAGCAAGGCAAATTGAAGAAAGCTGTTTGTAGTGTAGTCGAGTGTTTTGAAACACCTGTCGTCCCGATGAAGAAGGGAAACAAGTTAGACGAAAGCTTTGGGCAGAATAGAAGAGCCTGCCGGAGTGCAACGAAATACTTCTTCCGCCAACCTATTTAGGTCGCAATTACAGAAGGGATAAGCTTTGAGAGATAAGATGCCGTACTTATACATTTATGTATTCTTTCTTTCCTCGTTCTGTTCGGGATTGGAATACTCTAAAATAGGATTGGTGCTTAGCACCCTCTGCCACCCACAGTAATTGTGAATTGCAGAGTATAGATGTAGATGTAGAAATTCTTATTCGCTATATGAGGGACAAGCAGCACAAGACGATTTTAGTAGCATGGGATGGTTAAGGAATAAATAATTATACGCTTCCGCGAGTGATTGCCTCACTGATTACATCTTCGAGAACTCGGAATAGTAACAAGTTGTTGCCGGAAGCAAGAACTGGATAGAGACACTGTTTAAAGTAGAAACAATAATATGACAGTAAACCAAATGCGACGTTTGCACCGAACGTGGTGGGTGAGAGGTATACGCTCTGGCCTCACATTTGGGAGGATGCCGGTTCGAATCCCCGTCCAGGCATCTAGATTTGGGTTTTCCATGGTTTCCCCAAATCACTCTAGGCGAATGCCGGGATGCTTCCTTCAAAAGGGCCATGGCTGAATTTCTTCCCGTTCCTTGTTCCCAGTCCCATCCCGCCTCTAATGACCTCGACGTCAACGAGGCGTAAAGAAATAAGTAAAAAAAAAGTACGTTTGCGTCTGTAAAAGTCTTTTCATAATAGCTTTCGCTGAAAAGGATAAAAGGTTACTACTCACAAGAAATTTCTGGTGCAGAAGCAGTGTAATTGAGTTTAGATATAATGTTACTCTGAGTCAATACTTAGAATCGCGCATTGTGGGTAGGTCGCTTTCGCGCCGTTCTTGGCAGCACTTTGCAAAGCGACAGTGTTGATTTTTAAAAAAAAATCTTAATATGGGAGTTGGCCAGTGGGTTAGTACAATTGTAATTACGCGATTGTATGCCAAAATCCTGGGTTAAAACCCAAAAATCTCAGCAGGAAAGTATATGAGGAGTGAAGATTGGTGGCGATTCGTCTATTACACGAGCTTGGAGACAACCGTGAAGACCTTCAGAACAGCAGGTCTTTATAAATGGGCACCGAACTTCAACCCTAACCTTTTCTTTAGCCCTCATACACAATACAAAAACCACACTACTCCTAATACGAGGGGGAACCCAAAAAAAACCCCGGGAAATTCATCATAACGTCTTTATTTCTTAATATTTTTACACCAAATTTTGATCACCTTCAAAGTATTCCCCACTGACCACAACGCACTACTTCAAATGGTTCTTCTATTGTTCAAAACTTTTTTAAATTCACTTGTAGGGATGTTCTTTATGCCTTCCGGCGATTTTTCTTTTACCTACTCCACAGTGGCAAAACACTTTCCTTTCATATCCCTTTTGAGTCTGGGGAACAAAAAGAAACCACAGAGGGCTAGATCCAGTGAGTAGTTGGGGTGGACAATCGTTGTCATGTCGTTTTTGGTCAAAAACTGCTTTACGGAGAGGGCGGTGTGGGCCGGCGCGTTGTCATGATGGAAGAACCAGTCGCCTGTGCGCCAAAGATCTGACCTTTTCCTCCAGATACTCTCCCTCAGTCTTTTAAAAATTTCCAAGTAGAACTCTTGGTTGACAGTTTGACCCAGGGGAAGGAACTCAGCGTGTATAACACCTCTGCAATCGAAGAAACAAATGATCATTGTCTTGATGTTTGGCTTCAATTGGCGAGTTTTTTTGGGATGAGGATAGAACATGTCTTCCACTGGCTAGATTGCTGCTTTGTTTCGAGTTCTTATCCATAGCACTTCGATTCATAATCAGTAATCACTATGGAAAAAATACTTTGAGCTGATTTTGAAACTCAAAACATTCATGAAGTCGATGCTCCCTTTGCTCGTCTGTGAGAAGGCGATGGACAAATTTAGCTGCAACCTTTCTCTTGTGCAAATCTTCGGACAAAATCCTTTGAATTGAACTCCATGATATTCTAGACTTCTCACAGAATTGCTCAGTGGTTCGGTGACGGTCTGCACGAACGAGGGCATTGATTTTTTTCGACGTTTTCGTCACTTCTTGACGTTGATGGGCGTCCTGAACGGGGTTGGTCAGCAATTGACATTTCTCCATTTTTAAAACGAGAAAACCACTCATAGGCTCTGGTTTTACTTAGGGCAGCATCCCCGCAAGCATTCTTCAGCATTACAATAGTTTCAGCTGCCGATTTCCCCAACAGGAAACAAAATTTCACAGCCACGCGCTGCTCTCGACAATCTGCCATCACCTTTTCACCGAAATGGAAAAAGTTGTTTCACTAAAAAAACTATCATGGGCGAACCGATGCACTCACAGCAACACAACTTCGCACACTGACTTAGTTGGCATGACAGTAACAGACACCAGGTCAAACAATGGGTTCCTCCACTCTCCCTCCCCGCCGCAGCCCAATTCCCGTTACTCTTGGGTCCCCCCTCGTACACAGAAGGCATCCTTGTGCACATATATACGATTACAGCTACAATGAGAAATAGAACTATCGAGTCTAGTTGGTGGATGATTGAAGTCCGACCTGTCATTCGGAAAGACCCTGGCTCAATCCTCTGACCCATCATCCTTATTTCAGATTTTCCAGAGTTTTCCAAAGCCACTCCTAGTCTATACCTCCTTCATATAGGTCAAGGTTCATTGTATACCTCCCTTTTTCTTCCTGGCTGTAATGATCTACCGTGTTAAGTCCAGCGAAAAATAAAGACGTACTGACTACCCTGCCTCTGTGACTAATACCGCACCACTTCTGTGAAAGTTTTGCAGCTGAGAGGCGTATCTAGCAACATATTTTAATTTTAAATGTTTCCATTCGAATATATTTATGCTAAGGCAGCTACGCTGCTATAATTGCTACTATTAGCTCCCTCACTCTCTTTATAATTATTTACTGCAGCCTTCTAAATGAAGGACCCGTCACCTTGTCTGTAATTTAAGCGGAAGCAGACTGCCGTTACTCTTCTGTCACGGATGTGTCGTAATCAGCATTGAGACTTCATTCAAACTTTCATATTCTTTAACCTGATGTACAAGTTTGATGTGAAAAATTATTTACCACACAAATAATTTAAAAAAATAATTTATAAATTCAAAACTGATTTTATTTTACAACTTAATATCTTTTAAGTTCAACAGATTTACTTTAATTGAATTCTTGAACAGAGTCTGCATTAATAACCAAATGGAAAGAGAGATAAAAAACACTACAAAAGATTTTTTTACTTATGGCTTTACATCTCGTCGACGTCGAGGTCATTAGAGACGGTATGGGACTGTGGACATGGAACTGGGAGGAATTCGGCCATGACCTTTTGAAGGAAGCATCCCAGCGTTCGACTGGAGTGATTTGGAGAATCCATGGAAAACCCAAATCTGTTTGCCCGTACGGGGATTCGAACCAGCGCCCACCCAGAACGCGAGGCCAGTGCGTTAACCGCTCACACACCACGCTCGGTAATACGGAAGAAAAACTAAAGCTGGAAAAGGGCGATAGGCAATGTATAATGAATAAGTTTTTATAGACTGTTAAAAAAAAATTCAAATAAGTTAGATACAAGATTGACTACGCTAAAGTTAATCTTAAAATTCCAATGGTATTGAATGTGTTCACCCTTCAAACACCGGAGAAGTTACATGGTGAATCAAACTACAATTTTTTTCTTTATATCTTTCCGAAGTCATTAAAGTCGAGAAATGACTGGGGGCAAAGAACAGGAAGGAAATTGGCCATGTCATTTTGAAGAAATAATCCTGTTATTCTCCTGTAATGATTTTGGAAAGCAGAATTCTTTATGTCCGGACGGGGTTCGACCTTGCGTCAAATCGAAAGTGACGCTAACCCACCACGATGGATACACCTGATAACGTCCACCCTATTGAACCAGTGGTTATAGTTTCCGAATGACATCGATGAGTCACTAGTTGGAATACCGAGTCCAACAACAATTTTTACTGATTTTTAAAGTTTTGATTGTTACAGTGTGTTGACTTAACATAGGCGGTTCAAGGTCATTCTGCTCTATCCCCACTCCACTGCTTACCACTACAGTCTAATGGGAAAGAGTCCTCACTGTCAAATTTGCCACTCGTCTACATTAACACAGTGCTCAGCTTGGAGGAGTTGGCAAGGAAGGGGGTGGTGAGGTGGGAAAAGGGAAAGGGTGGACGGGTATTGTAAGCTAGGTCGCTGTGTGGTTCTGACTAAACGGTAAACTGGTTAACAGGCTTAAATTGTTAGTACCTGGTTTAACCCTTCCTCTTGCTTCATCTCTAATACACTACACAAACATCTACACTTAACACACATCATCAAAAAAACTGATTCACATTCTAGCACTTATCGTCAAGAGGAAGGCAATTTGAAATCACTCCCCCTCTGTGATACAAATCCACTAATTGCAGGGTTGAGTAAGTCAGGAGGTATTTCAGTTGACCACATACTGTGCGAACGGTATGAAATGCCGTGCGCGTTCTTTGGAGAGTGTTATCTCCATACGAGATGTGGCCGAGCGGCAAGCATTTGAGGTCACGTGAAATAGTGAGCCAAGGTTTGTGCTGTAATGCGCTGAGGTCAGCGTTAAACAACACGTGGCTCGGCACACATATCCTGCACCGGCCAAACATCGCCTGCCGCTGAGGTCAATGCCAGGGATAACCTCTATGTTTAACGGGTAATTTTCAAGATGCGTGCACCATTATGTTTTTCTGTCAGGAGCCCCGCGAAGCATTTTAATCAGAAGAGCTACGACCGTGGTTTCCTCGCTATTTGCACGCCTCTCTCCCAACGCATCTTGTAAATTGCCGATCATATTAACCTCTTTTTTTGTTTACTAGATGGCCCATGCAAAAATTTTGCGAATACAATACGATGAATAGTTAGGCTGGTGGTTTGTAATAGTATGAAGGATGAATCGCCTCATTTGCAGCTTTTTTTTTCCATTAACAAAATGCTTACTGTTACGAAACAATTCGGAAAAACTTTTGGAGGAGTGAAACTATGTACGATGCGATGTATCCTTTTTAACTGCTATCTTCTCTACTTTTTTAGCGTCGATAATTAAAAAATCCTGGTCGGTCTTACCACTCCTTCCAGGTTATTTGCAATCTCTTCCGTATTCGAGAGCACGCTCTGGACGATAAATGTGTGGCCCCAGAATATCGTCACACACGTTTTTTGGCTATCACCTCGCAGATTAAATTTAATTATATACTTGTCTATAAAATCAAAGTATCTGTTGTTTTATAACAGCTACTATTTATTAACACTTAGAATCAACTCAAATAATTACACTTCTCGCATTCATGAGGTCAAATACAAACAACGGGGCTTTAAAACATTCATGTTCTGGCCTCGCATTCGGGAGGGCGGCGGTTCGATTCCCCATCCGGGCATCCAGATTTGGGTTTTCCATGGTTTCTCAAATCACTCCAGGCAAATGCCGGGATGCTTCCTTCAAAAGGCCATGGTCGTATTCCTTTCCATTCCTTGCCCCCCCCCTCCCCATCCTTTCCCGTCTCTAAAGACCTCGCTGTTAAGAGGCATTAAGCAGTAAAAAAAAATCATTAATCTCACCACCATTCTTCTTATATCAATACGCATCTGTTTGGCTAAACTAACCATACAATTACAGCCTACCAACATCAACACAACAAAACAAAACATATTATGAAAACTTAAATTTACCCCTTTTAACACATACTGTACGACCTTGTGTTAAAAAAAAATACATTCATATATTACATCAAAACGAATTCGTATAATTATTACACTGGTCTACAGGGTATTTGTAACATACATAAAAATACCATTTTTAATATCCGTTGGGCTTCCTAATAACGTATTAATAATTGAAAAAGTGCTACCACGTCACATTTGTATGTTATCACCCCACATTATATAGTTATTTTACTATATTTCTATATTTACAACTCGAAAGTTGGCAACACTGCAGAAGAGTGGTGGAGGACTTTGAGTTTCTTTGTTTATTGTTTATTATTGTCAGTGAAGAGACAGACCTGTAAAGTGCGATTGTGTAGTGTTGTACATAGTTTAGTTTGAAAATGTTATCAAATAATCGAAGATCGTGTAAAAATTCACCAGATAAGTTTTGTTACATTTGCAGCGATTTAAAAGTGATTGCTATTGTAATGGGACTTCAAGGTGGCTATACAAAATATTGTTGTTTTTTATGCTTATGGGATAGCATAGACAGTAAGAACCACTTTGTAAAAAAAACATGGCCGTCAAGAAAATCTTACACTCCAGGAGAAAAAAATGTATTGTTTGATCCTTTGGTTGACCCTAAACATGTGCTTCTTTCTCCTCTGCAAATAAAGTTAGGGCTGATGAAGAATTTCGTAAAAGGTATGGATAGAGAGGGGCCAGGTTTCAAATACTTGTCGGAACTTTTCCCTAAACTTAGTGAGGCTAAGATAAAAGAAGGTGTTTTCACTGGACCTGACATCAGGAAGGTTATACGTGATCCTGAGTTTCAAGAGACGCTAAATAAAAAAGAATTGGCAGCATGGAAGGCATTTGTGAAGGTAATAAAAGGATTTCTTGGAAACAAAAAAGTAAGCAACTACAAAACTTTAGTTAACAACCTCTTGAAGACTTACAACGCCATGGGTTGCCGAATATCTCTAAAAATTAACTTCCTTCACTCGCATATGGATTTTTTCCCTGAAAATCTTGGGGCTGTAAGTGATGAGCAAGGAGAGAGATTCCACCAAGAAATAAAAACCATTGAAACAAGATACCAAGGACGGTGGGATCCTGCGATGCTTGGAGATTACTGCTGGTTTGTGAAAAAAGAATATGCAACTCCGCATAAAAGGAAAAAGTGAAAAACCATGATAAAACCTTTACATTTATGTAATAATTCATTAATATACTTCATAAATACATATAATTCATTAATATGTAAATAAGGGTATATATTGATTAATAAATTTTACACCTTCTATTTTCATAGAATTGATTGTGGTGTTCGTTTTCCCTTTGTCATCACACTTTTGACAGTACCTGTAAAACAAAAACTAGACGTGGTACGGTTTTTTCATTGTCATTTTCGGATTTCGGAGTGAAAAATACATAGGAATTAGTGTAATTAATTTGTGTTACAGAAACAAATATTTTTTTTGTAGGCCAGTGTTATTATTATTTCAATGTATGATGAAGTGGGACTTCAAAACGACAAACTGTCACTGACACGACCAACCTGAACAAAATACACACAGCATACCCGTATCTCTGGAGAAAATTTCGCCAGTAAAAATGTTCAAATAGGAATTGTATAGCAAAACAGAAATGTTTCTTTGACTGAGAAAAATATCCGAAAAGCTACTTATTGTACAAAAAATCAGAGTTTATTCATACCTTTGTGATTTGCGGTGTTTCTTTCTATCGGTATCGCTGTCGACGCTAGTGAAGCAGATTATTAATATTTCAGTGATATGTGCTGCTATCTAACAGCTTCAATCTGAACTGTCTCATACGCGCGAACTTCATAATTGTTGCTATTACCCTTTAATGGTCAAATTCCGAAAAAATTCTTCCTTAAAATATGATGCAACCAAAGCGGAGACCTTAATCTTTAAAATGATACTTCATTTCTATTTCGGTTAAGTATCGAGGCAGATGATTGGCTCGACAAAAAAGCGCGTTATGGAAATAATGACACTTTTTCCTTTTAAGGCTCGAATTACGAAAAATTCCTTGCTTAAAATATGATGAGCTCAAAGCGGAGACCTAAATCTTGAAAATGAGCCTCATATATCGATTTTGGTTTGGTATCGACAGAGCTAAAAGGCTCATTGCAAAAAAAGAAGTTATAGTAGTAATATTGATAATTTTGCCCTTTAATGGTCCAATTCCGAAAGATTACTTTCTTAAAATATGATGTGACTAAAGCAGGACATTAATCTTCAAAATGATACCTCATTTATTGAATTTAGTTAAGTATCAAGGGAGATATATTGCTCGTGTAAAAAAAAATACGTTTTAGAATTTAAGATATTTTATCCGTGTAAGGGTCAAAATTCGAAAAATTCCTTCCTTAAAATATGATATGATCAAAGCGGCGACATTAATATTTAAAATCATACCTCATTTATTGATTTCTGTTAGATATGAAGGAAAAATAATATACATAATACTTCTATGCTTTGTCAACATACACACAGATACTCTGCAATTCACAAAATTATGGGTGGCAGTGTGTCTTTGTACCAAAAATAATCTCTACTCTGTGCGTTCCAATTCCGAATGCATATAAGAATAAGTGCGGAATCTTATTTCCCTAATTTTATCTCTCTCCTGTCATGGTGACCCAAATAGTTTGGTGTCCGTCCATATCATCAGAGGCAGTAGAGGACTGAGGACAAGGAACGGGAAGTAATTTAGCTATGGCCTTTAGAAGCAACCATTTCGGAATTTGCGGGAGTGGTTTCACAACTCATGAAAAACCGAATGTATAATACATTTCTTACAATAACTGTGAAATAATCAGAAATAAAATGTATAGCCCACAGTCATTGGATAAAAATATTTTTATCAGAAAAGTTCTAAAATCAATGATATTGAACTCCACATCCGGTGACGCAGGTACTGTCGTCAACGTCATTAGAGGCGGAAAAGGAGCAAGGTACGGGAAGAAATACAGCCATGATCTTTTGTAAGGCCCGTCCCGACATTCGCCTAAAATGATTCAGGGAAAACCCAGATCTCGAGGACGGTGATTCGAACCCACGTCCTCCCGAATGCAAGGCCACAGCTTTAACCTTCACCCACCACGCTCGTTGTTTTATTTTCTCCTCACACTTCAGAACCCATTGAGCCGTTGATGACGAGTCTTTTATACAAAAGAACTGTTATATTGTTAATTTTATTATTCTGGTAAATGTAGACAGTTGCTATGCTTACTTTTATTTCATCTCCACGACCCATTGAGCAGCTCTGATATCTGGACAACATCGAATTGTATTACATTTTGAAACTGCACGCCCGCATTTCACGTAATGGCCTTAAGTATTGTGATTAGTATTGCAAAAAACTGAACCCAGTAGGTCTTTTCTTTTACAATTTGTAATACAACCAAAATATGCAACATCAATATCTGCATTTTTATCAAGCCATAAATCCGACAGAAACGGTCTGTTCGCTCAGTGGTTGAAATCTGCTTTCAATAGTTCGGGGTTCAAATGCTGGTGTGACCAGGAATTTTTAAGGCTTGATTGATCATATGAGCCACGCCAGGACGTTACGTCATTCAGATTCCACGTTAAACTGTAGGTCCCAGCGAAAATTAACTGACACAATGGCTTAGTATAACTCCTTCGGGAGGATCCAACAAACCTTCGGGTTGTAGACTAATTAGTTTTTTTATATATATATTTGACAAAAGAAAACGTTACTGTGATATGTAGGTGAACTTTCTTTGTCGACGACATGTTTCTAAAACTTCTACATTTAGAAATAAACATTACTAATCCATTTTTTGCAGTGAAAAAATAATTTATCATTCCTTCGAATGTACAGATATTTTATTTAAACTATTTGTCGTTCGCGAGTTAGTTATGTAAATTCTTAAAGTAATAACACATATCGCCAGCTAGGATTAAAAAAAAAAAAAAAATACCAATACGACGTCGCTGGCACACTGAAAATACGATAAACATTCATTTCGACTTTCGAAAGTAACTAAGTTTTTGCATGAATTGCTCCCAACAAAAAATCGGGGCTAATTTGTGTATACTTTTATCTTAAACTGGCTGGCGTTAGTTCATGTTCGTCAAGGATTTTAAAAAAAAATATGTTTTTGCGCTGAACATTAAATATTTCCAGCATAAAAAGCAGCCTGCCAAATTAGCAACCCACCAGTGGAAAGTCCCGTCAAAATAGGTTCACGCACTATGTTGCGTTTAAATTATTTATAGTCTAATTGTTAATATCTGAAAAACCTGAAAATGTGTTGTATTCTAGAACATTATTCAAGAACATTTTAATATTTTCAATAACATTCTAGTACATTCTAAGAGATTACAATTTTTTTTACAAAACTTTGGTTGAAATTCCATCAGCGATCACTTTCCACCATCATATCTCCCACACCCCTACAATTACCCACTTGCAACTACCACAGTGTATGATGCGAGACTCCAGGCTACTACCACATACAAACGCCAGTGGTGTACGTTAGGTAATTGTAGCTGCAAAAAAATATATGGAGACACACACGTCTTAGGCCGGAATATGAAAATGGCCCAGATCGACCACTTTCAACCACCATATCTCCCACATCTCCACAGCTACGGACATGCAGCCTAGGTAGTGAACGATGCGAAACTCGCCACCAGTGGTTTGCGCTAGGTAGTAGTGACAGCAAAGTGAAATGTAGGGAAACATATGTCTATTTTTATATGAGTATATAAGATTTTTCAGATTCCCGACTTCGCATCAAAGTGAAAAATACCCTATTTTGTCATACATTTTTCGAAACCTCATGAAAATCCGAGTTTTTTCATAAATCCACTGATTCACTGTCAGAACCACGGTCAACAAAATGTGAGTTACTTCTCTCAGTCGAATTATGTATGCATTTTTAGATAAACAAGGCCAAACGATGCATGTTTATTGCAAGCCTTTAGTTGCTTTTCTTGCCCAGAGCTTAATGAAGAAAGTTGATATCAGTATATGTTAGGGATGCTCATCCAGAAAATACATCGATGTTTTTTTCGATGTGATGCATCGAAACGTTGCATCGATGTTTCACGATGCATCGAATAAAAACATCGATGTTTTCGATGCATCGAATAAAAACATCGATATATATATATATATATAATATATATATATATATATATATCGGTTAATAAAGGTTAGGAAGGCTTAAAAATGAGACAAAGATTAGGAAACTTGCAAAATGAAGTATTTATTTGAATTATATTTTTAATTAGTCTTTTACAAAGGCAATTTGAAATTACTGGGATTTATAAATTAGAAATTCGAATACAAAGATAGAATAAAAGTAAAGCGAGGAATGCTGAAAGAGAGGCAGTGTTGGGATTCTAATCTAATTGGAATTTATAAATCCCAATATTTTCTCTATAAAAATTTTACTAACCCGCTTTCCTTGAATTCTGCTTCGTTGTTGATTTAAAACTTGTGCAGCTTTCGAAAAAATTCTTTCTGATGGCACTGAGCTGGCTACAAAAATTAAATATTTATAAGCTATATTGTACAATTTTTGAAACTGTTGTTTATAATCGGACCATACTTCTAACGGATTTTCACTAAGCCGGCCAACCGGAGTTCTCAAGTAGACAGACCGCTCGTCGGAAACACTTTCCTCGGTCTTTTTTGATTTCCAGTTTCTTTAACTAGTTTGTGATGATCGGTGCAAAGACTGAAATTTTCCGATGTTTTGTCTGAACTATCTGAATCAGGTTATGTTCGCATATCTTCCTGCTCCCTCTTCAACATATCTTTGATCTTTTGAATAGCATTTGAAGCCATCGGGTCTTCAAAATGTAGTTTTTTGAACCGTGGGTCCAATAAGGTCACGATAGCTAAAGACGAAATTTGTTCCATAGCAAACATCCGTTTGTTGATTTCTTTTAGGATAAGCTTATGTACTTCCATCGTTAAAGGTTCATAAGTCTCAACTGATTTGAGTTTTGAAAGCAGTGCTTTTTTTTTTTTTTTTTTTTTTTTTTTTGCTGTCGTCAGTCTTTAGACTGGTTTGATGCAATCCTCCATCCCTTCCTATTCTTTGCTAACCTCTTCATTTCTACCCCTTACAACCCACGTCCTCAATTATCTGCTTCATATATTCTAATCTCTGTCTACCTCTACAGTTCTTACCTTCGACTGTTCCCTCCACTAACAAATTTAAGAAGTGCTTTCTAATTCCTAGATCAATATTTTAAACTAAAAGATTTCTCTTTTTCATGAAGGCTCTTTTTCCTAGTGCTATTCTGCTTATGTATATCACTTACAACATTTTCAAGCTCCAAAAATCTTTTAATCATATAATATGTGCTATTCCAGCGTGTTGGCAGGCCTTGTATTAACTTTATTTCAGCACTTACTGGCTTTCTCAAATCGTCTCTTGACAAACAACTGTGTTTAAAGAAAGTAACAATGGTCTTTATTTTTCACAATATATTTTCTAAAGGTATTTTGAGAATATTTTGAGCAACTAAATTAAGTGTGTGAGCGAAACAAGGGATGTGTTTCTTCTTTCCAAATCCTAATTCTACAGCTTTTACCATATTCGGGGCGTTATCAGTAACGACCGCAGAGTCTTTTTCCGTATCAAATCCCAAATCGTTGCAGGTCTTAAGTAGCATGTCTGCTATATATTCCGATGAATGACTTTTATTGAGTTGATAAATTCCTAATGTCATTGATTCTAACACCGTGTCTAAACCAAAATGCGCTGTGACACCCAAAAAGCTGTGCATCTGTATGTCTGACCATATATCACTTGTTAATGTGAGGTGTTCAACATTTGAGAGTTTTGATTTTATTAATGTTGCCAAGGCGTCATACTTGTCATCAAGCCACCGTGTCACAGTTGCTCTGCTGGGTATTTTATAATGAGGAGCAGTAACTTTAAGTAATTTTTGAAGCTTACTAGATACTTGTAGCCTTGCCCTAAGGTGTGGCTCCGACCTATACTGTCGGGAAATTTCATGTCAACTGTAATTTTTATTGTTTTATCAAAATTAAATTAAAAGAAAAATGTGATGTGATTTTGTAGGTGACAAAATAAAATGTAGCAATACAATTTCCTGTTTTTTGTTATGCTTTAAAACCAATCAAATAATGTAGTTTTTTGTTGTTGTTTTATCCAAGTTGGAAAAAAAATAATGAGATTTTGTAGGTGACAAAATATAGTATAGCGATACAACTTCCTGTTTTTTTTTTTTTTTTGCTTTAAAATCAATCATATCGCGTAGTTTTTTCTTGTTTTATGCAAGTTAAAAGAAAAAATTTAATGTGATTTTGTAGGTGACAAAAATAACGTGTAGCGATACAATTTACCAGTTTTTATTTTGCCTTTAAAATAATCGTGTTGCATATGTATTTTTTTTATTCAAGTGAAAAAATGTAATTTGATATTTTAGGTGACAAAAATAACGTATAGTAATACAATTTTCTGTTTTTGTTTTGTTTTAAAACCGATTCTATCGCGTCGAAGAAACGCATGTGTTCTTTCGATGTATCGAATTAAAAACATCGATGCATCGTTAAACATCGAAAGTAAACGATGCATCGGATTGATTCGATGCATCGAATAGTAAACATCGATGTTTTCGATACATCGATGTATATCGAGCATCCCTAGTATATGTGTGGTGAATCATTGTGGTTATTACGTGTACGCATTTTGACTCAATGTGTGATTGTTATAGATAGTTATTGTTTACGAAAGTCATAAGAAATTACGTATGGTTTGTCGAAGTTGAATAACTCGGTAGTATTCGCGACTGCTGGCAGCGAATTAAGCTCGACCACCCATCACTACGTGACAAGAGGAATGGCACGGATGGGTGACGAGAAAAGGCTGCCCTGCACTTCCGCACCACGCGCGTCGAGTGAGACGACGGAAATGGATGAAGACGCTACACCAGCCGCTGTGTTTAACATTCAGCGTATACATGGTGACGTGTACTCGGTAAGTAAAGATTTAACACCGAGAAAGCGTCCCACTACTCCATCAGAGAGGACATACAATAAACAGACACATGCCGTCAGCTACAGAAAGAATGAGGTGCGCCAATATAATGGAGTGACGAAACTAGGTACAGTCAGGAAACCAAAGAAAGTTAAGGCACAAAATAAGAATACCATGGAAGCCACTGACAATACTGCAGCCTCGGTCTCCGCGCGGAATGGAGTAAGAGGGCGTCGTTCCCAGCATCCCAAAAGCTATGAGGATAACCACAGTTACCAGAAAAGTGTACAACCAGGCGATGAGGGCTTTGTCGTCCCTCGCCGTACAGCAAAGCCAGCACCAACGCTAGACCCGGAAAGAATGGAGATAAACAATCCATTTCAAGCAATACCACTCACCAGAGATTACGAAAAATGCGCATATTCCACCAACTGTTGTGCAGTTCGAAGAGAATTATAAAACTATGCATGACAAAGTGGGTGACGTCGTAAATAACCCTTTCCCAGCCAAGTCTGCTGAGGGGGGGGGGGGGGGGGGTACAAAATAGAGTTTACATTCACAACCGTTGAAGACTTTACAGCAGCCACGGAGATGTTGCAACCTAGCAACATTCCTTACTACACTTTCCCGATTGGGGCAGTACCACTTCTGAAGGTTGTACTCCGTGGGAATCCTCGGATTATGGCCACTGCCGACATCAATGGAATTAAAAGATATGGGCTTCAATGTCCAGACGGTGGTTCAGCTGCGCGACCCGGGAAGCAATGAGGTCATGCCACTCTTCCTTGTCGTTCTTCCTGACATCCCTGAGAATAGGTCCATCTTTAAGGTGGAGAGCATCTGCCACCTCAAGATTCAAACGGAAAAACTGAGAGCTCCAGCTGGACCCCCTCATTGTTTTAATTGTTAATGTTTTTGTCATATGGCCAAGCACTGTAAAAAGCCTCCGGCTTGCGCAAAGTGTGCCGACCCACATGATTCTAAACAGTGCACGTCAAGAAAAGGGCACGACGCAGCTAAGTGCATGAACTGTGAGGAGTGCCATGTTGCGTCCTACAGAGGCTGTCCTGTGTGCAAGAAGGTACGAGATCGCCAGAGAGGTATCCCAGTCAATAGTGACGCTGCCAAGCAACAGCGTCGAATGGATCTTCAGCCACCGGCAGAGAATATGCTCAGCTTTTCAGCATCAATATACGAATACCTCCTCTTCACCGGCTGGCAAAGAACAGACGAAGCCCACTTGGATGACTAGGAAGCATCCAGAGTCCCAGAAGCACAGAGAATCCAGTGAGTCTGACGGCCGCCTGTTCTCTGAAGTTGTGGGTTCACAGTCGGCTACTGCTGCAACTTCTGACTCCAATCTGGTCGACCAACAAGAACATCAAAATCCGAAGAGCTCCGGCACTGAGGACCTAATAAATAACCAACCACGACATTGGCCACCCTCAGCTGCTCCAGTTCGAGGAAATATGTAGGACTGAGCAAAATGTTGGAGACTGTCCTAAATATGCTGGTCAGCCTAACCAAGCGGCTAGACCAGATGACCACGGACGTCTGCGCTGCAATGAAGACAACTCTAGCTACTCCCAAATGCAGTTTCAATCTTCGTTATGGATAGATGACTCCAATTCAATAACCCCTCTTTCTGCATATGGAATGCCAATGGCATTTATGGTCAGATTTTGGAATTCCGGCAGTTCATTAGGGAACAAGACGTAGATCTATGTCTTGTCACCTAAACCCACTTAAAACCGGGGCTGAAAGCTTCAGTAGCCAACTACTGCTGTTATAGATATGATCGTCCAACTGCTAAAGGTGGTGTGGCTATCTATGTAGCATTCCACATCACGAGATCTACATCTCGCCCCTGCAATATATTAAAGCTGTCGGCATTGAGGTGGCCACGATCGACCAGAGGACCACTGACCGTAGTTTCTGCCTATCAGCCTCCTAGAAGGGAAAGGGCACAGACTGATTTTAATACCTTGGCCAACATCAGAGGCGAGCTGTTCATCGAAGGCGATCTCAACGCGAAACATACTGATTGGAACAGCAGTGTTACAAACCCTACAGGCAACATATTACGGAGAGTCGCCAACAGACACAATATGTGTGTATGGGGACCTGAAGAACCCACCTACTACCCAGCTCACCATAGGTGTCCAGATGTTCTCGACATGGAAGTCACTAAAGGAATCACCGGATTCGTCGCGGCATCCACGCTTAACAAGATGTCCTTTTCACCGCTGACGTACTTACCGCTCCCAGAGTTCTTACTGCCACCTACGCCGATGACACGGCATACTGCACGGCAAGCAGAAACTGTGCCATAGCAACTAGGCGTCTGCTAGAAGTCCTTCGATCAACTGAGGACTGGGCAAACCGGTGGAGGATAACCAATAATGCCACAAAAACCCAAGCCATAATAATCAGCAAGAGACGCACTCAAAACCTTCCTCACCTTCAACTTCACAACGAGACGATCCCGTGAAAAAACGAAGTCGAGTACCTCGGAGACACTCTTGACCGGCGACTGAGTTGGCGAGTCCATATTCAAGACATCGGGAGGAGGGCAAGTGCTACTGCACGCTCTTTACCCCTTGCTAAACAGGAACAGCTTTTGAAGCCGGCCACGGGACTAAACATTTACGTATACTAATTATGGAATACGCTTGTGCCGTATGGGGCTATGCGGTTGCTTCGCACCTGCATCGCCAGGTGATACAGAACAGGGCACTAAAACGGGCCCTCTACTACCGAGCAGATTCCCGACTACAGTTCTGCACGAGACTACTAACATCCCGCTGCTGACGGATCGCTTCAGACAGCTGTCTGCGACGTTCTACGAGCGCGCCCAGAAGAACAGGAACCCGGAAGTCAACTCGCTCGGGCAATACGTTACAGGTATTGACCGTCATGAAAGACCACTCGCAATTCTAAACTAATAACGCCAACGATAAGCCATACCGAAAGCAAAGTGTTGCTCCTTCTAGATTATGTTGAAGTAAATGTCGAAAGGCAACACACTTCAAAATACTCTGCCTGTGATTAACTGGCAGTAAATGGCGTGGCTGTGTGACTCGTTTTTTGAGATAGCTACAAACGGAGACAATATAAGTCCAGTGAAAGCAAATATATCATAATTATCTAGTGTATAATGAACTTACTCCCTCAATTCAATACATTTATACCTATCAATTCCAGAATACGATGTAAATATCAAGTAAGGAGACTATTTTTTGAACCACCGAAATTTAAATTAGATTCGAGTAATACGTATATTAAAGGAGTTTTACAGATTTCCATTAATAACAGCGTGTATAACACAATCTGTTATTAGACTGTACTAGGGCCGATATTTTTAAAAATATCGGATTTTCGATATATTGGATATTTTAAAAAGTATCAATATCGGCTTTCGATACATCGGAAAAAAGTATCGATATATCGACTCTTTCATAAATGTGTTTTCATAAAATCAAATCTTGTAAAAATAAGGCTGCCCACTGATAAATAGATGTGTGATATTGTTCTTAATTAAGTTTTCATTTTCGAATGGTTTCTCTTGCTGATGATAAGTGTTGATTTTTGTAAATTTTACTATTATGCATGTCATAATTCTCATAAAAATTAATAAAATTTATAAAACTCGAAAGAGGTTCGAAGCAAACCTTATTTTGTGTATTTTTAAGATTGATAAGCAATGCATTTGAGGAATTTATATAGATAGAAGTTTAGCTATATCCAAGTTACATAACTTTTTTTCATAAGACTTTTTATGTGGCATCTCATTTAGTTTTGTATGTTTATAGCTTATTCTGAGATGTCTTACTTTTCTTGCTGTCTATTTAGCAAATATCGCTCATAAAGATCGATATTTTCAAAAAATAATATCGATATATTATCAACAGTCCCAGACTCTACACAAGCGTCTCTTAAGCAACAGTAACAATTTGCCGCACATTACACCTCTGTTGCGGCCACTTAATCTAACTCGCTAGATCTTAAAGGATAAATGGGATCTACAGCTTTCCAAATAACCTGAAGTCTGAACAACGGAGCAATATAGGCAAATGACTATAAAGTAAACACCAGTTTCTTTATTGCAATTTTTACGATATTTAAGGCGTCTCGCGCATCGAAATAGCTTCTTTCAGTTTTGGGCTTGTAGATTCCTTCAGCTATTGCTGTGTCGACACCCTGCTTGTTTTGCTATGTGGCTTTCTCTTCTCTCTGATGGAGATTATTCCAACATCTCTTTTGGTTATTTATCTTCATTCCCATATTATACTTACACGCTTTGTTGAATCATATCAATTACTGTAGCACCAAAACCTATTTCATCGCGGAATTCCTCTATCTTTTTTTGTCCTGCAACGTAATCTTACCTCTATCGTTCAATTACATAGTATTCTGTATTTCATAGATAGTTATTGCGTCTTTAAACAATAATACAATAATTAATATGTAATACTAATCCCAATTTGTTGTTCAATTTTATAACTGCAGAAAGATGAAATTTGGCTTCTACCAGCATCGGCAAAACTATCTTTCTTAACCCTATCTGATCCGAATTTATTCTTACAGGTCAAAACAATTCTTCTAATTGTTCTAGTATTTAAGTCTAATAAAACAGAAATATGAAACATTTTTCTAAATAACGCATTTCAGGATAGGAATTCTGAAATGTTTCCAATTGGCATCATTCGGTCCCGTTAAAACACAAAGATTAGCAAAAGTAAAAGCTCTTCGTCATTTTAAAAATTTCATTTTTATTGATTGATACACATAGCAACTGTAAGGTAATATAGAATACAACTGAATTTAATTTAATAATGCCTCGGTTAGTATAACGTTCTTACATCTTGAATTGTTTCTACGAATTTGTCTTGCATGGGAGACCTGATCAAGCGATGTGAAACATTTCAAGCACTTAATTCTGTCGTAACTTTTGATACGTAATTTGCATTTCCATTCGTCAGTTAGATGCTCTGACCAACACCATCGTAATGTACATCAACAACAGGAAATGGTGCTTTTACTACTCTGCTCCTCTTATTCTGATGGACGTTTATTTTTTCTTGCTCCATTCCATCTGAAATGCCTGCTGTAATATCATACACAAAATCAATGTCGTGAATGTTATTCACTCTTCTGATACCAGTGTCTTCAAGGTGGTATCATGCACTGACACATACCATATTATTCAGACGGAATAAAATACCAGATAAAAACAATGACCCTTGATATTGATACGGTATAGGTGAACGAGCATGTCGTGCAGAATAACACTTCCGTGAAAGTGATTATTCCTTTACCAATGACGGCTGAGGGACATTCACGTGTTGGTCAGCAGCTACAGACCACTGACTGATATTTTCAACTGGTACTTGTCCTTTATAACAGAAAAGGATTTGCACTGCCTTATTGTCAAAACCATTTCAATAATATTATGTTCATATTTGTTTCTAATCTGTAATCATAGGTACCTCAACGACTTGTTTTTTCGAAGAAGCATCTGTTTACAAGAAGTATAATCTCAATCTGTTCTTTCGTAGAGTTTCACCCATATACATTCCGCCATCAGGTTCTATGTTTCGTACCAATCCGTCAACAAAAAATTTATGGTTCTAATGTTTAGGCAAATCATCCACTAGCTTCATGGCTACAGTGCTGTTAAAACCTAAAGAACTGTCTTTCGCCTTTGTCCCCTTGTCGACATAAATTTCGAGAACCCAAAAATATCGAATTTTATAACACGAGAAATAACCTAAATAAGCTCATATACTGTAGTTACTGAAGTCTACGAACTTATATCAATCTGTATTTTCTACTGCTACGCCAAGAGATGCAATTGTCAGAAGGAAATAAGTAATTTACAGAGTATCCCTCTGATCGCTCATGAAATATAAAGGAAATATAGTACATACTCATGACCCAATGATGCCAGATGGAATCATTACATTTTTACTTCAAATATTCATCTTACAAGCTTGTTTTTCTAAAATATAATATATGCATATTTTTCTCTAATCATATTGGTAAAAGAAAACAATTTTTGGAATTTTATACGCACGTAGTACATGGCTATGACAGTTTCAGAAATGTTCAAGTGCAGTCGGATAAAACAACGAAAATTTGTAATATGTTGAAAAAGAAAGGAGCTACGAAATATGATGACATATGGATTTACTTGACATTCTGTTCAGGCATAAAAGGCAAACAGTTTAATGATTCCAAATGGAATCGTGGGGGCAGAAAGAAAGTTTCCTTAAATGATGGGTTAGCTTTCGTTGAGCCTCCCCTGATAATGCATTTATTGACTGACTGTTCTTATACTGATTTTATTGGCATAGCCGTTTTGTGACTTTTCTGATTCCAAAAGTTATCAACTTTTCCCCATCGTTTTGATCAATCTTTTTACTTGAATGTTTCAGACATCCCACCGTATTGAACCGATAGCTGCTGACAGAATTTCTTTTAGTAGCGCAAGAAGCCTTTTAAAGTGTTGAATGTAGTGCTGGAAATACCTTCATCCGAGTTTCATTTTCTCCTCAATCTGTTCACGCTAGTGCTTAAGTGTTACCGACCGGAAAATGTTTCTTCGTCACGATAATGTCTGTAATCAAGTACTTCTGGCTATAATAATCTGAAATTCTACAAGTCGTTAAATGCAACTATCTCAAATTACACTGTGTTCTTGCTAATTATCGCGTTTCATTGCAGAAATAGAAGATTAGTATTAAACATCAGGGAGGGAATGAAGTTTCGCTATTTTCCTGAAGAACCGTGTAAACTTTGGCCACTAGGTCAGCTTGTTCTTTTTTATATACTTTTTCCTTCGGGTCATACGCCTCTTCGATGTCGAGATCATTAGAGGCAGAAACAGATGTTGAGCAAGGAATTCGGCCTTTTGAAGAAGCCATTCAGGCATTCGTCCTAGGTGATTTCGGGAAACCATGAAAAACCAGAAATCTGGACGTGAATATAAATCTTCCTCCTTCCCATCGACAGGCCAGGGCGTTACCGTACATCCAGTTACACGGGAGTCCCACAGGGTAATGTATTGCTATTCGTTGTTCTAATGAATGATTGTCTTGACGGTTAACCACCAGAAGTTAGATTTCATGCAGATGACATAATGTTATACAGGGTGTTACAAAAAGGTACGGCCAAACTTTCAAGAAACATTCCTCACACACAAACAAAGAAAATATGTTATATGGACATGTGTCCGGAAACGCTTACTTTCCATGTTATTTATTCAATTTTGGAAATTTTTGGCGCCATTTTTGTTAAAATCGATACAGTCGACAACGCCCTTCATTTAGAATGAATTTAATTTAGACGAGTTGTACTCGATGTAGAATACTGGTCACTATCAGCATTGAAGTTTGTTCTATTTCTAGATTATTTTACTCTCAGTCAGTTTTCAGTAAGTCAGAATCAGAATTTGTAAAACAAGATTGAAGTTGGTGAATTTAATGCATTACAAAAGAACGGTAATTATACATCCCATGAGAATATATTTTCATGACGTGCCTCATTCTAGTATTAATCCAGATCTTCCGTAATACCTTTTTCCAGGCAGTTTCCAACATTATTACCAATTTTGATTTAATTTTTCTAAGGCAGTTACTTGTTCCAGTTTAATTAAGACAGAAATTGGTCACAAATTGGAAATAATAGCGTCTATCTACATGAAGTTTACAATAAATTGCGGGTAAAGAAAAACTTATACTGCAATAGAAGAGAAATAAATGGAAAAATTATTTATTAGCATTAATTGATATTCCGCTTAGCAATGAATATATACCATATCTTCCAGTATTGCAATTAGTTTACGAAATTCTTCGATAATTACTTTCGTTCTTGGCGCTAGAACCTGTATCAGCTGCTAAGCAGGGGCACAGGTACACGGAAACAATGCACTTATGTGACGGCATGGAGAAAGCAGCGTCGAAACTTTAATTACAGGTACCGTATACGGCTTAATCTCCTCCCACACCGTTATTTCAGGATCTCAGGGGCCAAAATCACTTGCCGGACGGGAAGGGGAAAGAAAAAGAGGATAATGTTAAATTGAAGGATGGTGCGTACAAGTTTCAATCATCATAATGCTTTATAACACTATCGTTTGGAATCCGTCAGTTAACTCATAACGATGTTTTGGTTTTCTTTTATCTGTTAATTGGAGTAATACAAATACCCACCTGTTGCACTTAGTTTGTGACGGAAGAAATCCTCATTATTCGATATTTAACCAGCAGGATAGGTGGTTAGAACGTACGGAGTGTCGCAGCACACGAGTGTATGGGATACTTGAGTTTCTAGATGGACAGTTACAGTGTTTTCATAGAAGGTAAGGTATGGATTAATCTACACATAGCCTGGAGGGAGAGTGGTAACGCTCTGGCCTGGTATTCGGGAGGATGCGGGTTTAAATCCCTGTCCGGCCATCCAGATTTTAATTTTTCACAGTTTCCTGATAACTGGCGAATGCCCGGATGGTTCCTTCAAAAGACTATGACTGAATTCCTTACGTACCTTGTCTCCAATCCAGCCTACTTCAACAGCTGTAAAACACGAGCGTGGTGGGTGAATGGCTAACGCTCTGGCCTCACATTCGGGAGGACGTTGGTTCGGATTCCCGTCCGGTCAACCAGATTTGTGTTTTCCATGGTTTCCCCAAATCACTCCAAGCGAATGCAAGGATGCTTCCCTTAAAAGGCCTCTAATGATATCGACGTCGACGAGCCGTAAAGCTGTACGCAAAAAAAATCCAGTAAACTATAACAGGACCATCCTTATACCTGATTTTTAAAAACGTTCACTTAAACAATGTTTAAACTTTTTGCTAATGATAATTTATCATAAGCAGCAATAACGTCTGCTGATTGGATAGAGGTTCAATAATACACTGACGTTATTGCAAAATAGTGTGATGAAAGTAACTTTAAATTAAGTGACAAAAAGTACAAGGTGGTGGACTGTAATGAATAAAATAAATCACTTGCTGTAAGAATGAAATAAATTATTCAATATTTGTAATTATTGATTCTGTGGAGTATTGGTTTGTTAATAGAATGTAACGTTAAGTGGCTGCATAAAATTAGCTCATTTGCAGTAAAATTAATTCATAAGTGAATTTTTGAAGAATTGTAATTTGTTTACGAGGACTATAAAAACCATTCACATTCCCAACATGACTAATGGGATCAGTATCACTTCGGATTGCTTAATAGTATCGAGAAAGTACAGAAAAATACCTTCTCGGTATATGACAACTTTCCACATACCTTTCGCAAGTTTCACGGGTTTGATAGGGAAGTTCTAATGGGATTTTATAGTAGTATTTGCATGAATTTATTCAATAACAGGGAAATAATAACCTTTTCATTTACGAATGCAGTGTTCATGAGTCGCAGTAAAAGAATAGATAATTTCAGGGAATGTCTTAAAGCATTCTTTCTTCCCTCGGTCTATTAGGTTTTGGAACTCTCAGAGTAGATATTAGTTTTGGTGTAAAACAACCTCGGACCTAGAAGCAGGTTTCTTATCACTAGGCTTTGTCCGATAGGTATGGGATGAACCAAATATCTCTCCGCGGTGTCCTTGGGGCGAAATCACATGCCAATAATGAAAATACTCCATTCGTCAGAAGGGACCCAAAATTCGGTGGTCAGCGTGATGTCTCTTTCACGGTGCCGGGTTGTATAGTCTTCCATCTTTCGTCGTCGTACAAAATAACCTGTCTTACTTCACGTTTTCAGTACAACTAGAAGCAAAGAGCCAATGGAACCTCGTACACATACAAATCTTGAAGGAAATTACTACTGTCCAGATTAAATAACAATTTCTATTCGTACACTTAATAACAATGTAACAAAGTTAAGCGTGTATGTAAGAGTAACTTAAAGCAAATCATACGCACAATGAGAGAGAAACAATGGATGTTTGGAAACGTTCACCGTTACATTATAGTGATTTTAAAAAAGTGTGTGTGTATTTAGTATCAGCATATAGATATTTTTTTCTACGACCTCTTCGGAGACATTAATAGATAGGGTGAACTCTTCACTGAATTAAGAGACGAGTTATATGTTTTATCCTAGGCTGCCCACTTGCTGTAGTAGTACCGTTAGCGTATCTCATTCTGTTGATAAGATATGCGTTTGTATTGGTACCAATTGCTCCATAATGACAGCCTCAGAACGAAGAACTAAACAAAAAAAGGTGACAGTACACAAAACTATCGAAGTCATTTTGACCAAAATATCGATAAATATTTCTAGGATTATTTTAATTATTACAACAGATTTCAGTACAATACAAAAGCTGAGCTACTTATGAACTACGATATAGGAAATGGAATTTAATAACCAACACGAAAGCTAATAGTTATTATGGCTGACTTGAAAAGAGAAATTGAGGACTTCCACAGAACCAATTTTTTGAATGTATTGGGACGAATTTATTTAAGTTTAATAATTGGTTCCTTTTTTTCTTATGTGTTTACGCCTCGTCAATGTCGAGGTCATTAGAGGCAGAAAAGAACTGGTGGCAAAGAAAGGTAACAAATTCGGCCATGACATTTTTGAAGGAACCATCCCGGCATTCGCTTGGAGTAATTTGGGAAAACCATGAAAACTCCAAGTCTGAATGACGGGATGGGGATTCGAGCCCACTTCCATCCGAATGCAATGCCAGAACGTTACCGCTCATCTACCATGTTCGGTAAAAGGAGTTACTAGAATGGCATGACAACTTTACCGCTTCAACAGTAGATGGTAATGTTATTCGGCGAACTAGTATAGAAGGTATATTGCGAAAATGCGTCAATCACCATTATACGTGAAGAAACCGAAGTTTCTTACGATGCTCAGCATTTTTGTTCATCTTTAAGGCATAGAATAAATAAAAAAACTGACCTATGCTTTGGGACGACATCTTTTCATCTCATCCTCGTTGAGGAAGTAATTATTTCAGGAGTAATCTAATAGTGCTCCTTATGAGAGTGAAGTGATTTTTGAGGCACTTTTCAGCGGTTTCTGCTCTCGGGAAGGAATGATGGCGCACAGTATGACGACCCCGCCGGAGCAGGTTTCAATTACAACCGTCCTCTGTCATCAGCCGTCGTGACCAAATTACAGCCCCGACCATTCCGTAATCTTAAATTAGAGGAGGCTCGGATTGCGTCGCGTCACTTGCCTTAATAAAAGGCGCGCGACCTTTCCGTTTCGTTTTGTTGTTGGCTTCTTCAGGAAGCAGAGATGGTTACTTGCTTCAAACGAGGAGAAGTGTATTTAGTGTATTCAAGTCACCAAAAGGACTTACTCGTCATCGGAAGACAATAGTTGAAAATTTTTATTGAAGGCGTGTTCGATCATTCATAAGTCAATAGCAAAACAATAGCGTAATGTACAATGAACGTAAAAATTTCACTACGAAAGGAGGTAATATTTGCTATCGTCATTTCTCTTCCTGTTTTCGTTAGTCGTAAAAATAAGATAAAGAATTGTGGCTGACACACGGCCGGCGCTAGGATTCTCGGGTTCCGGGGTTAGCGTTCTCAGCACCCCCATCCCTCCACCCACAATTTTTTTTTTTTTTTTTTTTTTTTACTTTAAACTTTGGCTGTTTAGATAAAGACAGAAAATTTTAACGCAAAAAATGTTCAAAATCAGTGGTGCATATTTTAAAACTTGCATTTGAATTCTATACAATTAGACACCCCCACCCCACAACATCCTTAACGCCAGCTCTGGGATGACACACTGTTTTGCAGATGAAAATTCGCGATACAATAATGAAGGCAGTGAATAGTGAATGTTCGACAGTTAATTCTTTATAACACATGTCGTAAATAATCACCGAGCGTGGTGGTGAAACGGTTAGCGTTCTGGCCTCGCATTCGGGAGGACGGCGGTTCGAATCCCCGTCCGGGCATCCAGATTAGGGTTTTCCATGGTTTCCCCAAATCACTCCAGGTGAATGCCGGGATGCTTCCTTCAAAAGGCCATGGCCGAATTTCTTCCCATTCCTTGCCCCTCATCCTTTCCCGTCTCTAAGACCTAGTTGTTATAGGAGACTTTAAGCAGTTAAAAAAAAACGTAAATAATCCCAGAGCAATGGCATTTAAATATAAAATATTACTTGGTTCACAGTGAATAATAGGCAAGGAAAAGGCCAGAAATAACTATCAAATTTTGAGATTCTTGATTTATTACTTTATTTTATCAAAGAAACTAATGCAGCTGTGACATAACTTCATAGAGGTTATGCCATTGCTATACATTCTTAAAAAAACACTTCAGTACCTTATTATGTAAGTCCGAGAATTCATATCGGTTGATATGAAATGTGAAAACAACTTTCCACGATATTTATGTGCACCATTGTGTGAGGCAATGGACTTGCCTCCCGTAATATATGTTACTGTAATTTTTAATATGGCGTCTTATTAAATGTATAGGTTGGCAAATGTATAGGTTGGAATGGAGCAGGAGCATCTTTGTGAACAATGGAGGAGGATTACAACTGAGAGAGTTTGATTATGGCAGGTCGTGAAAAATAGCAGAAGTAATTATTGAATTTAGTGTAAAAGGAAGTTGAAATGTTATTAAAGTAAAGCTTAATGTTTCAGGAATCAGTTTGTAAAAGAATTTATAGTAAAAAGTAGAATTAAACAACTCCAATGATATTTGGATTCGTGTTTTTGTGTGGAAGCTTATTGAAAAACCCGCGGATTTCTTACAAGTATAATACATGGTTGTGTAAGTTAATTTTCTTTCGTGAAGTTTAGTGTACATCCGAAGGCTGAAATGACAGAACATGAATTATTCACACTAAAGAAACCAAGTACCGCATCCGTGTGTGAAAATATTGTAAGTCTTGTACTAATATGATTAATGGTGCATTCATGGAATGAATTTATTTAGGTGAAAAAGGGGGATCGGTACTGCGTTCAGTTATCAGAGGCGCCTCAAGGTCACGTTGCTCTATCCCCACTCCGCTGGCTTTCACCCTACAAGCGAGGGGAAAGAACACCTGCATGGACGCAAAGGTCTGCTCGGAAGGTTAGACAAGCGGGTAGTTTGGTTATGTAAGGAGTGGGGCAAAGGAACCATAACCTTGAACCGCCATTTGAAGGTGTACAGAGTATAGTGTGCGGTGTGTCCGTGTGTTTAACACACAGGAGTTTTACGAATAGTTCCGCGCTACCATCACAGTCTACCATATTTAACATACCGACTGATCTGACGTAGTATATGAAGGAACTACCATTATTGATTTCAGAATATACTACATCAGCAAACCAGCTATCCTAATTGAAGTTGTTACTAAAGTTTTCAGTAAGTTGTGCATAGGAATTGCAATCCAGCAAAGCGGGATCCCGCAATCTCGCGGGATTCCGCACAAAATTAAGCAGATCCGCAATCCGCTAGGGCGCTAATGACCTCGATGTCGACGCGCCTTAAAACAACAACAACAACACAACGCAATCCGCAAAATGCGGATAAAACGCATGTCAGGGCGTGACTCACTGCCCCACTCGGTCTCTGTCGGATGTATTGCACTGTTTGCCTATACCCTTCCAGTTGGCACTTGGCGCGTGTGAACAAACGTTTGTTTTTGTCAACCTTCGTCATTCGCAAGTAAATAAATACACTTTTATGTATTCATTTTCGAGTACACATTTCTGTAATTTGAGTTATGTTGCGTATTTAGTACGATTTGGTAACTATATAATTATTTTTTATGTGTTCCAAACGTTATCTGAACTACAAAGTTACAGCTTTTTATTCACGGTTTCATTATTCCCATTTTCTGTATTTGCATATAAAGTTATATTGACAATTTCCTTTTTTGCGGTTGAAAATTTGATTATTCATTTATAGGAAACTAGTATTATCGTAATTTTAATCGCATGCCTATTTATTAGCAGCTATCAAAAGGTAATTGTATATCCTTTGACTTATTGCTGTTTTGGCCGCTGCCTCAATGCGTTTCTTTGACGAAAGCCGCCTGTTTACATGTGCCTCTTCTCCTTGCTATTATTTCGACTAAAGGCAAAAAAAGTTATAATGAAGTTTTCACGGGTGTATCGACGAATTGTGTTGTAGGAACACCATACTTCGACGGCTGCCTCCGCCGTCTCCCTCACGTGTGAAATCTCGTGTTTTTACAATGAAATCCGGAGATACAACCTATGAAAACTTCACTGCATTCATTCGCCGAGAAAGTCTCCTTTATTACTAAAAGGTAATAATTTCCACTCTTAAAACGTCGTTACGCCACATATGTAAAATTGAAATACTTGACAGTTTAAGTGTTGGTGAATAGTTTGCTTTAATAACATTGAATCAACTGTAAGATCAATCACTAAATCAGGAGATATAATAATGAATCCCACAAAAACAATTTTTATAAAAAAAAAGCCAAGTCTCGTGCTTGTGCAGTGACAAAAAGTTATGAGATCTTGTTCTGAGCCAATTCTACACTTTACAGAGTATATTCACTTCACTTTGTGAAATGGAATGCTTTCTCTCGGTGTTATGGAACGTTTATTTAGATTTTTTTTTTAAAAAAACTCTGGTAACTTGGCCACTAAGCAAACCATGTTTTTAAATTCATGTGATGTATTGTAAGGCACATAATATGAACTAAAACTCTGGTAACTTGGCCACTAAGCAAACAATGTTTTTAAATTCATGTGATGTATTGTAAGGCACATAATATGACCTAACACTGCATATTTTCCATTTTTTATTATTTATTTAAAAATTGGTTTAGATTAAAAACAAAAATGTAAAACCTCGAAATGTACTTAAGACATGCTAAAAACTTTTAATATCATTTTTCCAATTAAAATATTGTTAACAATTAATTTTTATCATTTAACATTAAAATGCATTTATTAATTTAATTATTATTTAATTTATTAACGTTTTAAGTAACTATGTTTTAAATATAAGCGTTAAAAACGGTTTGCGCCAATCCCGCACGGATCCCGCGGGATTGAAAACACTGCGGTATTGCTATCCTTAGTTGTGAACAAGCGTCTATGAAAATTCGGAGACGATTCCGACTGTTTCTCCAAAAATACATAATTCAAAGAAACTGCAATGTAACAAACATTGGTAGAACCTTTCTTAACAAATGCTACGAGCTGTAAACTAACCTTTTCTTATCTCTTTCAGAATAGAGTGTTATTTACAATAAGATATGACCTCAGATATAAACCTAAACATCAATAGCGTGAGTTTTTAAACACTCACAATAATACTTAAACGATTACAGAATACAAGGTCATAAAAAGTTGCAAAGTATACTTTTAATTAAAGTCACTATTATAGTAGACAAATTAATTTGTTGTACACCTGTAAAAGTATTTTATTCTTAAGCAAGCAGCAGGCATATTCACATATAAGTAAATTGTTTGATGTTGGACGACTCTTCTAGACAGGATAAAATCAAATGTGCATAATCTTTGAGGACGGTGTGAAACGTTTCCAACTTTAATCGCAGATTTAATACTAATTATTTAGCCACATTTGTATTTAGTTAGTGATTACTCCAAATTAAGCATACCATTTCTTAGCATTAAGTTCAAACATAAGTAATTAAGTAACACATAAGGAGATAACATAGCAAAAAGATTTAAGTACTCATACTAATAAAATAATTACAGCACATCAGAGTTAGATAGACTTTTAATGCACAAAGATATTTGTATAAACTACTTCTTTTTTTTTCAAAAATCTATCAACTCACAAAACAAAAACAAAGTACGTGTTAATTATATGAGAAACGTCTATTAACATTTATCTAATCAAGTAACAAGTAAATCTTTAACCCTTGAAGAGGATTTCAGCTGAGAATGATTCTCCAACAATAAATACAAAAATATTTTAACCGTTTTTGCAAAAATCATAACTTATGATAAAGAAATAATTAATTATTTCCATATTTATGTAAGCAACATACCCGACTAGCGAAAAAGGCAAAACTTGCAATACACTATCTGATAATAATTGTCCAGCCATTTTTAATGACTGACATATAAACTGCATGCGATTTCGAGTTTCAGAAACTTGAGAATGCTTTAGCTGTGGCATTATTTCACCAGCGGGAGAAAATATACTGATTTGGGAGCGTAGTGATTTATTACGCTCGTTTTCTGCCGCATACCTCATTACCTCCACTTTAATTACGCCAGACTATTTACAATTGAACTTCCACGTATGGGTTCTGAATCCATAATAAAGGTGATAAAAGCTAAAAGACTAATCTCTGTCTCATATGAAACAGTATTTATTCGATTACTAGCGTTATAATAAATAATGTTGAACAGTCCCTCCGGCAACAAAAATACTTTTTTTGTATTTTGATTCGTTGCGGGGTCATTTTTTCCGAAAGACTGCAGGTTTCTAAGGAAGCTATTCTACTTCCAAAGTCCTGCCTTAACCATAAAAATGACGGTGCTTACTACGTGTAACATTGTCATTGGAGGTACGGCCTGGGGAAGGAATATTGAGGGTCATAATGTATAATGAAGAACTGAAAGTGGAGAATATTCCTCCGAGGACGTTTCGGCGCTGTGCAGTGATCTTCGTCAGTCTGAGCAAGGCTCGGAGCCCGCGGATTTCCTTGACGGTCACCAGCCGTCCTGCTGTTGGCCTCCACCGCTTCTGCAGACAGTAAAATAAAAACAAATTCATTACTTTTGCGCGGCAAGGTGGCAACGTGTTACAAATTACTGTGCGGGGTACACTATACGTCTTTCTCCTGATGTTTCAACCAATCCCTCTGGTCTTATGCAGTGGTAAAGTCTGCTAGAGACTGCGTTGGGAGAAAAAAGAACAGTAAAAGTAAATGACAACATTTTTATGGCTGTGAAAATCGTTAAATCATTTTTTTGTAACTCTTTTACGTCTCTTTTTAACATCGAGGTCTTTAGAGACGGGAAAGGATGGGGGGGCAAGGATGGGGGCAAGGAATGGGAAGGAATTCGGCCATGGCCTTTTGAAGGAAGCATCCCGGCATTTGCCTGGAGTGATTTTGGGAAACCATGGAAAACCCAAATCTGGATGCCCGGACGGGGATTCGAACCACCGTCCTCCCGAATGCAAGGCGAGAACGCTAACCGTTACACCGCCCCGCTCGGTTTTTAAATCATTTATAGAATGTTGTATTAGAACAGAAATGGTGTGGTTCGACCACTAAACCCAAATGGTCATTTGGCTTAGTTGACTTAGAAAATCATTCAGTCTGATACAAAGAAATATGCACTCATGATATTTTTTTTTAAGTTTTAGCTACTGAATTTCGAAACAATAACTAACAAAATTAAAATGAATCCTAACACAATGATCAGATGAGTTCATCCATGTTACGGAATGCTAGTGAATTATCATACTATGCCGAAGCATTTTCTTTTTTTAAATGACATCATCTAAGAAAAAACAAAAATATACATAAAAATAAACGGAAGCATTATTGGTGTATAAGTTGCACTCACACTCACAAACATCAAGTCTCAACAAAACAACAGCACAATCATTCGAGTTATCACGTTAAAAAAAATCTGTCGATCACATGTACAACGAAAATTATGACCGATGTTGATATCTTATAGTTATATTTTTCCGTCATTTTTCGTACATATTACATCTTATCATAATTGATATGTGAAAGGCCAAGCAGTTAGGACCTATGTAAATGTATTGCGAATCTTCTCAACACATACGGCATTGAAGATACATAAGATTCATATTTAGTGTAAAGTATCAATTTAAAAAACTACATAATGTTTTCTAAATCACTTTTTAATATGTAGTAAGTGATTTTAATGTTGCTTTGCTACGTAATTAGTAAGAGGAGAGAGGTATGAGTTTTAATATACTTGTCGTAGGTTCCAGATTAGCTATTTTTCAAGCTGAATTCTTTTATAGTTAGTGTTTCCAATAATTTTGTAATTTAGGGCCTTGGTCAAGGAGGACTCTCAACAAGACAGAGTATAATAGTCCAAGTAGTGGATTATTTTTTAATGTTATCCCCGGGAAAAACCTGTTTGAATGGTGAACGTAATGCACAAAACACGCCGAGAACGGTAGGTACAGTACTCCCAATGGAATGGCACAAATTCAAAGTGCCACTTAGCACAATTATGACACCGATATAAAGGATCAACTATCACAAGCGAACCGTAATAAGAACATTCAAGGGTTTCCCATAAAGGCCGTTTATAACGGTCAAAGCCGGGTTTTTCTCTAACGCGAACCATAGGGGGCATCCACAAATTACGTGAGGTGTTTTTCCGGATTTCTGGACCCCCCCTCCCCTCTGGTGAGATTTCGTGAGATCTGGCCGGACCCTAACTTTTTTGACGAAATACCCCTCTTAAAATCGGCGCAAATTGTAGACCTTTTTTTTGGCTCTACTGTCCCCACATTTTTCGCAAAATCTCACGTGAGATTTCCGTAGACCCCCCCCCCTCCCCCCTTGTGAGATCTGGTGAGATTTCGCCGGATCTCCCCCCCCCCCTATTTCACCTCACCTAATTAATGGATGTCCCCATAGCGAATCCAACAAAATCTATTCGAAACAGTGGATAAAGCTACATACAGTAGCGGGGCTACAAAACGCCGCTGAGGCAGCAAAAAAAAAAGGCAACATTTTGGCAGTCTGACTCGTTTACAACTCTAACATTTGGCACTTTATCACTGTTCGCGCTTATAATTAGCTCAGGATTTAGTAATTTCCCTTCTTATTGTCTATATTTAAACAAGCTCTTGTAATGATTCAATCATTTATCCCTCTCTCACAGTGAAAGTCATTTTAAGGATAGAATTATTTCATTTTGGAGAACTTGGCGTGGTTGGGAAAAGGGACTATTAAGATTAGGGAAAGTTAATTGATTGCAAGTTGTAGCTGGTTTTCAGGTTAAACGTTAGTCGTATGACTTTATAATCTATTAAGAAGCGCTTTCAATCAGTTCTTAATACCAGTCACTAAATAAATATCTCATTCGTTAAGTAATTAGTACCAGTCAGTTTGTTCACGTTATATGATCGACTCGTGACTGCATTAAGCTAACTGAGTAAACGATTTGCCTGTTTTTAATTAGTGTACCCTGAAAAGACGAACAGCTGCTAAACTACGAAAAGCGTTTATTTATATTTGTTGCATGCTAGTCTGTACCCACAGTTATCATCAGAAAAACTTTCAACCGGAAGTGAAATCTGTTAATCCATGGTATTTTAAGATTTCATGATCCAGTACTTAACATTTGATATGCCATTTTCTTTTATTCCCGTCGCTAGACGCACGTAAGAGTTGCTTCCTGAAATACAGATATGAAACTTCACCTTCATTATGGTCAGAAATTCTACACATTCAGACATCGTCATTTTTTTACATGGAGCCCTTACATAAATCGTTAGTTCTGCGCCTTTTAAAGAGCACTTAATTTACATGTATAACACTATAGTTGATAAGACGTTTCTGGGGCCGGAAGTGCTGGATCATTCTGCAGTGGTAATTATTTATTTGTTGTCCCACGCTTTTCTCCTGCCTTAAGTTTCGATTGATTATCACGATTTCTACATCTGTCACAGTGTTAACATATACTATCCCGCACTTCCAATTCCACATTAAACTGTAGATCTCGGAAGAAATAATACATCCGACCCACCAATTAAAACACTGGCTTAGTAATCCTCCTCACGGGGGACCAAACAAAACATCAAGTTGTGTCATTAAGGACAGTAACATTTTACGTTCTAAAGCTTGCTAAATAAAATACTGACCTCCACAGAAATTTTACATGATTATAGTACGAACTATCAAATTTATATCATCTTGTAAGTGACGTTGAAAATGTCTAAACAAACGAATTGGAATACTGAGCTGAGGTTTTAACTTTCTCGCCTTTCTCTCTCTCTTATTTTAGAAACACAGATTAAATATATAATGTATATACCCTTCAAATTAGTTAATGCTTATTGAAAATACACATACATACAGTAAATCAAATAAAAATTCGACCAACATAATGTTTCGTACCATGGAAAGGTTTTCAATAAAACAAGGATAATGTAGGACAAAAGTCAGATGAAAGCAGACACTAAGGAGTGTAGCTAATTAGTGAGAACAACATCCTTGAAATAATTTTATGAAATTGATTCAAACAATATTTTAGACAAATTCACAATGTTATAATTGCTTTACTTAGTTCTTTATGTAGACATGAACATTATAGAAAAGTCCCGAAAGAGTTATTATTTTTTAATATTGTCATTATTAGTGTCTTTAATACTACTATTATTGTTATTTAGCCTGGCCTTGCAGGAAGTCTTAAATTTAGTGGACTCACCCAGGAGTGTTCCAGTTTCCAGGTAAGTCCACGGCTTCAGTGGGGCTCCTGCAACATCAGCAACAACAGCCAGTGTCTAAACAAAATGACAGACAAGAGAGCATCCGCCCTCACCGAATTCTCATACCTAACAACATAAGCTACTAAGTCATTACCAAAATCGCAAGTACTATTTAATGGTTATGTTCCGCAATAACTAAACTGTAAACTGGCTATTGCTACTGTTGTTGGCAAGTAAACTACATTACATATTTTCGGGTAGTGACTGGGTTTTACTTATAATTGGAATAGGAACAAACTAAATATCTAAAATAACAATACGGCTATAGCAAAAAGACACTATACAAGCATTATAGCAAGATCATAATACAATATAGAGAAGCATTTCGCCAGAAATGTTTGTGTCTGAAGCTTACTATCAGTTCTCCCTTGAATTTTTACAGCTAGCTACATGAGCTTACCTGCCAATACCATTTAAAAATATGAAAGGTTATAGGCTGTAGTTTCTACGTAAAAATGTTTTTCAGGAACAAAATGAATTTAAATTTTAATTGGTTACTCAAAATGTAATACGTAGTAAAAATCTATGACATGAGAAGTATGCAACCTGTATTGGGCTGGGATTCTCTGGGAAATAGACGACGGAGGTTTCATTTAAACTTATTGAACTTTCATTTACGAGTGCGATGAAATACTTCGTTCACCATCCTACAATGACTGGAGAAATAAAATTAAAAAAATAAAGTGTCACACTGATACTTATACGAATTCTTTCTTCCCTCGTGCCATTCTGGATTGGAATGCACAGCGTAGGCATTAGTTCAAGTGTAAAACACCCTCTGTCACCCACAATTTTATCAATTGCAGATTGTATATGTAGACCTGAACAAAAAGTTTTACAATGGTCGTGCTAAATTTATACATGTATTGCCAAGAGTTATATTCTGAAATTTTAAGAATTTGTTTAAATTAAATGTCCATTAAGGGTTATGGATTACCCCACTTGATCCCTCTCTCGATAGACCTTTTTATCGTAACGATCTGATAACATTTGCATCAGAGAGACGAGATGAAATTAGCAGGGCACACGAAGTGTAATACATTTGTTTGAAACACGGCTGTTACGAAATCCATCGTTTAGGTGAAGGTCAGTGACCTCAACTCCATGAGTGATATGGCAGATGTCAGCCGAAACAGCTGCTTATGCAGGTACCCGTTTGAAATACTCCAAACATTAGACTTTGCCGGTTTGGTGAGCACTCAAGATTCCGTGAAGTTTACTTTGTTAAGAGCGGAATGCTATGATCTGAATTCCGTAACAAGTTTGCTGTTTTTCACAACAGATCCTCGAAATTTTTGTTGGCATTACGATCCAGTCGTCAATAATTTATCTAAATTTTCTTATATTTATTATCAGGGGTTACAAAATTCTGTGACAGATCATAATTTGTTACTTTTTTGTCAGATTTTAGTAGTTCGTACAGCAAGGGTCGGCTGCCTTCGATGAGTTTTTTTCCATCATTGCATCATCAAATTTGGATCTTTGGTTTTACGCCGTTTGCCATTGCTGGCGCCAAGCATTTTATTCCTACGCTCAGGTTGAACTACTAATGCAGGAAGTGAAGAGTTGTGATGACTCTGTAGAATTATGTTCCGTGTGTGATATTTTTTGTTTGTGAAATGTTTAGTTTATAAGGTGGAGATTGGGAACTGGCCTAACGTTTGTTTAGAAAACTGCAGAAACCGCTTAAAAACGGCAGTCAGGACGGCCAGTGCGCGGTGACCTGGGTCGTGCCTGCCCCCGTTGTAGCTCCCCGATCCAGTGTGCAGCGCCTCAGCCCACTTAACGAGTTTTTTTTAAGTATTTACTGTCATCTTTTATTCCATTGACTTGCAGGGGTTTCTCAGAATAGCTTCCTGTTCACTGTTTCCCGAACTCACTTTTGTGTCTCTTACTCAATGACAAATTTTCAGATGGCTCTATCTACCGTCAGTAACAGTACAACACATAATGTCCCAATAGAATAGCGATCACTTTAACTTTTATATGTCCCAAGAAGTCCAGAGTCGGAGTAGGTAAGGCATCTTATAGGGCAACCATATTCGATCCAGTCAACGAAGGAGGTTACATATTAATTGTTATAAATATTTGTCTAAGAGAATGCAGGTAGTGTTGTTCCTTAGTAACAAATTTACTAGATTCTGTTTTACGAGAACATAACGGGTTGCAACATACCAGGGATCGTCGTGGGTGCATTATAAAATACCAGCTTCCTCTTAGCTACATATCTGGCATCTACTTGGGCCGATCAAATATAAACGATACGCGGCTAATACTATAATGTGGCAACAGCACGTACCTGGTAAGTTTTATCCTTGTTTCTACAACTTTTGGTTACTTATTATCATGATAGTGAACAAAAACATCATGCCACCATTCTACAATATATTGTTATAAAGATTATAGCGAATGAAGCTGTTAATACAGCAGAAATTTTTGCGCACATTTTCTGCGGAGTGCAGGAACGAAACCTCAAGTGTGCAAGTGGCATAGGTTTTCTGTAAACGTCGGACAATAGTTTCTGATCTCACTAACGCACATCATCCCGCGCAATATGCCGCAAACAACTGTGCAAGTTCAAAGCGTTATTTTTAAAAGTACACGAATAATTCTTCTTGAATTTAGACAGCAAATGTTTTAAGTTATGCTGGATGGAACACGTTTGCTCGTACTTTGAAATATCTTGAAAACAGTGTATTTTAGTTAAAACATTTTTTGTCCAAATTAATTCATGTTAAGAGGAAAATAAAAATGTATTATTCATGTTTTAATTTCATTCCATTTTCAACGTAAAGTTTTTGTATTTTTTTTTTAATCCATTCCTTTATTTTTGGTCGTTTATTCTTTTCCATTGTGCATTCAACCATTTTTCAATCTAGTTCTCAGTCTATGAAACTTGTTTAGTATTGTGCAAGGAATAAGAATAAACTATAAAATAACTAGGTGGCCAGTGCAAAAATTTGTAGTAGAATGAAAGAAGAACCGGTTCATTTGTAGCAATTGTTTATTTGTCAACTGAAATAAGTAGGTAGCATAACTCTTACAACGTTTTGTAACAACCCTCAAACCTAAAATTAAATGTAACTGTATTTTATGAAGCATTTATATAAGCCAGAGTTTGGTTGAATATGTTCTGGTATATTTGTTTTGTAATTTCCTGTAAATCAATGTATATAGACTTAGTTTTTTGAAAAGAAATTATTTAAAGACCATTTAATATATTTAAGAACAGAATTGTGAAAGAGAATTGCTTAAATGTTTGTAATTGCAATAATTAACGCAAGTTACGATGTCTAAAGGACAATTTTCTACAGTTTAAAATGATTTCTGTGAATAATTTGGGTTTAAGTATCATTAATTATCATTTCTGACCATTCTGAATTGATTGAAAATGATTATGTAATAATCCTGATAGTTTTTAATATGTTTCAATTGTTTAAGTATTGTTAATGTTCGAGAAATTTCTGTCGGAATCTTTTGAAGTGTTCTAGAAATTTCGGTGGAGTTTATATGAAGCGATCATCCAAGACAGAGAAACAGTTAGTTTTTTCGGCATAGTTTTTCACCAACTCAGTTTGCGACGGCCGGGAACTGTATTGTCTGTGGAAGAAATGTTGTATGCTATCTCTGGATAGTATGAATGCATGTAACCAGTATCTTTGACGACGTGTTTAAGAAAATAAACGAATTTAAATTGAAACGTATCGTTGACTACTTAATTATCGTATTAATTAAACCACCAACAATCTATCAGTCTTACGAAACAATTAGAAATGATAAAATGTTTCCCCGACAGAAACAAAACTGTCAAACGCCCCATACTCTAGAAAACACAATTGGTTTATCCATATCTCTGTGATATGTCGAGATGCTATCTGTCTGTAATGTGATCACTCCTAAAGACGACAGCGAATCCTAGCAGCCAGACTCTGAACTATCGCATACCCGTGACCTTGATTACCGGTATTCATAATTTTGCCATTTATGGGTTGAATTTAGGAAAACTCCTTTCTTAATTAATGATGTTACCAAAACGAATAATTTAATCTTTAAAATGATAAATCATTAATCGATTTTGGTTAAGTATGAAGGTATAAAGATGGCTCATCACAAAAAAACGCCTTTTAGAAATAATATATATGCAATTAACTTTTACTTAAAACATTTTTAACTCAAATACTTCGTTTTATAGATATTTCAAAGTTGTTCACCTAGTATAATTGTGCAAACAAACGTTAAAAGCAATGTAAAATACCAATCTGCAGGGTCCTGTGTATTTTTTTCCCACGACCTCACACTGATAATGCTTCGCAAGTAAAATCTGAAGAACTATACAAAACAACTTTTGATTCTAATAACTATAATCCAGATTTGTCACCATGTTTATTATTTCTCTATACCGTGCGAAAAAGATTTACGTGAAATGTTCTCTTAATTTCTCAACGACTAAGAGGTACAACACTTGGTGCACAATTGGTTACATAAACGTTCAAAAAATTGTTAATGCGATTAGGAAAAAGTGTAGACATTAGCGGAGGCTATGTAAAAGTAGGTATCGTTCATATTTTATCGACCCAAAAAAAAGTAAAAATACACAAAAACGTTCCACTACAATACTGCTAGCAAAATATACGAAAAAAAATTTGGAATATATATGTTACCAAAATCAAAAAAACAAATATCTTACAGAAAGGCTGATGCAGCGCCGAAACGAAGTGAAGGATTAGTATAAGTCATCCTTGGTGTTCTTTTCTACCTGCCATCTGCGAACAAAGTTAATAATTGGCTGTTTCGAGGGGTAGCGTTCTCTGAATATGAGAGGTGAAATGTTATCATTGTTTAGACTGCTGTTGCCACATCACTCGTTATTGTGGAGGGAGCAAATAAGTTCCTCTGGATACTGATCATATTTCAAAACTGGCAGTATATATAAGCCATATAAACCGATTACTGTACAAGGAAATCCATAGCAATGGAGCGGAAGTTGAGTTTTCTCTTTAAACTAAGTGAATAACTGGCATAACCTACTTAATGGAATTATTCATATACAATCACATTATCTTATATCACGGCTGTAATTAAACAAATAAGTTACCTCCCTTACCAAGAAAATTTAGGAATTCATTTTGTAAGATCATAAATGTCAAGATGTTTTTATAATATTAGTTTACATTCATTGAGAAAGGCGTGAAATTTGCCTTAAACAATTACTGTAATGTAAGCCCTATATCAAGGGGTTTTAAGAATAGTTTTAGAAATAATCTTCCATTTCACCTATCACGTTAGAGTCTAATGATTATTATTGTTAAGATTTTCATCTCAATTACGTTTAAAAACACTTTATGGTGTATTATTAATAAAGGGTAAACCTTAAAATCAGGCAGTACATAAATGAGATTTCATTTAACACAAAAATATTATATTTAAATCTCACTATCAGGCAATCATAGAGCAAAAATTGGACCTTCAATGAAACAAAACAACAAAATTTAACCAGTGTCTAGATTTTCCATAGAAAATTTCTTAAATGATTTATTAAATCCACTTTAAAGCCAAGTTAAATCCTCCTATCGCCCGTATCATTATAGTCTGTATCGTATTTATTCCCATCTCTAATGGTACGATGATTTCGGGTTTTTTATGTAGCGAAACCTATACTCCTGCTTTTCCCTGACATCACCTGTAGCTTCAGGAAAAATATTAGTGGTCAACTGGATAAAATCTAGTTCAACTCACATTGATCGTAACATCGTTTTGGAAATAAAGTTTTAGAATTTTCACACCACCAAAAAGCCTTGTACGACTGTTTCTTATGATAGATAAACGACTTTCTCAAAAAGGATCATGGTACCGACATACGTACACGCGCCTTAGCACAAACGAAAATCCATTTTATGGCTTTTGCATTAGACACTTCATGAAACTTTGTGTAAGATTCTAAAAGGAAACATCTTGTAAATTTTCTTATTAAACCTTAACGTGAACTGAATAAAAACAGATTTTTTTCTTTGTACAAGAGGTCTGTTTACACCATATTTTGTACCCGGTTTCAATTCTGTTTGGTCACTCAGATATTTAATTTTAGCATAACTCCTCGTCAAATTAA